>KB306710.1:11798-63150 GCA_000328365.1 Capitella teleta | reverse complement strand
TTTTTTTCTCACTGGAATTATTATTATTATTTTCACTAAAATCACATTGATGTTCAATGAAGAACGAATAAACATATATATATAACGGGCCTGAAATTTCTGAATCATAACGCACTTTCTCTGAATCACGTTGCAGCAGTTTATTATTATTATTATTATTTTATTTGTGTTCACCATTAATTTGTATCTCATCTTGCCAAATTCACTTTCCGGTGTCGGCAAATGACCTTGCAATCGTTTAAACAAAATGTGAATAAAGGATAAACCATTAAAAAAAAAACATTCCTTTCCAACAAATCATAACACAAAATGTGACCAGATCTTAATAAATAATTAATTAAAACTAATAAATTAATAAATCAGTAGATAATTTGTCTTTTATTCATACAATTATTTTGATTCACTTTTAAGCGATTTTATTCCTTTTCCGATCCTTGTTAAGCCTGCGAACCATCTCGTAAGGGTACGGCACATCGTACTCTGAAGCCTCATCAAGTGCTGACACCTGTCGAGAGAATAATAAGTTTAAAAAAACCTGCACTATTCATGCATGACCTCATCAGCAGTCATCTTCCATCCAATCGCAGCGCCACAGTTCTCTTCCAGCTGTTTCAAAGTCTTCACTCCGATCACAACCGAAGAGACGACATTTTTCTCCAAGAGCCAGCGAAGAGCAACTTGTGCAACACTTTTCCCTGTCAAAGGAATTTAACATCCAATTTTTCTTTTCTTTTTTTTTTTCTTTTTTTTTTTCTTCATTACCTTTTGATTATACCACTGTAACACGTGTTACTTAATGAATAAATATTTATATAATCTGAGAAAAACATACAAACTCACCGTGCTTCTGGCCAATCGACTCCATCAAATCTAGAAGTTTCCACGTTTTTTCATTGGCGAATTGATCGTAACTGGGGGCCGCCTGGTTCGCTCGGCCAGCGGCCTCTGACGCCCAGCCGATCCGACTCTTGGGGTCAAGCGAGGAACTTGTCGTCTCGCGACGGATCTTACCGCTCAGCCATCCGCTGTGCAGAGTAAAAACACAGTAAAACGCCATTACAGCGGAAGGTGCAATCCAACCCTTTGAGGGGGCTCCAAGGGAGAACCCCGACTCCTTCATTCTGACAAACATCAAAAACTTCAAACTCCGACTGGCGGCAGAGCAGATTATACTGTTGCTGAAGAGAAACCCACGGCTGGTATCCCTTCTGTCGGCACAACTCCACGATTTTCTGCATCTGCCAGCCAAGAACATTGCTAGCTCCAACGTAACGCACTTTACCCATGCGAACGAGGTCATTCATTGCGCTCACCGTCTCCTCAATGGGAACTCCATCGTCCCAGCAGTGAATCTGAGTGAGATAGTGGTTGTAATAATATAATTGATGATTTATTTACTGCTTGAAGTACCTGATAGAGATCAATGTACGATGTTCTTAGCCTGCGAAGACTGTCGTCCACCGCTTGCATAATATGAGACCGGCTCAATCCACATCCATTCGCATGGTCAGACATCGGAGAGCGCAATTTTGTTGCGATGACATATCGCTCTCTCTTCTGGGAGTTCCTGCAAAGAAATTTGATTAATTGATTCAATCATTGATTGTTTAATTGATTGATTGGTTGATTGTTTAATTGATTCATTGATTCATTGATAGACCAACTTCTTGAGCCAGTTGCCAAGGATCTCTTCAGATAATCCGTTGCAGTATATGTCAGCCGTATCGATGAAATTGCCGCCCATTTCTACAAACTTGTCAAGGATCGCGTGCGACTCATTTTCCGAACATTGAACCAAACCATCCTGAAACAAAAGAGAAGGAAAATCCTTAATCAGTAGTCATAATTAATATTAGCAATTATTAAATTATCAATTAATTAATATTTAGTCATTGGATTAGAAATGAATCATTACTGCTGAGTCACAGAATAAGACTCGCTTCATGGAGGAACTGAAAAAGTCAATATGCCTGCAATTTGACTCTGTATTTCTTAGATAAACTTTATATTTCGTGCTTGTATTTTCACTCATGCATTATGCATTATTCACATATCCTTGGATATGCAATCAGATTTTTGTGATATCTTTTAAATTATGGCATCAGTCGACTCTATTTTTTCCCTCTCCTATCTTGCCCATAACAAATTCATCACTTTCACATTTCTATCTGACTGAAATTGCTAATCAACATAATTAAAATAATCAATTAAAATCACTTTGTTTATCACATCATTGATCCATGTTCTAATTAAAACCAAATTGAAAACATGTAGATCTTAAGTTCTTATCTTAAGTTGAAGTTAATTATTTATAGAATAATTTGTGAGCCAGGCACCAAGTGTTACGACCAAAGAGCAATTCATTTAATCTCAAGTACTGAAATATGTTACCTATAGCTCTCTTAAGTTCAACCATGATACATAAATATCACATAACAGTGATAACACTGATATGCTGCACATCATCTCTGCTCTATTTTTATATGTAGGTCTACTAATACTGGTAGTATATTTAGTTAGTACATTTGTACTAGCGTTGAGTGTCGAGATTAGCCACTAGGGTATCTAGCAAAACAGAAGTCGGTTACAACCTAGAAATTACGTCATAGACTGAGTGTGGTTATATCTTAGCCAAGGGGCCCTTACTATAATCACAATGGGTCTATTTCATACAACAGGGTTATGACCATTGCAAATTAAAATACGTACTATATAATTATAATTATTTGAAGCTTCATAAAGTTTAATGCCTTGACAATTTGTTCAGCTGAAATCCCGGGAGACTTGGTTACATCTTGACAGCCAGCGATGAATTTACATGACCCAACCACTGCATCATGACGTAACAGTCCTCCAATGTTCTCCAGCATAGGAGCCTCTGTCTCAAAATCTAAACAAAATTCCAATTTGCCCTTTAATTCACATTATGAATTTTATATGTATTCATTAATTTTGGGGTTTTGGGCTCGAAATGAAGCTATTCACTGGATAAGACCCAATCTATTATCAGTATTATATAACAATAATTAATTAATAATATATTAATATTATATAGTTATTATTACTATATAACACCTATACTCATTTTAATAGCTATGTAATATACTGGACTCTGGTCCTCTGGAGTAGAGTACATTATTATGAATATATTTCAGTATTATTAATTATAGTATACCATAGTAAATCAAAGATCTTATAATTATACTAACATACTACATAGACATGATAGAATACAGTATAGACCCTAATAAATATTGAATAATTGATAGAATTAATTATGCTTTCTCAACTAATCATAATCATAATGAATTAAATGATAGTGATCATAAAATGACAATGAATATCAAGACGATTCACGAACCTTTCTTTCGCCAAACGTCATCGTCCCTAAACATATCTCGGATACTTTCAACCCAGATCCTCCCAAAAATCGATAACTGAGTTTTCCTCCGTTCATCCTTCCTTCGTTTTGTGATAATTCCAAGAACAGAGAACTTGTTTCGGGAGCGAAAGTTGAGCAGAAGCAGATAAGAGCAGTCGACGACTTCCGTTGATGTGAGACGTCCCCGAACGAGACTATCCTATATAAGTCTATAAACTTCCACCCCGTCACACAAACTCTCCGTGTTTATGCCAATTATTTCATGCAGCCGATTACAAGTACTTCCACATGCTTGAAATTGTCGTTATTATGCACAGGTAACCAATATCATTATAATAGCAGAGGGATTCTTATATCCGTTGTGAATGAATTACCACGGAACCACTGTATGTTTACTGTACTTTGAAGTGACTTCTTCTCAACACCCAGATACTCAATACTCAATACTCATGTGTCCAATGAATAGACAAAAAAGCTGACAACAGTGATTAACACTCCATACGCAATATGAACCCAATGACACCCACTTGAAAGTCGAGACATTTGTCCGACAGTCCTGTAGACCTCTTGTAATAATGAGGTGCGTTATGATCCCATGTTCCTTTCCGATGCCTTTCATAACGCACACCTCCAATCACAAGCGCCACTATTGCAACATTCATAACGTCGTCACTAGGTGCGCTCCGATGATGAGCGGATCATGGTATTCCCATTCATCACTGGAACCATTGGCGCAATGCCTGTCTCTCTGACTTCACACAAGAATCGTGTTCATGACGACACAGCCATGTCTCACGTATCATCCGCCCGAAAAACCGCATTCACTGTTCATTAATTACGCAATTGAAATAATTATTTGACGGAATTCCACTTGTGCGCGGCCAGGAGCGAATTGAGGGTTTGAATGTTCATTGGACACAACTTCTGACGTCAGAGAGGGGGAGCTGTGGGGGTGTGCTCACATTGAGTGGGGGGCTTGGCGATGGCCAGTGCATCCAGGTTCGAAGCCAGCCACCAGTCCGGTGGCCTTAGCCACTTATAACTGCTTTCCTTCTCAAACCACGTGCGTCTCAATTACCTCAGGATTCTAAGATTTCATGCCCATGCTTTCAAAGTTATAGAACTCCTTACCTGGGCAGATATTTCGACCTCATTGCCATTCTAGTAGATCTCCATCTGGCTCTTCTGGTAGACCAGGAAAATGATACCCATGAACATATCCAATGTTCCATAACCATGTCCAATCTCGTAATACAAATCGGGCCCCGAACTGAAAGGTATCCCCATGGTAACCATGGTTACGCATTTTCGTCCTCTTCGTCATCTGGATCCACGCATCGATGTGGTTCAAAGAGAAAGGGAACATATGCAGAGAGAGGTATGTGAATAGTTTGTCCCGTTTTATGGAATCGATTCGCACAATTATCTAACCGTGAGTATATAGTACAACTCTTTAATCAATGTCGCTTATGGCCGGCCGGTTAAGTGGCGTATAGATCTTGTTTGCAATGCTTGAAGGCTGACATTTTGTCTTGGTTGTTTTGAACGCCTTCGTATGTAACGCCGTAATTCAAGCACTTGAAGGTCACGGATCGATTGAGCAAACACGCGCAGTGAGACGCTGCAGAGTTAGACACGGTTATGTCATGTTGCACCGAGTGACCCTCCGCGAGGGAATTCCCCGCCCTAGTGACCTCCAACGACGATCCATCATCATTCGGTTGAAGCAGTCATATTTTGAAAACGACCTTCATTGCACTTCGTTTCAACCGTCTTATGGCTGAGAAGAATTCCGTGAAAAAAAATTGAAATTTCGATGGCAAGAATTGTGAATTCTTCTTCCAGTAGAAGCCATGCGTTGTACTCGTTGAATGTTTTAACCATCTCTGTGAAATGTGAACCATATAACAATTGCCAACTTACCGTAAAGAATTATTTTGAATAAATATGAATTGATGCACGTAGAGCTTATACGAACTTCGAAAGGTTGCGAAAATGATTTAGGATGTCCACGGAGTCGAAGTATTTGTTTGAAATTAACCCAAAAATGCATGATGGCTTTAGTACAAAAAAAAAATGATTCAACAATTATCTCAGATGTATTATTCACGAAGAAAAAGCTGAAGACGGGGTTGTTGAATCATCAGGACCTATACACTTTATTGATAAGGAAAATGCTAAAAGCACATTGTACATATCACATATAATCACAAGATTCAAAAGTAAGTGAAATATACCAATGATGTTTCAGTTGTTTAATTATAAGTGAGAGCTTTGAAAGCAAGAAGTGAATAATATAAAAATGAATGCATTCAAACGCTGAAAAGAGAAATGGAGAAAGAAACAACACATCAATATAAATGGCACAAAGGCAAATAAGGATAAAATCATATTAAATAATAATTATTTCCAATGTTTTTGTCTTAAAAAAAAAAAAAAAAGATTTTGAATAAAAGCACATTTGGTAAACATAACAATATCTTAAATTATTTCCAATTTTGAGAGAGAAAAAAATCAAAAACAAAGCGGTCCGTTTTAATTTCTTGTTATCCTTTGGTTTGGCCATTTAACATACATAGTAAATGGCACAATTAATTTTAAAATGAACAGCTGTATATAATTCTCCCCACTTCAAAACCTTAATGAAGGGGCGATTATCAAGATATATATATATATATTTATATATATATATATATATAATTATATATTTTATATATACATGACAAAATGAAAAAAATAATAATAATGAATAAAACAGGAAGTTATTTTACCAATTCCATAGATGTGATACAATTTTTTTTCACGATTTGACAGGAGATGTTTTAGGCAGTTTGATAAAAACGACTTTCAACATAGTGAAAAACACAAGAGAGAAAAAAATCTTTCAAAAGATCACGAAAAAAAATATATTGCAAAAAAATGCACACACAAAAATTAGATGTTCGGTTTTCCAAAGAAATTCGATAGCATTTTTTTTTTTTTTTTCAAATATTCTTATCCAGATGTTTTTTTATAATACATGTAGATGTGTTAATGAACGTCCAAACAGATGTTATGGAATATTACATCCAATAGACAATTTGTGCGTTGCCGTGACAACAAGATGTTTGGTTAACAGGAGGAGTTAGTTATTTCAGGACGGTGTATACACATGAAGCCAGAAGGGGGAACTAATTATGGCACACAATTGCTACGCTTAATCACAAAATGGATTGATTCTCTATGATTATTTCAAACACACACATTCATATGGCCTGAGTAGGAGGGGAGGGGGGCAGATGATTGTGGATTTTTCAAAGAAGGAAATTTCGTGTTCTTGTTTAGATTACTTATAACTCAACTTCAGTTTGATAAAAGAGATCGCTGAATTATTTAACACAGTAAGCACACGAAGTAAAATGATCAATGACATGATAAACTCGGATTTTACACAAAATTTTGGCCAAAGGAACTCTTAAAACAGAAATAAAATATTTGTATTTTTTTTGGGGGGGGGATTATTACAGTTTGAGGGAGGAACTTTACAAGCAGATAATTCAACAAGCACAACGATTGGTTTCACAGAGATAAAATAAAAGAAAAAATTAGGATTATTGATTTAAAGGTTAATTTGCTTCTTTTAAGATTGCACACAAATTTTTTTTTCTGGGTTTTTATTAAATTAAACAAAAATAGATATCTAATAAAGAAAACGGTTTGACCTAGCAATCAACACAAGCTCAGAGGGTAAAAACATCACAAAAAGAATTGAAAAAAAAACAAAAAAACAAACCACCTTTACTTATAATGAAGAAGAATAAATTTTTCTGCCTGCTAAATATGAACTCTCTAAACATGTCCTTGACCTAGGGTCAAGAAAAAAAAATTAAAATGTATCTCTTCCAAATTTTCCTTTCATAATTTCTACTAATTTATTACACAAAACCCAAGAAAGAGAAATTCTCAATTTTATGTACAATGAATCGTTTGAAACACATAAAACAACAAAATAATTAATCACCTCATTATTCTCATCACTGGTATCCGGCCGTTAGAACTCGTGCTCAAATCGGGGGCGGGTTTTGTCCACGAGCGAGTTTTGTCCACGAGCGCGATATAATACGATATAATAAAGCTACTTCGATGTTTGCACAATATTTTTGCTTTCATGGAAAACCCAAGAACACCCAATGTATGTAAAAAAAAAATACTAGCTATTCCCTGATGTAGTTTAGTACCACAGTTGAAAAAAGTCAAGTATTGTTATTGAATATATGTATATACATCACAGGGCAAGTCACATGCATACTCTCTTAGTACCCAAGTAGTTATTTGTCAGCCAGAGTTAGACAACAAAATGGATTTGCAGCTATACAACGTAACAGTATTTAGATGTTTAAATGTTTTTGTAATGTTTGAAATATTTGTGGAGGAGCTAAAGCACTTTATATCATGTAAGGTTTCTTTTTTTAATTGGTGAAAGAAATTAAAATACAATTCAAGTATCCATTCAAACCTATTATATACACTCTGAAACACTCGATCATCACCAACAGAATTATTTAAAAAAACAGATTTGAAAAAAAAAAATGTACAAAAAAATAATTGAGTAAAAATAAACAATAAACAATATTAATTATTATCTGCAAGTTTCATCAATAAAATCAACATATTTCCTATTTATTATTCAACATACTTTCCAAGTATCCACTAAGCTAACAAGACTTTTAAAGTCATTTTAAAATGTTTAAAAAAAGCAGTAAAGAAATTAACTAGAAGAAAAAAAAAATTTCGGTTCTCTTCAGAATTTCAGAGAAAAAAAAAAAAAAAAAAAAAAAAAATGAAAGCGAAACAAAATGTGTCATGGCTACGATCACCGGCATCGGACGCGATCCCCTTGCATCAATTCAGAAGCCATTAGCACTCTAATCATGCATTGCAATCCCTATCATCATTTGACGCAGGAGTCCTCAGAAGTTGTAGAATAATGTTGGGAGCAGCTAAAATAAAAAGAAAGGCATTCAGTCTACTTTTTTTTTTTTTTTTTTTTTTTTGCAAAGATGGTCCCAGGCCTAAAATTACTGATGTCTTTGTTTACAGTTGAACGGGGGTTTTAAAGGGGGAGGGGGTGGATTTCTACAACTCCTGAGGATTGACGCAAGAGGTCGTCACGGCTTGGCCGCGATGATTCTTTGTTACTTGATTTCTTTTAATTAAGAAAAGCCTAGAGGAAAAAATGAAGTGTTGAGAAACGCAAAAAGCGAAATTGAAAGAAGCGACTATTCTACATGCACCAAAAAGGAAAAGGAGTAATTTTTTGAGTGGTCAATCTTGGGACTTAAAAAAAAAATTAAATTAAAAAATATATAAAAAAATAAGAGGAATTTCAAGACAGCGAAAAAAATAAGACATTAATGGTACGAGAGAGTGTTTCAGAGTGGTATTTTTTGTTCTCATAATTTTTAAGCTCTGGGGCCATCTGTTGCATGGTATTTCATTCATTGAGCTGAAAACAGATCAACTACTTGGTTCACACAGAGAGTGAGAGAGAGAGAGAGAGTGCATGGGAAAAGACATGTGTGCACACAAATACACCCCCACCCTCAACCCACCCGCGTTCCCGAGAATTTCGAAAGAAATTATTACGACCCGAAAACCGGGACAAAACTATTTCACCAGATTTAGCACAAGTTCCACTATAACAGAATTTACAACTGATGAGGAGAATCCTCATACTACACATACAGCAATATACAATTAAGCATTCTTGATTCGACAGCATTGTTTGGTCCTTTACTGCCCATCCATTGAAACATTTGGAAAATCATTCTAATGGTTTTGAGGAATTGTTTTGGAAGTGTACTCTTTCGGGATTTTGCTCAAATTTTGCATAAATTTCAAATAAAATCTCTTGATTAAGTCATCTTAATTAGGCTCATCAAGCTCAAGTACAGGGAGGAGTCACTGAGATCAACCTCGCTTGCACCCAGATCAAATTAAAATACAAGAATAAAATCAGGTAAGTTCCTTTGACGAGAAATTAGCATATGGCACTATCATGATGATAAAGCAATCGATACTCGACTGTTTCAATATGTAAAAATGTTGGTTTCTAGTTAAAAAACGAGAGCAGTTGGTGAAATGATGCAAGACTATGGATGGAGGAGTGTGAAGTGCTGTAACACACGCACCATGTAGGACAACCAAGAAAGCACACAACATCAATGGCAACCCTCATTACAATGCAAATGATCCGAACCCCTTCCCACGACGAATTCTTCCTATCCCGATAATTTAACCAGAGAATGCACTTAGTGGATCATTTTGACCGGGCAAACAACATATGCAGTCAAAAAGCTTCACCATCCTCCTCCAGTCAGGCCAGAACAGGAGGATTCAATTCACCGTCTTTGGCTTGAAATCGTAATCACTAAGAAAATAACATCTACATTAATTGTTGTCTGCGTCTACTCAAGTTTGTGGAACAACAAAGTGCGGATAGACGACAAGAGGGCTCACAATATTTCGGGTCACCATTCAACATGCACATACCCCCGCCCTCAGTAACTGATACAGCAGGAGAAAAAAAAATGAAGAAAAAAAAAAATGAAAAAAATATATTAGAATCCATCGGTCATCTTTTCAGTTGAGGAAACAATAATCAATTACCTAGACATATTCTTTTTGGCCAGCTGCCAGAATTTTTTACAATCACCCAATTAATATTCTACCATTCATAATTTCACCCATGTGTGTGCTAAAATTGTTTTTGTTTAGAACGGATGCTGCGGCATTTAGATAGAGAACAGCAAAGACTAAATCTTTTGGGCACCTTCATCAAACATTTCCAAGAAGAGGGGTGGCAGCTCCCCAGGAGAATCCAGCTTGATACACAGCACCCGCTCAGCATGTCGAGTGCTGATCGTCCTCAAGTCCGTCACCTTCATGAGAATTTTCGCCCAATGTACCGGTTGCATTGGGCGTTGCTCTGCAATGTAGCGCTTGTACGCACCAAGCACAGCATCCTGCAACTTCTCCACAGCCTCAGGCTCTTTCAGCCCTGTACGATCTGCAGAAGATGAAGTTAAAAGCATTAAAAGCAAAACACTCCACCCACCAGATTGCATGAGAAGTACAGCTGCCAGCAGAGCAATCTCCGTCTGATCGAGTTGCAGTTTGGATAATCCAACAGCAAAGTCAAAGATGGGCTCAACCAGGAGTCCAAGACCACCATGGTTGAGCTGATTCTTCTTCAGCAGAAGCCCGTTCTGCAACGTCAGCGTTCTATTCACTGGATCATAACGACAAGCCGCTCGCAAACACATGATTTCCATGCAGCAGGACTTAAGCAAAAGGATTTGATCATCCACATTCAACTGCAAGGAAAGCGGAAATCAACTCAGATAAACACCTCTCATCAACCTTCGTTAACTCACCTGTAAGAATCCAGGAACACGCTTAGCAAATTCAACAACTTTGACAATTGATGGCGTCATGACTTCTGCCAACTGCTGCCAAACGTCTATACTGTTCTCATCAACCTTCTCCTTTGGGACACTCTCGTCATCCGGCTGCGAATAATGCACACATTACAGCGAAGACCCCACCTACAGACAACCTACCACTGGATACGTTTTAGTAACTTTAATGGCAGTTTGTTCGTACGCAATGACAATGTCATCAATTATATTCTGGTCCTCATCAGTTAAATCGTCCGAGGTCGGCGTGTCTGGCTTAGCCTTGATGGTCACTGTCTCAGCCCTCCGTCTTTCCCGGTTGTCTTCGATCAGCTTCCGTTTAGCTATTCTCTGCTTCTCATTTAAAACGACTGCAATGCGATGTTAAAAGTGGACAACCAATACAGCATCAAGACTCACGATCAGTTGCCATGCCAACATCTATACATTTCCTAAATCGGCAGAACTGACATTGGTTACGAGTCGTCTTGTCGATGGCGCAGTTGTTGTTCCATTTGCAGTGGTACTGCAGGTTCTTTTGGATTGTTCTCCGGAAAAATCCCTGTGGAAAGCAAGAAACTATGTCACCTCGAGAGCACTCCAAGCGCTCATACACCACATAAGAAAACTCTCGCTTCCTAGGGTAAACGCAGGCCGGGATCAACGTACCTTACAGCCTTCACAAGTCATACATCGGTAGTGATATCCAGTTGCAGCATCTCCACAAACGACGCAAGGCTCAGGGCCATTAGTCAAATCCATGTAGCTGGGTATATAGGGAGTCCCTGGAAAGGAACCTAGAAAGATTAAGTACTATTTTGGTCTCAGTTTGTAGGTATAGGGGCAATACTCTTCTGGGAACGTCGTGAAAGGATTAGGCACGCAGTAATCCAAGTAATTCTGATGGATGGGTGCCAATTGCTGAGTGCACACTGATGATGTACGTAATATGTATGAAAACACAAATCAATATGCATACATAACCATCTGAACACCGCCTGTTTCGTAAAATGTCCACATGGCGAACCATTCCTGGCATCATTAGACCACGTACAAAACATCAAACATCGAAATGCCCCTAATTACAAATCATAATTAGATACACTACCGGTATATAACTGTGTGAATGTAAACGCAATTAACACGAGGTTGCAGAGTTACAATTACCATTGCAATGAACTGCGAGGTGACCCAACAGTGCGGGCGCATAGACGGCTAACTGATGAAGTTTAATTATTGCGCTGGTTTAATGAGCTGTATTATACAATTTTTATTTTGTTTCAGAAGTTATGAGCCTGTTCCATTAGGTGATTATCGACTGCAGCGAACTCTGCAGGACACAAGCGACCCGGATACTATATTCATGAAGCCGGTTGCCCCCAGGCTCACCGACAAACCCAATTCAGCTCATTATAATATGATAATCATGCAGCCAATAGCAGCTGCCCTGGCGAGGCGAGGCGAGGCCGGCAAATCAATACGCACCGCTGGGTATTACGTAACTTTTCGACTGGAAGTCGAGGACACTTGGTGACCTCCACGGGTCTCGACCATGGTCAGCTATTGTTATTACGAAAAGAGCTAAACCAGGATTACGTCACCCATCGCCCGTCAGCCGAGGTCGATTCGGGTCTGAAGGAGGCCATGACACCACCAACACATTGATAAAAATAAATTCAAAATACAATCCTGAAGACTTGAATAACACAACAACTAGTTTATATTACGCCTAACTCAGTAATGATGCGACCAGAATGTTGATGTATTCCATCTCGACTTCCAGGTCATTAAAAGATTACGAGGCATAAGACTCAGTGGTCTACATTACTGAACGCTGGAAATATGGCTGAGAAGAACAGAAGTCCATCAGTACTTTTACCTTTCTTGTTGAGCTTTTCCCGCGGGGGGTTGCTGCCCTCCCCTCCGCCCTGTCCGTTTCGACCCCCCGACGGAGTGTCTGCGTAGTTCGGTCCCATCGTGCTGTCGGGGCGAGGAGGCGACGTGTGCATCCGTTCGCTGTCACTTATCTCCCGCTTGATCCCAGAGTACTGCGCACCATAGTGTCCGCTTTGCTGGGAGTAGTTCTGGTGCGGGGAGAGGTGCTGCTGAGGGTAGTTGGGGCTGGTCTGCTGAGAAGACCCAGGCGACGAGAGAGTGATGAGTTGCGACTTGGAATGAGAGGCTGGCATTCCAGTTCCTGGATTGCCCGGAGATATCATAGGTTGGCCCGAGTATTGAGGGGGTAATCCGCCATTAAATCCGGGTGGAATCATGGCTTCCCATCCGACTTGAGGTCTCGGCTCCATTTCGACACTTTTTGAAATTATCCTTCACGTACTACTGGAAATTGCAAATCCTTCAAGCAATAGAATCCAAACTGGTTTCCATTCTCTAAAACGACGAAGAGTTTCCAGAAATTATCACAGTCCAAAATTGCACAAAGTCTCGAAGCGCCGAATCTTCAAAAGCATAAAACAACAGTAACAAGATGTCATTCAACTATTCTGC
This sequence comes from Capitella teleta, assembly GCA_000328365.1. Taxonomy (NCBI): domain Eukaryota; kingdom Metazoa; phylum Annelida; class Polychaeta; family Capitellidae; genus Capitella; species Capitella teleta. The sequence goes on along the minus strand of KB306710.1, from coordinate 49,824 downwards.
AGTGTTGATGCTTTTCATCGGGATACTGGTGCAATAGAGTTCAGCTGCCTCGTTCAGTGCACCGTCATCTTTCAACCGGTTTGCTAATCTATTCAAGTGTAGATCACTCGGGAGTCTGTTATCCTTGTCGTGCCGTCCCCTTTTGGCTGAAGCAGGGTAACCGCTCACCCAGAGCCTAGTTGGAAATACCTTAGTGCGACTCCGAGTTGCAAGGGTTTTGTTCAGCGCGCGGCTGCTGTTGCTGCTGCTGCAGTCCTGTATGATAATGACGACGACGCTAACCCCGACTAGGAGGTCACCCCGCCAGCGCTGAAGTAGCCGCAACAGAAGAGCAGCTCCACATACAAAGGAGAGAGCGCCGCCCACTCTCTCTGCTCACTTGCCAATAACGATTCTGCCTACAATCACATTGAGGTAAGCTAGAGTTCACAATCGACTGGCGACCACACAACTGGCCTGGTGCCGACGGATTCAATGGCAGATGATCTAAATGAAAACCTTCTTTCTGGTCCACTTATACGCTGAGCACTCAGTAGAAAATCGAAGTCAAGATTATGTAACGCAGTCTGCATGTACCGATAGCTTCGTCAGTTTGGCCGAAAGAAAATGCCGCAGTTACATATGTATTCAGCAAAGTTATAGCTCTGAAATCTGCAGCTTCGCTTCTTGGGAGATCGAGCTGAGTGTAGAGAAGAAGGGGTGTCACGGGGGGTCGGCTCGGCCCAGTTAGCGGCTGCGTACACGATGAAAGGCTTGGGGAGGGGGAGGGGGCATGCCGCGCAGTGCGCATGTGTGTGCTTGTCCTTTTGTTGACCCTAGCTCTTGGCAAGCGAGTAGCATCCGACGAAAACCCAGACAACTGTACTTTCATATTGAAACGGACGAATGCAACAAACGTTGAGCATAGAGATGTATGGAATTCTGTGCTAACAACGAAGAGAATAACGTGTGAATAAGATCTAAAGGCCGTGGGATAAACATGGCTAAAGAACAATCCCTCGAAATAAACATGCTAATAATTGACCATCATGGCTTCGGAAATCGGCTTCTAGTGTACTCAGAAAATCCTCCTTTACTCCCTTCTGCCTTCACCGAACACTCATCCCATACAATGCTTAAAACGAGCCTTTGTAGCCGGCGTCCCCAGCGACCCACCATGTTACGTAATCGACGTCGATTGAGGTCATCGCTGATCACACAAGCTCCTGCTCTTTGTTTACGGCCAGACTTGGTCAATCCCTGATCTTGTTATGTAACATGGCTCTCGGCTCAGGCCTCGGGTCATGTGATGCTATTTACGTTCGGGTTGGCCTGAGGTAACCATATTACATGGATGTACGACATTAAATGATAGTAGTAATAGGTTTAGCAATAACACAAAAAGGAGATTTAAACCCTTTATATATGCAACATCATGCGGACCATACGCATCCGATGCATCTAAATGTCGATTCAAATTCTCAAGAAAGCTCAAGTTGCAAAAGTTGTTGAGACAACTGTAAAGCGTGCATATCAACCAAGACGAGAATCGCGTTGGACATTTTTTGAAAAATCGGGAAGGGCAAAGAGGCCGAATGAAATTTCCCCTGCTGAGGTCAGAGTTTGCTGTGACCTCAAGAGGCTGGAGGCCGGAGCGATGAACCTCTTGGCTGTGAATCTCTGTCCCCATGCTACCAGTCCACGCGTGGTCTCTGCGGCCATGGCGTTTCTACTTTGCTGCCATCCCTTTCTTGTCGAGGCCCCTGGATTCTGTGAACTCCATTTCACCCCGAGCGAGGTTGGCCTTTGCAGCGCATGCGCTGCAACCTTGGCATCATTATAATAAAACATTCAGCATATATGCATAATTTTGCACTCATTATAGACACAACTGATCACGGGTGGATTTCGGATGATGTATCGAGCACGAATCAGCTTCGTTTATCATCGATGACGACATAATGACTAAAACACGAACAGAAAAATTGGCCAGTCATCGTAATGATTCATCGATTACAAACTCTCGAATCTATAGAAAAAAAATTACTTGTTTACTTGTTTACTTGAGATATTCCTGGAATTTCCTAGAGCGTAAATAGAGTGGTAAATAGTAGAATGATGAATAAACCAAGAACACTGATTTGTATCAGTTCTAATGATAATTAGCACCTTTATTACACCGAATCACACCGCATGATAATTACAGAAGCGTGAGGCCAAGCTAGGGACACAGGACTGGACTCGCAAGATATAATGAGTCTGTGATTACGGAATTACTCAAGAGGCAGGCGTCCCCATTAGTTGGCGACCTATACTATGAGTTCAACCTGCGGTCATTCGCCTTCAGAATTAAATACCACCTAAGAATAAGGAATATATCCAGTTTATACCGTGTTGAGACAGGGTAGGCTACGCAGAACAAAAGCAAATCCCGAAACCGAGGCACTTTTGACTAGGGGACGTTATGCAACGTGACGTAAGACTGCAATGCTACTGCACCCAACTTCGTCCCCTAGTGAAAACGTCCTCAGTTTTCAGATTTAGCAAAGCACTGCACAATCGTTTGGTGTAGAAAGGTTCTAAATGCGAGGTTTTCATAGTTATTTCGTATAATATTACGCATGCATATTTCTTATGAGTACTATGTGCCTCGATCAAGTCCATCTGATCCTCAAATAATTATACAATTACATAACATTATGTGTTCATGAAGATTCGTTCTCTGTGGGCAGCGTGGAGGTTGTCCTCATCTGATCATTCCGAACCATTTAGTTGGAAATCACGCTGATATAATCATGATAATGGAACCCTACCCAGTCCACGGCGATTACATAACTATTCTGGCAATCTGCATACGGCTTCACCGAGCATGAACTTTCAGAATCGAGTTGTTTTGAAAATGACCCACATTCGGTGACCTCATCCGCCATATGACGTCACAGCCGCGAATATCTAGGTCACGAAACGGACGAGTGCATTGTTGGCGGGGACGCAGATATTTCATGTATAAAATGACTAGGGGTGGAATTCTGGAAGTATGAATCTCAGACAGGGCTTGAGAAACATAGTTCATGTCGTTTTCTGTTTTTATATTGATACTTTTTCATGCGCAATCTTGCAAGTACCTTACAAACATTTTGCTTTAGACCTGCCACCCCCACGGTGAACGCACAGTCTGCCTGTGACGTCACTTTACTCGACATGATTCGCGACCTAGCAATGGCGGCCGTTCTTCTTCGAGTAGGGGTGACACGTGCTCGAGCCATTTTTGCGTCTTTTTCAGTTTTCAATAAAAGTAACTAGAATATCGTCAGCAAATATCAGATATATATTGTATGATAGCTGCATAAGCTCAATTCGCGCATTCCCATTTCTTACTGTGCGCAAATGGCGATGATCATTATTGGCATGGACTCAAAAGTGTTATGTAATATTTAGACCCTACCACCCCTCCCTTCACAGTGTATTCGCCCACGTGCTCCAGACAGGTCACGTGGGGAAGGAAACGACCTCGAGGAGAGAACGCCACATTTGACAGGTGCAGAGTGAATTATTATTACAGGACAATACTGAATAGTGTTGGGGTGTCGTAGGTATGGTCACCCCAACACACCTACACTCTGTCGTTATGATGCTTGATGGCCAGTTGTAAATTGCAAATTGACCGTCCTCACTGACCGACGCCGAGTGGATTTAAATCTCATTTGCATTTTATTGCTATATTTTCATGGCAATAATGTTGGTAATTTAGCTTCAATTTATGCAAATTACAGTGTTAGAGAGCTCGCCCTAATACTGCATCACCAAGGTCTGGTCAGGTCAGGTCATAGCCTTGACTGGCCGGCAGTTGAGAAGCCAGTATGACAATTACATAAGAGTGGGCAATCTTAATATATACAGAGTGGGCCAGAAATAGTCTTATTTACTCCTTATGTTAAAGACATCAATGCTTTTCAATGGTGCTGCGCATTTCTGAGAAAGTGATACAAAACCGATCGCAGTGTAATAATCACACAAAGATAAGATAAATAAATATTGGTATATTTAGTCATACATATCATACTGCTATTCCTATCATTTCTATTCCAATTTCATCAATATTTATGTCGATTTATCTCAAAAGAGCGCACTCCTCCTTCCGCGATGCTGTCACGTGCCCTGGGTGGGGCAGGACACATTTTCCGTCTAATTGGCCAGCATCGCGACCCAGTCCCTGTAGTAGGCAGTCTTTTGGGCTAGCCAAGGAATGACGAACTGCTCTAGATGTACGTGAAACGGCCGCTGGTCGACGGAGAACTCCCCGATTTCCAACGAATATTTGCTTTTATTGGAGGAATCGAGCACAAGTGAAGATTAATTAAAGGGTGCGGGCTTTTTACAGCCCCCACCTTCACAACATGAGCTTACGTAACAACAATTACATCAAAATAAGGTGTCACAGGTAGCCAGGCAATATAAAAAACCAATTAAAAATTTAAATTGGTTTGGGGACAGGGGTAACGTGACAATGTTTCCACTTTTGAAGGCAAACAGGGCCCCGAACCATGAATATGCATCAGTAACACTAATGTTTATCCCTTAAAACAAAACAAAGTAGAGAGTTTGAATTGAAGCGCCATCAAAGAAATGACAGTCGTTAATGCTCATTCAGAGCTTCATCATATTTTCTTTTTTTTTTTTTTTTTTTTTTTTTTTTTTTGCGATCAATCACCACTCGCATTTAAATGTTCCTCCCGAAGATTAAACATGAAAGAAGTCTTGTGTCAAGATAGGAACAGGAGTCTAATCTATTTTCTCTTTCTGTCTTTAAGAATTTTGTCATGGATGAAACATGATCAGTGTGGTCTCCATGTCATCCGCATTACAATGCAATGTATTACGTAATCCCTGTGGATGTACGAAACGCTCCAGGGTATAATTATGTAAAAATGTATTGCACAAAAAAAAAAAAAATGTTTGCGTGACGACCTCAACTTTCGACTGTAGAACCGCCAAAGAATGAAGCAAATTATTCGTAGAACCACAAGGCGGATGTTGTGCGATATTTTGAGACACGAAGATCGTTATCACCATTGATTTACTAGAAGTTAATCAGCATTCTGTGAACTTATCTCTGAGGACATGGCCAGTGTGCGGTATCATGCATTTCACCTGAACGCGACTGTGAGCGTGGCAGCTGAACTAATCCTGTAAATACAGGTATTACGCAACACCCGCGCTTCCCAGGAGAAACATGACTCGACGCTTCTGCCTTGGTGTCCTCATATACCTCCTTGTGTCATGACCTCAGGGTGACGTACCCCCCTCGTGTATCCACGAATCGACCAATTAGCTGGTGTATATTTATAAATGTGTGGTTACGTAACTTTTGTTACTGACCCGATCTCAGGCTACATTAATTATGGTCGCCAAATAATTAATACGGTGCGCGCAGTGTAATTACCTTTGCGAGTTTGATCCTCTTCTGAAATTCGCCGAGGCGGCATGTCGGATGACGACGCCCCGCTGTCCGACGACAAGGACGACGTGGACGCTCGCTGAGCCGAGGTGAGCCCTTGCATGATGAGATGGACACCTCGACGCTGCTACAGCAACGTCTGCAGTCTTTAGGTACCACAAGAGACGACACTAAAGAGAAATCCCGGGATTAGTATCAGATGAACAGTTTGTTAGCAATAGTCTTTGTCCATGTGGGATATCGCATAATATTTTGGGCTGCACTGATGTCCAAGGCTTGTATTCAATACGGACTGACCACAATAATACGCTTGACCTTAGTCAGTTCAGTGTTCTGTGTAGCACATGCATAGTCGAACTGTTATGTAACATTTGCTGGCCAGTCAGGGCAAGAGGCCAAAAGTAGAGTCCACCGTGGTAACAGCGAAGGGGTGGTAGCTTTGATGTCAGCCTCTGGGCCAAAAGCGCCACTGCCCTCTTTCTCGACCAATGAAATGCTGTGTGTTAATTTGTGATTTGTTGATTGTGACTAGTACTGCCGTGGACGCTTGGGTCATTATTCCTGCAGTACCTTATTACGTATACGTACAATGATTGGTCCTGAGCCTCAAATGCCACCAATTATAATAACCGACGATGTAAACATTTTACCAAACGTACATCAAGCCCACCCCATCCGCTCTCGAGCCTCTGTGGCCATTCTGTGGATATTACTCTAGCGGAAGACCCGGCTAACGTTCGCACGGGATCCTCTTTCGAAGGGGCCACTTTCATGGAAAGAAGATGCACGCGGTTACATCATCTCGGTTGAGCAAACCCTCTATTTGATTTCTCCTCATTCAGCTTTTGATCGTCACCTTGGACATGCTCACTTCTTCCACATCGCATTATTCACATAATACCCTTTCTCTTAATTAGGACAACAACATAAACTGCAATTACATGTAGAATTGAAGACAACCCAGTTGTGTGCACTGGCATTGAAAGGAAATGTCCAGATCATTGCCAAATGATTGACCATCGATGGCAGCAAGCGGAGCCAGTTGTTGATGTGAGGACTGACCATTAAGATGACCATGCAACTTGGATGTGTCTGAACGAAGTTGTCAGCGTGTCGCTTGCAGTCGTCATTGGTGTTTGAATTACAAAAGTCAAAGCACCAGAAGACCATTTGTAGAACACCATACGTGTATATTTAATGAATTATAAAAACCCAAAAGTCTGACGTCAATGATCCATTGGAACATACGAGCCATTGATTAGGGCTCACGTGCTGTAGGAATAGTAAGGTTGGCCCTGAGGAAGTTGAGATACCTTACTTACCTTACGGGTGGGAAATCTTGGTGGGGTGTACATGCACCATGCAGTAGCACCACGATGTCTGAAAAAAAAAATTCCTCTGGTATACTGATGTACTTATTTTGTTTGATATTACTTGATCTTTGTGTTATGTAAACAAACGAGACGGCTCGATGTTAAATTGTGTTATTTCGTCACAACACATCAGTCAATAAGTGACATATGTACAAGTTAAAATTGGAAATGGTTCTCTCAAATTAAGCCACTGTGTACTGAATTTATGATTATGTTGGTTTCCTTTTGCAATTCCTATGGTGTAATTATGATAATAATGTTTTCATTCATAAATGTGTTCCTGTTTCAGAACTGGCTCAGCAAAATACAAAGAGTGAAAAACCGAATAAAAATGTCAATTCAATACACCGGCATCGATATTGTAATGAAATTGTGTCACAGGGTCACATATGGAAAATATGCCACATGTCCTTAACAGGTATATTGCAGTAAATTATATGTGACCCGCCACGACAAAATCAGTCTAAAGTCGCACTGAGCGTAAGAGAGATATAGGGATAAAACCGCCCGAGGCGAAAACATTTCAATTTTCGGCTTTCACTGTATTCCAGTAGATTAACATCTTACCTTCCAAATGTAATAACAATTATATGCAGTTCTGAATTATAACCTGGTTTAATTTCGATTTTAATTGACCCCCTGTTTAACCTGCAGTGAGTGCTGTCATCATGAATCATTTTAACTAGGAAAAAGCGTTATTGGTCGTTTCAAGCGCTTTAAATGGGTGCATGCCCTTATGCGATTATTCAATGAAAGGTATCACTGTAAAGAGCACGAACAGAGCATTCTATTAATATTTTCACAAGATTCCGTGCGTACAAGTGTAGCCAATAGAAAGCCTTTACATCCGGTCATAGCTCGGCTTATCCCGTCACCTCTGAAAGACGCTCCGTTACCATGGCGACGCACGTGCCTAATGAAAATTCTCAACAATATTCAATCGCATTTTCTCACATTTTGCCAACGCGACGGTCAGAAGTTTTTTTTTTGCGACTTTAGACTGATTTCGTCGTGGAGGGTCACACATGGAAATATGCCTTGTTACGTAACCGAGGTACCTCTATGTATTTGCATTTCATAAGCAGACAATACGCCCTTTGGTCGACCACATACACGTGCATGTCAATAGGCCCTCAGGGGGGGTATCTACCTGTTTGTCAGTAAGCAATGGCTGTGTACGCTGCCAAGGTACAAGGTGTCAAGGTTAACACACACAGGTAACTCAACGTTGTACTCACGTTGCCAAACGTTGGTCAATTTCAGACACCTTCGGTGACTTCTGTCGATGATCCAAACCGACGGAAACCAAGTTACACTTCTACCTGAATGGGTTTGAATGATGCTACTGACCATTGCGACATTCCACTCATGATGATGATAATGTGTACATTCTTACAGTTCACGGCATACTTAATACGTGAAACATGCTGTTTTAGACGAAGATCGTATTCCGTGGCCTTTTGCTCACGGAGGTATCGACAAGTCTATGCATGCACTTGGGTTCTATACACAACGAATCGATGACATAATATGGTTAGGCAGTCCATTGTTCCATCAAATCTCAACTTTGACTCCTTTCCATGGCTCTTATTTGCTTTATACACCAATGCAAGTAGCGGATTGACATAACATTGATCACTGATCACATCACAGCATATCTTAGCAAGAATTAATTAAAATTGCATCACTTTCACACGCACGTACGTGAAATTTAAATAAGTATAATTACGATGGGAATTTAGAGTCTCAATGATTATACGTTCACATTCACGAAAAAAATGTATTCCAAAGTACAGAAAAAAAATCTCCTTTCACTCGAATTCTTGGACAATCGACCTGAAATTCTCACACATTTTTTTTTTTTTTTTTTTTTTTTTTTTTTTTTGTCAGGGGCAAATATTTCTGCGAATTAAGCGAATAATGAGTTCTTATTTACGCGTCGTTGGGGTTGACCAGAAGGGGCATTATTTACCTGCCAGACTCTTTCATTCTCATCTCAGACGTTCTTTGATGTATATCAGTCATATGGGGTCACAATTGTTTACATTCAATTTGAGGAAATTTGGTCTGAAAATAATGTGATAGAAAATGGAACAATATATTTTATACATGTGCTTTCCCACCTGCGAAATCCGCAGCCAAGCTGTTCATTCATTCATTTCATAATATCTCATGATTGACACTACACTAATTAAGTTGTTTTTTTGCATTGTCTTAATTAGTTAATGTCATTAAAGGATAGCATGCAATCAGAAGAATGAGACGGTTTAGGTGGATGGCCCGACGCTCTTCGCCTGCGATGTGGAATAGAAGCGTATGATTCTATGTCATGCATGCCACGAGCGGTGTCTGTCGTCTTCGTGGTTGATTCATTTCATCCAAGTTCATTGAGGCGTAAATTACGACGTACATTACGATCTTGAACGTAGTACGTACGACGGGTGTGGAATATGATAGATACCATGCGTCGATTTCAACCGGAACGACATGTCGCTCCAAATTCATATTTAAACTCATTACTATAAGTATGCAGTGATTGTTCATTTCCTTTGCTGCATTGCTCACCTGAAATGAACATATTAATTTAACATTAATAATTCAACTCATGTTGAGTTCACACAGAATACAAGACAATTGAAAGCATTGACCTCCTTGGTGACTGAATATACATGTGTGTATGTATATTGATATATTCATTAAACAATGTTTGCACTAAATTAAGTATTGCATAACATTTTAAGAGGCGTTCAAATTTCAGATCATGTCATCAATGTCGCTATCAACCGACCAACGAATACCGCTCCCTGGAGGTTACGTCATGAAATCCCCAGGCATTGTTACGCAACACTGTCCATTCCATTATCGATGTCGTCATTGAGCTGCGGATTCAGTTGTATTAATATCCGGTGCAATTAGTGCCATGGTGAAATTGAGCCAATTCGTAATCGCCTCAAATTAAGCTCTGGTGTAAGCGATAGCAGATAGAAATGCAATGATCTTTCACTATACTGTAAAACTTCGTAAGATAATTTTAACTTGTAATACACGGTCAATTTATTAAGATACAGTGGGGACTACTTGTAATATCGGTAAAAAATAATAATGTCATATATTTCTGTGTTTACCCAATTATTAACTTATCTCGTAAGTGATTCATGTATTCAAGGTGAATTTGGAATTAGTTTGAACCCTGAACCGAGATGCGAGGCAAAGAAATACAGCATTGCATGATAATTATCATGTGACATGTTTCAGCTCAATCGCTGTGCAGCTGTCTGGCAGGGATGGATATAGGCCAATATTTTGTGCGTGTGGCATGTGCTTCAGCGATTTATAGATTAAGCTTTGCGTCCTTTCAATATAACAATGAACTTGATTCGAAACTATTTAGAGGTGTTTGCTCTGTCGAAATATAGGGTCTATTACTCGATTTTCTATTGTCCCGCACATATCTGATTACTTTATCTAGTTCTATTTCAAGTATTTGTTATTCGGTTAAACCATTACGTAATCTGATAAAGTGCATGTGCATGAGCATGAGCATGCGGATGTATGCGGCTTTCAACAAGTCCAGGCAGCATATGTTCGTGAAGGAAATGAGATGCCGGGAGAAGCATAAGATGCCGGGCCATACATAATTCAGAACAGTGAGCTGGTTGAGGGGAATATATTCATTTACTTGAACTATATGTAGGTCCACCTGACCTGGTCAAATTCAATTTCCGATTCACAATCATTGATTAACCGCTGTCGCTGGTCAGTTCTAAGCGGCATTGTGTGCGGTATTGATTAGTGTCGGACGACCGTTGATTCGGTCAGCCGAGAGGCAGAGGTATAGGGGTGGCAAGTCATTCATTGAGTTGCGTAACAACTGTAGATGTGCATCTCAAGAATTTAGGTCAACTGATTGGCTTTGGCTTTGGGTGTATTTATGACATAACTTGGAATCAGTGTATCAATGACACGTTCTAGCAACTAATGTTATGCATAGTTGTTGGACCTGTTCCTTGATACTAGGCTATCTTATAATTATATGAGGAAAACGCGCTCTAATTCCATAATATTATAATGATTTATGGCAATCGGTTTAACCAACTGACTACAATCCTATGCCGACCGTGGGGGTCGAGACCCGATCAGCTCACGTGTAAAATAAGTATAGGCCTATTGTTGTTGTCTACAGTTGCAATTATTCAAGAAACATTCATACTAGCGAGACATGTTTTAGGAACTCGTAATTTGATCACCTTCAAAATTGCACTGTCTTCATCGACCGTCGTCGTTGGTCGAATTGTCACAGTCAGTCGATTGACGGGAACGCCGTCAAGGTTCCAAGTATCTTATTTACAGCTCATCCTGTCTTTTCCAGAACCCCACAAAATATATGTTCAATCTTAAGCTACCTGGGTTGCCCCAAGTGTTGGGTTCCGTCTACGTGAAAAGGGATTCTTGGAAAGCTGCCACGGGAATCAAACCCCAACCAACGTCGGAGCTCCAAGGGGATGCGCCCTAGCTAGGGGAGGCGGTGGCCGAGTGGTTAGCGTGCTCGCCTCGAAAGGGCTGGAGGTTCGAAGCCAGCCACCAACCTCGTGTCCTTGGGCAACTCCTTAACTCCTGCTTCTCTACCCTGGATGGAAAGGAGTGGCGCCCCCCATCTGTATTAGCCAAAGAAGGACACAATGTGGCCCGAGGGAACTCCAAATATTTCTCTTTCTTTATCCACAAGTTCTCATCAGTTGTGAGGACTTCAGAGGAAATCCACCATCAACGTACTTAGTACCAGATTAAATATGGAGACGATAATTATGTATTGTCATGACAGTCAGTCAAGTCGTAGTTTACTGCACTAGTCTGAATGAATTGCATGAAAATGCAATAATAAGAATACCTTAATTTGCATACCTTCATTGAATTCACTGATACATGTACTATATATGGATCCCACTGAATATACTAAAAAGAACTATTTTCTTATTCCAGAGTATTTAAGTCCAACAATTTAGATATCGTGAATTAAATTCAGTCAGAATTGAGTCAAAGTAAGTCAGAAGATACGTCAAAATATTGTTAGCATTCGTATTAATTGAGTTTTACTTGCAGTCGTCATTTCGAAGTTGCAGTCTGTCAAATGGCATTTTTGAGCGCAATCAGGACTTACAGATCCACAGTTCAATAATAGTGCCCGTGTCTCAACTTGCTTTATACTCTGATCATAAAGGGTACTCGACCACCAGCCCATGGTTTTCCACCACGCTAATTAATGTGTTTACAAACATGTAGAAAGAAGCACAGGATATCAGAGAGCTAGGCGATCGAGGGAACGCAGAGAAAAAAACCGAATTACTAGAACGTATAATGCCCAGATCTCAACTGCGCATCCAGTTTAATTACATAACGCGGCTGACCGCCATATCAGTCCACGCGTGAATTGGTATTGCATAACTGGGTCAGCCCAGGCCAGAGCGGACAAAGGAACTCAAGTCTGAAAGCCTTTGGATAATTTAATTGTGGGTAATCCGCGTTGGTTATTTATAATTCTCTTATAAAGTAGTTCTGATCGAAAGAAGGAAAGATAATAATGGATTCTTTTGTCTGCCTGAACGTGCGCTGTTGGAGCTGACATGTCCGAGTGTGTGTTCCTTCCACAACTCCAGACAAATTTACAATTTGGTCAAACATAAACATGAGAGTTCACGAGCGTTACTGAAAAAACGCGCGCGCTGCAGACTGAATTTCACGAACGACCTTGACCGCGACCTGTCCACCCCTACGCACCGAATGAGATCGTCCTGACAACAGTCAATCGGACAGAAGGCAACGGGACAATGTCGGGCGGAGGGGCTTCCCGCCCGGGGGTGGGGCTGAGTCTCACTTCTCGGAAGGCGTGGGAGTGGGCGGGAAAGAGCGTGATCTTAGTCATCTCAGTGAAAACGAGAAGCTAATTTTCCACTCATTATTAACTCGTTTTCTGGTATTAGTCAGATCACCTCGTGTTGCCGGTTGATTCTTCCTGCTGCCAACAACTCCGGCGTCCATCTGGAAATTCCTTTGAGGTCCCCAGAAAAAAAAAATAAAAAACAAAATTGTTTGAATGATTCAATTTATTATTACGTAATCGGAATTTATGGTTTCGGGTGATATATAGCGATCATCATAAATATATACAGGGTGTTCGGATTTTTTTTGCACTTGTTGGAAGCACCACTGTCGAGTCAGTCATTCAGTCAGACTGAGTCAGTCTCTTGTGGTTCATTATATTTCAAACTTAGAGTGAACCTGATGATCGGCTTGCTGACTTTGCTCCCACGTGGTCACGCGAGACTTTTTAAAAACAGAGACCCTGGCTGCGGGCTCATTTCTACGAAAATCGTCTCTCACAACTTTTGAGAAAGTCGTAATCGTAATTTCTCTTGTCTATTACGATGGACATTAATCATATTTTACGAACTTTGATGTGGGAATGTAGGATATGTTGTGTAAGCGCTGTTATATGTCGGAGCACCTTTGTCCACACTTATCTTTTCTTTCTTTCTTTTTTTCTTTTTTTTTTGGGGGGGAGGGGGGGGGGGTCCAAATAGTTAACATGTCCGACGGTCAGTTCCCTCCCTCCACACTGATAACAATTCTTTGAAGTGCATTCGACCATACTGACCAATGATACTGACCAATGTGAACATGAACAACATGGTCACCGCTGGTCAGTATATCCAGAAATCGGGGTATATTATACTAGAATTATCTCCATGGAATATTCAATAACATATATACCGGTATTCAAGTCAAAACACGGATAACTCTACTTAAGAATATTTTTTCTTCTTCAAAATATGATTAAATTTTCATGTTTTTTCTTGAAATGACCGGTGTTGTAATCTTGAGGCGGGGCAGGGAGGGCGGAACAAATTTTGCTTTGTCTGTCTTCCTCTTGTTTTTATTCTGTTTTTATCAGGTGTTTTTTTGGTTGTTTTTTTTTTCAGTTTTTGTTTCTTTCTTATTTTTTTTCTGACTTTAACGGTTCAAAATGTTGCGCACGCCCATAATGCTCGATCAAAATTGTTTATTCTCTGCGTCTGAGGTGCATGGCTAGCAGTCCGCCGAGTGCGCTGTCTGGTTGCCTGTTTATTTTGACTAACATCAACAATGCTGAGCCGATTTCCGACGTCTGCTCATTTTCAAAACTTGTCCGGAGTTCTGGGTTTCTTGGTGGTCGATTCTACAAATATTACGCAATCAGGCGGGAAAAGACCACCACAAGATATTTATGTTCGATTTATCAGAGAGAAAGGCCTCTCAGCAGCCACATTCAGTCATCGGACGAACTCTCTCTTGCTAATAATCATGGGCATGCTATGACATAGTACTCGTCATCGGTTATCCACGCTCAACTTGTTATGTCATCTCACACTGACAAATCGAGCTTATTTTAAATGAAGAATCCTGGGGCCAGGAGAAGTATTAGAGGTCATATACTTTGATCTCTTTCATGAGGCGTATGAGAAATGCGCTGAAATTCTAAAGCCAATATTACACGTATTCAATGAACCTGTTTGTTTTGTGACAATTGTCGCGAAGCATGGATCACTCGGACAAGAATGTCAAAATACACACTCGATTTAAAAAAATAAATAAATTAAAAAAATTAAAAAATTAAAAATTAAAAATAAAAATATAGAAAAGCAAAACATAAAGTCAATTTTATTGGCAAAGTTCGCAAGAAAACGGATGATATGCTGATGTACGTTGATGACGTCACCCGGTGATGGCCGGCCTGTTGTCATAAAGAACCGGCGCATTTAGCAGAATACTGATGGCTCCAACCGAACAAACCGCCATGTAGATCCACAACATCAGCCGATCAGCCACCATGGCACAAAACTTCCACTCATCCCGCACCTGTAATCAAAGGTAAGCAATAACATGCGCATTTCAACTTACAGGAGGTACCTTCTGTACTTCGTCATCTTCTTGCATGTGCTTAGCAATGAAGCCCACTCCGTCCATCGCTTTGTAAGCATTCAAAGGGTAATAACCAGATCCTCTGACGTGTGCCGCGTAACCGAAGTCGCTGTTCCGTTTCGGGCAGCGGAGTAGCTTAGAGGAGGTCCCTGGGGTGCCTGGTTCCGCGATGGGGATCCGGGTGACCTGCATGGACAGGCGAAATCGTCGCTTGTATGGGTTTGCATACGCAGCGAGGTCGCTGTGGGCGTCCGACCAATCCAGGTGCTCCTCGTTGGCCTCCTCGACTTCCTGCTCAGTAGGACGGTGTAACATCAAGATCTTGGGGAGGATCCTGAGGAAGAGGCACCTCACGAATTGTGGCATGGTGGTGAAGGAGCCTGTCCTGTGATTCATGTTGAGTATTACGACCGAACTGCTAACTGACACGGCCACCAGTGTTGTTGTAAACAAGATATATTTCCCTAACAACGGAGTGGTCAAAGACGTCGCTGGTACAAGGTCCATGAGCAGAAGCTGGAAGATACTGAGCGACAAGAGAAGAGAGATGCAAATTGAGATCTTCTCTCCGCAGTCAGGTGGAAGGTAGAACGCTAGCAGTGTCAGCATATTGATCGACACGCACGGAATGATGAGATTCAAGGCGTAGTACAAGGTCTTCCTTCTGAGAGTGAAGTTGAAGGTGATGTCGGGGAAGGGTTCATCGCAGCAGGGGTAGTGCTTCGTGTTCTTGCGAGCGGGTACGGACAGCACATCCCACTCCTGGCTGGGGTAGAAGTTATCCAGGTCCATGCCTGTTACTATGGTAACATTGGATGGCGAGTCGGCTCCATACTGCTCCATCTTCCAAATATGCTGCAGATCCACCTTTTGGGAGGAGAATTAATTTATAATTTATTCATAAAAGATCAGAATACTGAAAAGTCGTCGTTATACATGTACTGTTGGCTTATGTCATTCGTGGGTTTTAGTATTCATTGCGGATAGGCGTAATTCTGCGTTATGATACGGGAAGCTAAATAATGATTAAAACGTTATGATAATCTTGGGATCTGCACATTAGAACGTTATGATTCAGAAGGTGGTTGCGCTATGAAATTGCATTGTTGAACCAAATTGAAACCGTTATGATCACAAGGCAGAATCGGCATATTCTACATAGCGGCCCACAGTCTAATCCAGATGAATTCAACAAACCTTGAAACCGTCATAAGTCCAACTGCCGAATTTGAGAATGCAAATCTGCTCATCAAAGGGGAAGTACTCGACGTCCATGTTGCAGTAGCTCTTGTAGATGACAGGTGGTTCCCATCGGACCTTCCCTTCAGCGAACAACGTCGCTTTCGTCATCAACGTCACTTGGTAATCTCCGTCGGCGCTGGCGAACAGATCAATTTTTGTTGATACAATCGCCAAACCATACGGAACAAGAGAGTCATGAGCGGTTGAAATGTCATGGCCGAATCTAATAGACAAGCATAACGCATCTCATATTGACAAGAGAAATCGACCCATCACAAGTGTATGAGTAGGTCGTGGGTATTGGATTTCAAATTACTCATGACCGTATCAATATTGTACATTTTTATGAGTGTCTATGAAGATTTTGTTTGCCAAAGTGAAGGAGACACTGGAGCCTTCTTCCAAGCACTTCAACCGAGGACTTTAATTTAATGCGTCCACCAAACTTACTTGTTATAAAGAACTATGTCTGGTAACCATAGCGACGTGGAAGGAACGTAAAGCATGTCCACTCCCCCGTATTCCGACGGTGTCCACTGCAGACTGTGGTCTTCCCATTGCTGTATGACGAACATGTTTGTGGTAACAATCTCATTCTTCTCATCCTGTGAACGAAAGAAAACTCCCACGATATCTATACTATTACAACCAAATACGCACGAATCTTTAGTGAATATATCTGATGTCCCACAGGACAAATTTCCTGACAAATCCCAGCAAAAGCAATACGACATAATGTGCATACGAAATCCCAAGGAGCCAATCTCATATCTTCTGTTGTTGCATTTTCTTTTTAATTTTTTTTTTTTTTTTTTTTTTTTTTTTTTTTTCCATCTTGAAGAGAAGGTCATTTATAATTACGCCAGGGACTGAAGCAGCAAAACCAACGACAGCTGGTTTAGAACGGAGGTAAAGCCCTTTGCTTAAGCCCCGATTGGCTGCTTTCGTCACCGTTCCATTGTTCTGTGGGTTTGGTGTGAGCTGTGTGCATGGGAGCCTCGTAGACATACGATAGCGGAGGCACTGATCCTCCCCACGGATTGATCCCGGGGCCCTCTTTGTGTTCCATTGTCCCACACCCCTTCCAAAGGTACGCTATGATCAATAGCAATTATGCGATGCGCACGTCCTCTGGCGTAAAACAGACAGATGCCAGTGGTCCCATCCTTGGGGTGATTCTCATTTTTTTTAGAAGGTCTTCGTGTGGCTTAGCACATAATTATTATATTATAATATTTCTTCGACATCTTCAACGATTCCACGTAAAAAAAAAAATGTAAATTGCGGAGGTCTTATTTCTAAGCTTATAGCTAGGATAAGATCATATGGGCTAATAGGAACTTGAAAAATTGGCCATAGTACTATTAAGCCATAGCTATTGCCCAAATGCTTAATTGGCGTCACCTGTTCCCAAATGCAAGGAAAACAGCGTTAGAATGGACATCTAACGAGATCTACAGGGCAATGTATGGACTGTCTATGTCGCTCCGGATGACCTTCACATCTGCGAATGGCTTTCTTTTTGGCGATCGCTGCTCTGAACGAATACACAATTTGGCGGGATTTTTTTATTTTTTTTTCTCGGATTCTTTGGTAGCTGACAAAATTACATGCATTTACTATTTTGCAGAATTCAGTGCTCTCGAATCGCGAATCCATAACTCGGCTTGTATTTGTAGACATGCATGGTGCTGTAATAACCCATAAATTGTTAATTACAGACATCATTAATCGAACGTTACACCAATAGATTAGTCAAGGAACTATATTTGCGTCAGTGATATATACTATCGACATTCCTTACTTTAATGGAGAATTGTTGAGCCCCCCACGCCTCACCCCCCGTCGATCCAATGCCGCCAATTTGCACCACCGTCGATGGTCAAACCAATAGGTCAGGCATTGACTGGGGTCACCAAAGTTCATGACAAGGTCAATTGCGTGTAGCCAGATGCAAACAGGCACAATTATGTATTAAATTGATTATGGATCTATTTTTATAGATACAACGCGAAATATTGATAAGGTGAGCCAAACCCCTGGACTCGAGACATACACAGCACTAAACGCACGAACGGTCTAAGCGTTAGAGGTGCTTACCGTGATTAAACCCACATCTCCCTTGATTAAAAGCCAGACCGATCAATACCCACACTCCTGTTAACGCCCGCAGCCACAAACGAGGAGATTTGTGAAGGGAAGAAGTGGTGAACCTTCAGAATTGAATGCAGCGGCAGCGGCGCTTTCGGCATGGTTGTCCCCTTTGGGCGCACGCACGAGATCCTCTACCGGCATCTGGGTGTCGATAAGGGTCGCCATACCCCCCAAGGACACCACCCTCCCTCCTCCTAATACCTCCCTCCCCCCTTATACCGCCATCAGATTGATTCAAAGCCCCCTCTTGAATGTGGATGGTGACATCCCACTCACGAGCATCAATAATTAATCACGCATTTCTACGCGGAAACTCTGCATTGATTTGACTGATTGGATCAATTGAGCCATAAAATGACATCTCAGTTCGAAGGCTGCTTCAGATGACATCTCACGATTTATTTCTTTTTGGCGAATTTCTATTCTGAGTGATCTCAGATGATGCCAGGGTAATCTGCCTTTATTCCTTCGGATAGGCATCACAGTGCTCGGCTTATAATAGAGACCTGAAATGCTCGTCATCCTTTTCGAGTCAGCAGATCAAAACCAATCAAGGGCTCTTCTGTCATCTGAGTTCTCATTGAGAGAGTTATATTGGGCGGCAAACATGGAAGCAGCGGACTTCAGGAATTGCATCACTCCGTATATCAGGTCGAAGGTCATGGGGTGGTTTCGTCAGGGAGTGAATACAGCGCTAACGAGGCCATACTTCAACGTAACCATCAAAGCAACTCTCAGGGTCGAAACGTGAGAGGAAAGTCATGACATGGTCATGCCACCACCCTGTACACAAATCGCATTTAGATAGAAGAGCATACAAATCCGCATATAATGCGCGTGCGCACTGAATCGGAGCATACATTCGGTTTACTCCAAGCGATGATTGCCTTCACTAATCAAATGGTTGCAGCTAATTGTCTGCGTCCCTAGAGGCCACGCGAGCCATGATTAGACGAAAGTTGATTGTCATGCCAGCCACGTCGACGGCTACGGCGCTAACAAGGCCCTTCTCCAGAGGCAACCGGGCCGCCGTAATCACAAGGGCTAATTTTGTATGCAAATGGTGGCAAAAGATTGGATCAGACCCGCTTACTCCGCTTGCTATTGTGAGCCAAGCACATTACGTTAAAGATTGGGGTGGATGCCTCGCTTGGTAAGCGTGTTTCGTGGAACCCCCCAGCAAAAGGTGTAGGAAGGGATTCCTGATGGGTTGGGATTTGTTAACGGGTTGAAGACGCGTGATATGTCTTATTCTGAGGCTTCCTTTATGCGTTACTGTCTGATGAACATCAATATATAACCTCAGATCGTGCGGATGAATAGCCTGAGTTAAGGTTTTGCATTGCATTGTTTTGAGAACACTGTGGTAATAAATACACCGTCAGCAATCACGTGACCCAAAGAGGTCAATGATCACGTGGTGTGCTGGGCCGCAGAGGAGAATCTGAATTAGTTCTGGCCGATTGACAAACGCAGAATTGTTCGGGCAACGATCGCAGTTCGTTGCTTGGAGCTGATCCCGAATATCAATATCTGAGGCGACGCAATCCTTCAATGTTGTTTTATCCCGCAAATGAGACAAGAACACGAGTAGCGTTACATCCAGGGTGAGGGGGGGGGGGGGTGTTGTAGCCAACGCAACCTGTTGGTTTGTCATGGTGATTTTGTGCGTTGCTTGTGTGTGTGTGTGTGTGTGTGTGTGTGTGTGTGCGCGCATCATCGGAGATGGCATCAGCGTGCATGTAACAACATGCTGATTTGTGAGAGTGCGTGCATCTATTGGGCTCAATCAGGACATCTACCGGCATACGATATATCAGTTTTATTGGCCGCTATGAATTATGCACCAGGCCATAAAGAAGAAAATAATAGTCTTGTACTCATGTATACTGGGTTTTACTCATTTTATATCAATACAGTACTGGAGTAACATGCACTGTAATGCAAATCTGAAGACGTTCTGTATCAACGTGACAGCCCGAGAGGAATGCCATTTGCTCGTAGGAGTAATTAATTCTCAGCTATATACATTGTTTCTGGTGTTTGGTTCTGTTCTGACTGAACTTAGGTGGCCATTATGCCACAAATGGAGCAATCTTTGGTCTTACGTCATTCAAAGTTTAATCAGTCTACATCTCTGTAATAATAATACTAGTACAGGCCCAGGGAAAGCAGCGCTTTATGTCGAATGGAATAGTATTTCCTCCCAGTACGCATGCACGGTAACCATAGCAACGAGCGCACTCATCGACACTTGCCGATGACAGCAGAGCAGCCTTTACTGGCAGCGATGATGATCTGGAGTTTGGATCATTCCGCGAGATGGTCATCTCTCGCGCCATAAAGTCCGATGCATTGGTCGACGCCATAACGCCAGATACCGCAAACCAAAATCGCGTGACGCTCACATGACAACGAAAAGCCTTCTCCACTACGACAAGGATCTCACGAGAGCTTATTGCCGAGACTAAATCCACGTGCATTCATTATTGAATACGGCAAAACCTGCATGCATTATACATCAGCGTATAGGAAGTGATACCTACAACATGAGACGATCTTATACACACAGCAGATCTTATAGCCACTATCATTACTGGCCACTCTGGGTGAAATTGACGCAATGGAAATTGCTGCCACCAAACAAAATGTTTTAATTGAGTGCCAGTGGGCAGTTTATAGAGGGACGCCCCATGTGCTATCTGGCTTCTATACAAGCATGGACCTCCGAGGCACCGGAGGTCGAAGCGGAGAATTTACAGCAGACCCTTGAGTGTGTTATATGCATTATTATACATTTGCCATGCTACATCGGATCTCATGGGGATAATTGCGGTGGGCTTCGTTCAATATTCGTGGAAGGGGATAGCTCAGTACAACCAACTGATAAGATTACAAATGGCTAGAAGAGCAAGAAGCAAGATCCGCCTCTGAGATATCCTGGTTTCAAGTTGGCGTTTCTTTTGGGAATGCAGGTCACATTCAAGGAACCGTGCTTCCGGTCTTAAATGCACCGCGAAATGATCAACAAAAGCAATAAAACACGACTCTACAGCCGTTGTCTGGAGACAGACGTTGCATAACACAGGCATTTGCTTTGTCAATGTCGTCGGCTGAAATGAATCGATCAGAAGGAGCATCCGGAGACTCATTCCGTGGCTCAAGGTTAATCCAATAACTGATAATTGAGGTCCACGGTGTTCATCTCGGAGGTGATTTAGTGCATTTCCTTTTAGTTGCCGACATCGTTTATTACCAGAATATCGATGTCATGTGGTTGATTATAAGCACTGATAAAATATGGTTGTGCCTTTTGTTCATTTCTTTAATTCTGTATCTTGAATATTTAACATATGACGTCGTGACCGGCGTGTCCATTTCGAGATCAACAGCCCAGGAGTGTCAATTACATCGCTTCTTGAAGTTCAGTCCACTGAGAATCGCTTCTAGGCCGGATTGGCATGTCCAATACCGGCGGCATGACAGGGCAGCGACGGGCCCTCAATAACCCTGCTGTCCATTTCGACGATGCAGTCATCAAGGCGGCTCAATAGAATCCACGTCCGCTTTAAAGGATCCTTCAGAATTGCTTAATGAACCCGAAATTGTGCCACAAGACTGGAGTCCGGGACTCAGGCAGGCTGTGGGGGCGAAAGACCGACTGGCAAATATAGAAAGAGACACGATCTTAGCTGTATGGTCACGGTGCTGATATCCTGGTATATCAGCATGCTCAATTGTGCTGATATACTGTATACATGTACACGATGAGCACAGCTGGTTGAATGTCATACAAGATGAAGGAACACTAAACTAGTAACTGCTAACACTTGTATATTTCATGCCTCAATTCTTAGCATTGCATACCCTGTTTGTCGGGGAGTTTATACGATGTACTATTGAAAGGAAACAATATGCCGTTTATTTCTCAAAGAGAATCGCGATCAATTAGGCGACAGCTGTCCCTCAGTTGCATTCAAACATCGCGGCGCTTTTGCTTACAGTTCTATCAAAGAGAAGTCCCAAATTGAACGGAGACTTCGTGCCTCTCAAAACTCATTCACTGGGTGATAAATTGTCGCCCAAGAAAATGAATACTTTGTGATTCGCATGTAACATCAGCAGTGGTCTCTGCCCAGACTGAAGTGACCTGCAATAAATTGATGGGAAAGAAAATCACATATAACCCAACATTTGTTATACATGTATACGTATTAACAAGACAAATACCAAGGGACTAACAAGCTACTTGCATGCCATTGTGCAACACCCACTGCAACTGGTGGCGTGGTCGTTAGATAGTGACTTGAATGCATAATATATAATGAGCATCTCGAGGTTGGAAGATATACAAGTTAATGGAGCAAGAATTCCTGAATGTCGTGTTGATCCGAATTGGCCTTCGACAGAGATGGACTCTCGTGAGACCACATGAGAGCGGGAGAGACATCAGTCTGGTGTTGCAGATGTATGGCTATTGGCAGAACATCCCTGGAGTGAAATATCGACTTATCTTTCCGCTTCTGTTACTAAAAGACACTAAGCGATTGCAACAACAACCATTTGTTTCAAACAAAAATCCTTGGACAACCTTCACTGTTGCGTGACTGACAATTTAATTGCCCTCTGGTCAGAATAATGGTGAATATTGAAGAATACAAAAACAACTAATGATTAGTGTTCCAGATCTCACGTGACCTCACGTGATCTCACGCAGATTTCAGCATCTGCATCTGCGCTGTCCGCCATCTTGAATCCCTAGGTTTCAACATGGACCAGACCCACGAAGAAGCAATAATGGGTGCATAAATTAAAGTCATTCGTGGATGACCAACCGCTTATAACGGATGCACTAAGGTTAGCTTTACAAGTTACAACTTCGTGTACAGTGGCCTCGCAGCCAACGCGACATCGTGCTGTGTTCCCGCTGAGATCAGCCGACAATATCCTTAAACAAGGACACTTGCAGGGGATGGAACTCGGGTGATTAACACCAGACACCCTGAAATTGGTTTCACTGGATCAGTGGTCATCGATCGGTCAACAAATCATTGTAAGAGATGAACAGTCAAGGATGAAAGGGCCATCAGGTGGTCATCCTGTTGCATTGTGAATTGGCCATCGGTCATAAAGATCAGCTGGTTGAGGTTCCACATTGAATGACAATCGCTCAAAACAACATTCATCTCGGGGTAAAGCCAAGCGCGTGTGAGATGAACCTGTCTGATATCCGGTTCTTTACGACCTTTGGATGACATCAAGGAGCATGCGTAGAGATATTTAGTGGCCGTGATTGTAAGATGAGTGATGAGGCACAAATGTGACCTATTTTGTTTCGGTTTTAGGAGCTAACAGATCTAAGCTAAGGTTTAAATTCACGATTTTGTGTGTTTCGCATTAAACCTCAGACCAACTGTTGTTTAACACGTTGCACTAGTATGTATTACCTGCATATCACTCACAGCCGAATGAAATGCAGAAAACAATTAAGAGAAATCGAAATATAGCAAACAACTCGGAGGATTGTAAGAACAAAAGAGTTATTAGGCGTAGTGAAACTTATAACTCAGTGAGGCCCAATGCATAATAATGTATAATGGTCTCCCCGCAGGTAACATGCAACACGACATTTTCATATCACCCGAGAAGGACATGCAAGACTGTGCAAGTGAAACAACTCGCCTTACAGGTCAATTTGTTTGGTGAGCAGGCCGAATTTATGAAAAATATGGAAATGTTGGGAAAAGCATGAATATTTGATTGCAATAAATGGGCGGGCAAGGGCTTCTCACTCGGTCTTTGAAGATGAAATCACCTCTAATTAAGCTCAAGTTGTCAGGGCTCGAAATAAGAGTCAACTACTCGCCAACTCGTCAATGGCGAGTAAAAATTCTCACAGGCGAGTAAAAATATCAAAAATGGTCGCCAGATGGCGAATAAAATTTTAGCTTTCCAAATAAAATGTAAAGGGCAGATTTTTTGGTTAACGCCATAGAAAAATTACATAAGCAACAAATTTTTGCTCAATCCTCAGTTTAAAAACTAAAACTTGTGAGCCCATGTAGATGCCTAATACCATGCGGGCACGTTTGAATTAGCTGACGCCATGTTAACACCAGATCAGACGAATAATTTTGGCGCCGCGCCATTGTTCTAGCTGCATTCACATCTTTTCAAATTAAATCGCGACTTGGGTAAAGTATGTTATACTGACTTATAGTATGTTAGTCTGAATACTATAGTACATGTATTAGCAGTGATTGGGGATTTCATGAATTGTTGATTCCATCACCCCCTCACTAACACAGCATTTGAAATCGGAAGTTGATTACAACTCTTGCTCCAATATATAAGTTGACGCGGTTTAGTTAACGCTCCAGTTAAGTTTTAACCATTTTTTCATATATATATATATAATTCTTTTGAAGATTCCCACTAAGGGTGGATCAAAGGATTGGCGACAAAAGTCTGTGCGTTTTCCTTTGTATTTTTTATATGTTGGTTGTATTGGCTCACCTAATTCAGAGTGGCCATTACAACATACCAACATAACCCACTAGAGGGAAAGCCACCTTTCCAGTGGCAGAGTGATAGTACTGAATGCTCTGGACGCATCCCTAATAGATATAAAGTGCACTATATGGCAGTGCATACTGCATTATCATATACGATTGACCTAAATTAAAATTGGTTGACATAGTGACATAGTTTGTATCAAGGACGTACATGTATAAAATAACTGCTCTTTGAGATCATGCGTTATTCATCCGAAATAAAACAATAAACAATAACACACTGTACCCGACCTCGTTACGCAGTTTATATTCGCCATCACAGCTTCGCGCCAACGGGGTCTCGAACCGAGGGCCTGTCACTTCACAGGATCCAGCGAAATTGCTGGCCAGCCCTTCAAATACGCTCGAGCACCCTCCCCGCCTCCACCCCAATCCTAAATTAGAAACAGGATCAAGGATTTGCCCCTGACCATTACACAACAGTCCATTGCGGCAATAATGTGGTTAAGACTCGATAATTGTCGTAATGCTTTCGTAAGAACCGCCTCTTACAGCGGAGGTAATTCAATGGCGACCACCTGAGACGACACAGGCCGGCTTCTGGTAAATCCACCGCGTAGAGGCAATCAGACAATTTTGCTGACCATATACTAATCAGTATGTTAGCGTTGCTAAAGATATGACCTTATTACCGCAGTTTGTATTACAGCAGGACAATAAGTGCACGCGGTGCTATCAACAAAGTACGAAGATACGGTGTTAACAGGTGAGTGGGCTCCCGAAGCACCGACAACGTGTCACCTTTGATGTGCCAAACACAAATCACGTGTCCTTTACGTAAGTCTGAGGTAAAGATCTTACTCACCACGTCAATGAGCTGAGCAAATCTTAAACCCAGCTTGACGACCACGGGGGCCGAGTGATTGCCAACAGGACGAACGAGTCGGTTGTATTTGTTTTTCTGCAGCAGATCATCATAAAGTCTTCTGGCATCGTGGTTTCCTAAGCACTGAGTGAGCGATAATTGGAACACAAGCAGGGGCAGCAGGCCTTTCATGGTGGTATCCTGATGGCCAATGTCCTCGAGTCATCGCAGGCGGCAACAGCACCGTCTTCCTCGGACCGCGCGTCAGAGAGCTGTGTTGGCGTGACTAGGGCGTTCGTCGAATGTCCATTCGCAGTCAGCGCAATTCGGGGCGTAACAGCCGCTTCGGGGCTCCGTGAGTCTTCCCTCGGATCGCCCTATTGTCAGCAGGGGTCATTGTTTGCTGCGAGTAGCGGCTGAATGCCATAAACCTTCGCCATTAATGGAGCGGACTCTTTAAGCGTAGAGGCGATTGCGTTGCCGTGCAATCCATTGACCTGCGGTGTGATCGGGGCTCGTGTTCACAACCAAATGTTCCCGCAGACTCAGTTCGTGCCTGAAATCGCGAAGTTTGCATCCATACATCATCGGGTCCGTTGACTGATGAGACTCAACAGACTTCCTTTTATGGCAATCCGGAATATAATAGATGTACGACGCCGCCTTTTGGATCCCAGACTAACAGATGAAAGCCCTGTGGAAGGAGACGCAGGACATGAACGAAATGCAATTGCTGGTGGACAACAGGCTTATTCTATTAGTGACAAATGTCTCATTCTTTGTCCTGGCCCCGCGGTGCGGCTTGCTACCGCCTCAAGTCTGATCCAGGCTTTGACCAACATTTCGTCAAAGCAGCCTTGTTCAAATTAAATCCGGCGAAGCGTGCCTGGATCAATATATTCCATTGACTGGCGATGAGGCAATGGGATTCGTGTTCCAAAGGGGTCCATGTCATTCCGAAACCATTTAATGTCCATCACGTCCATCTAATGGCATATTAAAGAATTGTGCATTCGACAAAAGTTCGTCTTCATAGAGGACATTTTCAGACTGACTATTGTAAACAATCAATTGTAATTCGCTGTGTAACAATACACGTGAATTAACGTAATGTACGAATATCGTATTGAAATTGGTGCCAAGGCCAGAGCACTGTGAGGATGTTCTGTGTACAGTTATGAGCCATTGGGCTTATCAATGTGCTGTTGTATTGCACTGAAGGGGGTTTGTAAGCCTTGTGGGGATAATAAACGATCAGTTTGGAGGGGGAAGGGGAGGGGAGTGATCAGTTGTTGCTCGTGCGCTGTTTGCATCGGTGAGCGATGTCGTCTCGCTCTCTGCTTCCACCAAGATGCAAATTATTTTCGTCCCGCGAGGGTCCATGGAGCCTCGGTTGTCTCTCTGAAGCAGTGTTGGAATCAGAATAATGATTTGTGGCTCTTGGAATATCATTTTTGCACAGAAATTGCTGCGTGTGTCTATTTCATCGGATCATAACGGGCTGTTAGGATATTTGCTCTGTCAGAAGTCATAACGTTCCCAAATTTGATACCAGGTTGGATAGTTTTTATCCATATTTTATGCATCTTCACTGCTTAAGTATCCAATCATAATTTTAATTTAGTATCCAATCATAATTTTGAGGCAGTATAAACGACTGTAATTTTTATGTTTCCAGTAGATTTCGTTTTTGATTTCGTGATGGATGCTTTAGCAAGAAAAAAAAGCAAATGAAAAGCATGCCCACGGGAAGCACAATAACACATTAAATCCTTTATTAATCATAGAATTATTGATAAATAGGACTTATACAAGTATAAATAAATTCGAAGAATTGAAAGCTCACGATATAGTCATGGAGGGTCATATGAATTGTAAGTTTAAAGCCTTACTTAGAAGTGCATTAAATCTTTGGGTTTCCTGGGCTCCAATCCTGGCCGCGTGTCGAACAGGGCAGGAGCGTTCAACAGCAGAGTCATGGTGCACAGAAATGATAAACTGACGTAAATCCACAGAAGCAAGCGGTCGACGACCTGTGCCATGTAAACCCAGTCATCTTTTATCTGCAAGCAGAAGAGGGGGATAGAGCAAAATTGTATGGAGCTCCCGCGAGGCGCATTTGTTATGACAGAAAGGAGGAACTCGGGATTTGGGATGCGACAATCGAGGTCACCAATTGTGGAAATGTTTACGTCGGGGTGAAAGAGCATCGCTATTGATCATTCTGCGTATATTGGCTTTCCATACCTTACTAGAATCGTCGTTTTCCTGGTGATGCTTGGCGATATACCCGACGCCCTCGAAGGCCTTCTGAACGTTGGGCAAATGTCGGTTTGCTCCCATCCTTGCGCACTTCTCACACACCGTATTCTCATACATGTTTGGTTTATCAAAGCCAATGAAAGACTGCGATGGTTTGTAGCCGCGTAGAAGTCCCTCCTTGCTGTCGCCACCGTTCCGTAAGTGCATCATGGTCTCCTGGATGACCGATTGGCGCTGGCGGAACCTCTTCTTGTACGGGTTTACATAGCTAGAGAGATCACTGTGCGCCAGTGACCAATCAATCTGGTCTTCCATCTCCTGTTCCTGCTCTTCTGCAGTCGGTTGAGGCATACAAAGGATCCTAGCTAGATTATCCACGAAGATGCTTTTCAGTCTTGGTGGCATTGTTCCGACTAACGATCCTCTGTAGTTGACGTTGAGCACAATCACAGAGCAAACTACAGATCCTGTTGTCACGAACAGTGTGAATAAGATGTATTGGCCAAGAAGTGGAACTGACACCGATGTTCCAGGCACGAGGTCGAACAAGAGCAGTTGAAACATACTGATGGATAACAAAATGGTGATGCAAATAGATATCTTCTCTCCGCAGTCACACGGGACGTAGAAGCCTGTCAATGTCAACAAGTTTATGCAGACACATGGGACGATGATATTGATACTATAGAACAGAGTCTTTCTACGTATTGTAACTTGAAACGTGATGTCCGGGAACGGTTCCTTGCAGCATGGATAATACCTAATATTCTTCTGAGCTGTGACGGCAAGTACATCCCACTCTTGAGATGGCACGAATTGTTTCATGTCAATTCCCATAGGAATGAAGGGGTTATTTGAGTAATTCGTCTTATCTGTTGCGTATTTGTCTCGCCAAATATGAACCATGTCAACCTGGAAGAGAATTGTCAGAATAAGTAAATCAATGAAATATGAGACTCACCTTGTATCCATCATGTGACCATGGTAGAAATTGTAACTTACAAACTTGAATATCAAACGGAAAGTACTGAACGTTGATGTCACAGTGACTTTTGAATATCGCAGGTGGATTCCATTCGATTACGCCGGTGTAGGTCAGCATTGCTTTAGTCATTATAGTTATCACATAATCGCCGTCACCACTGTGGTAGTTAACGCATATAAATAACATAATTATACCGATTGGATAACTCACTTATTGTTCAGCATAACATCAGGGAGCCAGATTGAAGTCGCCGGAACATAGATCCTGTCCACTCCGCCGTACTCCTCCCTGTTCCATTGCAAAAACACATCTTCCCAGATCTACACAAGAATTTCATATAACACGTGCATGGCATGGACAACTCTCACCTGTTTGACCCACATATTGGTTGTCATAATCTCATTCTTCTCATCCTAACACCAAGAAGAATTGAGCACAGAGTTGAAATGAAACATTCAGCACTCACCACTTCATTCAACTGAGCAAATTTTAATCCGAATTTGAGCTTGACCGGTTGTGAGTAGTTCGAAACAGGCCTCACAAGTTTATTATAGTTATTCTTATTGAGCAGATCGTCATAGAGTCGCTTGGCATCATGGTTGCCATGGGTGACGATAGCTAAAGTAGCCACTGCTATGATAAGCCACGTCACTTCCATCTCACCAGAAGCATGGTAAGAACACTAATCCGAGAGAATTATTTTTCGCCAGGCATAAGATGAGCAAAGAAGTAAAGAAGGGAAAGCTGTCATTCTTATTAGCACCCCGGCTGCACTACTGCAACTGAAAAGAATATCCACGCATGACTTTTTCCTTCCTTCGCTGGTGTTATGTTGCTTGGCGTGTGCATCAGTGTACCCCAGTGTACAAGAATTCTACCTCAGGTGGTTGCATTTAGACCCCTCACATTCCGCCCGGGAAACAGTTCTGTTGCTCATCACCTGTTCTCGATGAATTCTCACTGACACCTCAAAAGTTAAGCAGATGATTTGCCATCAAGGTGGTTACTTCATTCTTTGCAGCCTCGGGATGCCAGTCGTCTGAGATTCCAAGTGATTTGCTCTCATCTCCTTTTCTCTGGTCTTTCCTCGATCTCTCCATCTTGGTGATGAATCTTTTGCCCGCTTTCAACTGGGATGTTTATAACGTCACCTCATTGTCTGCAAATATTTCCTCTGACCCTGACCCCGTTTCAAGTTACCAATAGTTATGATATACAGATCCCTGCAGGCACACCTGTGATAACTTGTTCTATATTCGCCATCGTTTATTTGTTTTCTACTTTTTCATGGTCGTATACCCTGAAGCATCTCCGTATTTGTAATTATCCTCACTGCTCCTTTATCCTTTATCCTTTATCCTTCTCTGTATATACATTTGAAGTACGCACATCCTCTCCGCCATTTAACTTCAAAGCAGCAATTATTATGAGTTCTGATAATAACCATGCCCTCTTAAGCCACTCGACTTGATGGTGAGTGCCTGCAGCCTGCTGAGGCCAGGTGCACTCTTCATGCGCCACAGAAATTGCTCTCCTCTTCATCTAACAACTGCAATGCAAGCAGGACGTCTGTATCAATATAGTAAATGTTAGCATGTTTGCTTAAGACTTGAGATAATAGGGTTAACATTGTTATCATAGAGTGATCACAGAGCACTAAAGGATTTAATCATTACTATAGTACAGTACGCATGTACGTACTCTTGGGATCAGTTGGCCAGCAACTTTCGGTGACTCTGCAGTGCTGCGCAACTGCGTAACAAGGCCGGGAGTTGTGTACTATTCTCTATGGTAATATGCAGGATATAAATTCTTGAAATTGATAAGAGTAGGTGGAAACCTCGGTCCCGGATCTTCTGTTCTGGCGCCCGTATTACTCAATAGGATGGATAGACCCGTAAACCGATCATGCCTCAGTATGCCCATGCATGGTCTCAATTTCGATGTTTCTCAATGTTATGCTAGGAATTGGATTCTCTTTAGTTATTTTTAAGATATATTTCTATTTTTATTCGTTTTTGATTGACTGTTAAGAGGCGCTAATATAAAACGTAAAATGATATATTATTACATTATATATATTATATTACATTATATATTACATTATTATACTTATAATGCACACCTGGGTACGCATTACAAGCTGAGCTGTGTTAAATGTCTGGTTGGCTCCAAGCCAATAAACTGCTCATCAATTTCATAAGCAGTGTGTTTTTAAACAAAAGGAAAAAAAGGTTGATCTTCAGGTACTTAGAATGAAAGACGAGAGGTGGTTGATGAAAGAACGCGTAATTTCCGTTAGCACCAAAAGGTCAGAAGGGGTTGGGGGTTTTGAATATACATGTAATGAAACATTTTCTGTCATGCTTCATTTTGAAACTCAAACCTCGCTGATTAGTTGCTAAAGGAAATATGAATCCCTTCCTGCTGTGACAGCATGGTCAGAAGGCTGATTAAAGATGCAAAATCAGGCGAACAGAATTAACAATCTGAAATCCAAAATTATATTTTGATCCAAAACCTCTTAAAGAGCATATGACACCACAATCACATAAAATGGGTTAATAACTTATATATTTGCTGAATGGATAAAAAAAAATAATGGTGGTTATTGAAAGCGTGTGCAATCGGCCCTTACACCATTATTATGCCTTTTTAAGACCGTTCGGCCGTCGAGTTTGAAAAATGAGCAGTCTTCCATAGCAGACGCCGGAAGTGAGCGCGTGACGTAGATACAGGAAAAATTCATTTGAAATGGCTTGCGGTCGCGAAGAACGAAGTGATTGCTGTGATTCCAAGACCAAATATGACCAGTACGGCGAGTGTATCGACGAATCATTTGAATACACTAGAAATGAGGAGGAGAATGACCGCACACGAGACGCTGGCACCGAATATGGCGGTGCTCCATATTTATTTGAACCTCGAACTGACTACTGAGTCAGTCAGGGAGTGACTCACTCACTCAGTGAGTGTAAAGGCCGAGGTGAAAACTGTGAATCTCAATCTGACTGACCAAGAGGACGTTGATCGGGATCGATGGCGTGCTGGGAATAATGAATGGTCAGTAGGGATTATAATTGTATATAATTAATATATAGCAAACCAGTGAGTTATTGTTCTTTGTTTACCTATGAAATCGCCATAGTTACGTAATGACCGTCTCATCAATAATCATTATATTTATAATCATAGTGCCCAATTCTGAATTCATCTTCAAAATCCTGACTTGAATTCTCTCGACTCAACATCTTGGGCCATAAATATTCAGCAAAGCTCATTTTCCCCATCATAAATCTGTCAGAATCTGTGTAAGTGTCTAGGAGAATTGCCAAAAAAAAAAACCCAAAAAAAACCCAGTAATAATAATAATAATAGCAAAATTCATTCAATGAATAACGTATAATTATTTTCTTTCACAGGTGCAAATGTGGACAATGCAAACCAATGGATTGTGCATTGGAATCCTGTTAAGAGCAAACTCAATGAGATGCGGCCTGACCCCCCCTGCGTGCATTGCCCATACGTCCATGTTCGCCGACCTATGTTTAAAATTGCACGTACTAGAGGTGGCGCACGTGTACTACCGGACGCAATGCGGCAACTTGCCCGAAAGCCGAATTAATGAGTAAGTAATTCTTAGGAATTCTAAAATTTCAACTTGCTTTCACGTTCAATTATCCTTGTAGGAGATATAGATATGTGGCGTATAGGCAGTTTGTGATGTGGATAATGGATATACTACCGACTTGGAAGAAATATTCGTGTACCGCTGTCATCTTCCGGGAAACCTTCCCGTCCCCAGGATATTGTGGTTTTAAATGCCCAGCATTAGACTGATGAATATATTTAGTACAAAGATGATAATTAAATTACTTAAGGAGCCCAACTACCTATCTCCGAATTTTTACCACTCAAACGAACCAGTGACAAGCCTGATCATCCTCAGAAAACACTGATTTAACTCTAAATTCAGGAGAGATGGATCGCAAAATAGGCACCAGCTATAATGCTATCCCATTCCTAATTCCTACACCGATGTCTGGTATTATGCATATGCTAAGCTTAAAACGAAGTGATACTCTGATCTCGTATATTACACTCCATGCTCTGATTTCATAAAATCAGCAGATTTGGCCTCCTTGGTCTCCAAGTTCTTTGATAAAATACGTATGCTTAAAATATCTCATTCAATACTAGTCATAACATCCTAATTTTTTTGTTAAGTTATTTTGTCTGTAACTGAATTCTTGTTATTTTATAATCCTATCATATTTTGTATACTGTTATATAAATTCATATTGAACCTGTTCATTCAGAAAATAAAATTATATGAACAATGTTTTCATTAAATATAATAATATTAATAATAATAAATTTTATTGCAACAAAAAAGACATCCAATCCATCTGGGTGATATATACAGAAATGAAAGGTTGTCAGGGAATAAAGGATAAATGCTGTAATTGTTGGCATGTGAGCACCGTATGTATCTCAAATGAGTATGAAAATCGATGAGCACGCAAACTGAACAGTGACAGTAAGAGAGAAAAATTAAAAATGCAAATGAAATTAAGATCATAATGTTTCATGTAAGTAATTGACAATCTTAAATGTCAAATACATAGCATGTCAAATATTGATCAGACAATGAATTATG
Organism: Capitella teleta; assembly: GCA_000328365.1. Classification (NCBI taxonomy): domain Eukaryota; kingdom Metazoa; phylum Annelida; class Polychaeta; family Capitellidae; genus Capitella; species Capitella teleta. The sequence continues at coordinate 16,375 of KB306710.1, read as the reverse complement.
TCATCACAAAAAAATACAGACTTAGATAATACCGGTAACTATAGTTTCTATACATTGATATAATTAAATTGACAAACTATGTATGTGTAAAAATGATGTATGTGGAAATCATGCCATGAATGGCTAAGAAAGCTCAAAATCGTCATTATGATCTAGATCATAGATGAACTAAGTATTATAATAAGATAGAACAATAGTACATTTGACTAGTATTAATCACTATATCAATGAGAATTACAGAGTGATCACATTTTTGATTACTACTCAATAGTCAATACTGATGCAACTGAGAGAGAGAGAGAAAAAAAAAAAGAGGTAGAGAATTATATGAACAACATTATATAAATCGGCCACCGTGTCTTAGCACCAGCTCTCCTTTCTCTGGGGTGACAAATTGAGAAGCCAGTGTGGGGGTCTTGGGGGCGAGAGGCTGGTGTGTGTTGGAGGCAGCAAGCATATCTTTATATCAGTTGTTCTACATAGTCTGAAATTTATTTATCATAATAAACGCTATTATAACACGAAAGGCAGTTTACCATGCATTGGTGCTGTCTTGACTTTCCTCACAATAGAATCCCCCTTCATGTATTTCATGTAATGGATGCTGTATCGTTCCGTTCCATCCAGGGTGATTTATACTTGTCTGTTGGCATTTTTATTAAAATGCATTACAGCAAATAAAACTCTAGAACAATAATTTGATTGATTATAAATTCCCACCCTGAATTTCTCACCGTCAATTCATGGCCTGGAAATGGCCGTCAACTTAATTCAGGGCTAACTGGTTCAGTAGGGAGTGGAATGCCTCCAAATAATAGGTCTGGAAATGTGGGGACAATGTCGCCAAATCCTTCAATCGGTGATTGTTGAGCACCAGCTCCTCCACTTTTACTGCTGCTGCTGATTCTAGAAATAATTATAAAAAACATCACATGTAAGTATGCAGTTACACAGAACAAAGGAGACTTACTAGGGTCTCTATCCATGCCTTTTCGCGGTCAGGCACTTCACTCTGTGGTATAATATCATCCAGGATCTGGCAACAATTTGAAGAAGAAAGTATAACTCTTTGTTTCATGGAGACCCTCAATGCACTCACCATTCGCTGTTGCCCCTTCTCGTACGTTCCTCTACGCTTCTTCGGTGTGGTGCAGTGGTAGAGCAATTCCCTTTGGAAGATATTAGAAGCAAATCAAGTGCTCTGAAAAAAATGAGAAATTAATTAAATTATGTAGCAGTTCTCAGTAGTTCTACTTCTCTTACAGAATATGTACATTGAATGCTAACTATTTTATTATTTATTTCCAAATCTAATAATACAATCAACTTTCAATTATATTAGAATACTACGGCGTCAAAATCTCATTCTCACAGATCACAGTGGCCGAATAACTCAACAGTTACTGTCAATAATCATAATGAGAATCAAAATCATAATGTACGTCGATCGATCATAACACCTTGACCTTCGTCGTGCAGTTTGTGACTATTAATAATTAATTACTACAATAACTGACACCAGTCAATCACTCCATGCCAATGAGTCACTCACCTTTTTCTGAAATCCAGTTGCCTTTGCATCAACTGTGAAGGGTCGAACCATTTATCTTCGAGATGTAACTACATGTAGCAGACGACACTCTGCCTGGCGTTACCTCCTCTCCAATCGATAAGATCGTACAAATCGGTCCCATAACTTGGCCTGAGCCTCATCTCTCGGCCAAAAGTATAGCCAAACTCCATCCGTGGAAACACGGCTGAAACCTCCCACCACACACCGGTAAGGCATGCTGATAACTCGATAAAATGTGTGTAAATAGTCGAAAATGCTCCGTGACGCTCGATTCTGTTTGGGTTCCTACATCTACGTCACTTCCGGGGCGGGGCTTGGCCAGCGCTTTTTCAGCAGACGATATTTTATATGGCTAAATTCGTGCACAAAATAGGCTCGATTCACTCGTTGTTCTGCTTTGACCGCTGTGTCAGGCAACATCTCTCCATAATTATACCACGAATCGTAAAATAACAAACAATCCCGGTAAAATTGACATGAAAATCGGAGTCATAAGTTCTTTAAGCATAAATCACGTATTATGAATTCTAAGAAGATCATGAACCAGAAATAGTGATCCAAAGCTCGTTGTTCATTGAGCATCAGTTAACATTGGCTGCTCCTCTTTAGCAATTTTGGCACTGACATATTATAACAAGCATAAAATATGAACAACACAAGGCCGGCCTCCAAATTAATATTTATTGCACGAATCAACAGAAAAAACAACATCAAAATAGTCAATTTCATCATAGATGACCTTCCCCCTCATGTTGGGAAAATGAAAGGGTCGTTGTTGGAGCTCTGCTCTCTCGGTTTTAAGCCTGGTCTTGTGTCGTAGAGTGCAGGGGCGTTCAACAGCATGGCACACGTGCACACGAACGACATGGACAAGTAAATCCAGAGAAGAAAACGGTCGATGACGATCGCCAGGTAAACCCAGTCGTCTCTTTTCTGTTGGAGAAAATGGGAAACTGCAGTGCTCTTGGATAATACGTATGGGTGGAATGCAGAATACTTATATAAAATGGTGAGTTTTTATGAAGTTTAAAACTTTAAAGAGACAAAAGAATGATACCAGCAGGTACCTCCAGAGAACCATCATGAACATCCTGAATCAATCACTCGAGACAGAAGTGTTTCCAGACTCCTTTAAGAGAGCCAATGTCCGGCCGCTTCTGAAGAAATCGTCGCTCGACCGCGGTCAGTTGAAAAACTACCGGCTAGTTTTGAACCTTCCATTTGTGTCAAAAAGGATCAAAGAAGCTGTGGCAAAGCAACTGATCCACCACCTTCAAGAAAATTCACTACTGGAACCCATGCAGTCTGCGTACAGAGCGGGGCATAGCATGGAAACTGTACTCATCTGCATTCAGATCGACATCCTATGCACACTCGGCGAGAGGAATGCAGTGTTGCTAGTGCTTCTAAATCTCTCCGCTGCGTTCGACACTGTCGACCATGCCAAACTTCTCCGAACGCTTGAGATCTTCGGTGTCCATGGATCTGCCTTAGACTGGTTCCACTCGTATTAAACAGGCAGGAGCCAGGTGACTTGTGTGGGATCGGAGAAATCCGAACCTGCTCCCCGCTCCTGCGGTGTCCCTCAAAGGAGTGTCCTCGGCCCTATTCTCTTCACCATGTACACATCTTTGCTTGGCCAGCTGCTTCGCCAACACGATGTTGCATATCATCTCTACGCTAATGACAGCCAGCTATGGATCCGATGCAATCCGCACGATCCAAACTAAGCGGCACTGCAGATGGAAGCCTGCATTGCATCAGTACAAAAGTGGATGGCCACCTATTTTCTTAAACTGAACTCTGAAAAGACCGAGTTTCTGGTAATTTCGTCAGCCAGGATGTCGCGTAATATTCCTCGCTTGTGCTTATCGGTTGGTGACTGCGAACTCGAGCTATCACCTAAAGCGAAAAATCTTGGAGTCATCATTAACCATCACACCACTATGAACGACCAGATCTCATCGGTGTGTCGCTCAGCCTACACGCAACTGCGTGCCCGAGGAAGACCAAGCATTTTGTCAATCGCGAAGCCCTCGACGCCCTCGTCCATGCTTTCGTGACATCCAAACTGTTGTAATTCCATCTACATTGGAATCCCGCAGTGCCAACTCATTAAACTTCAACGAATACAGAATTGTGCGGTGCGTCTGCTCACTGGTGCCTACCGTCGCGACCACATTTCCCCATTCTGCGAACGCTACATTGGCTCCCGGTGGAGCAGCGCATACGTTTCAAGTCTGCCTGGTGATATACAAAGCCGTAACTGGTGACGCATTGCAATACCTGTGCGACTTAGTTCATGTAAATGTGCCAAATCGAACACTTAGATCCAGTCAGGAACTACATCTTCGCATTCCATTCATTCGCTCTCACATCGTCAAAACCTCCTGTTTAAATTATATTGGACCTTTCATTTTTTAGTTATTTGCCACCACATGTCAGGCATGCATAAACTGTGGAAATTCTTTTTGACATCTGAAGACCCACATTTGTTTTCTTTTATGTAATTCATTATGTATATTGATTCAGCGTTTAAAGCAAGCATTTGGATTTTATGCTAAAGAAAATGAATTTTCATTTCATTTTTGATTTAATTTCATTTAATTTCATTTCATTTCAAGGCTCGATCTTAAATTCGGCCGTCCCGAAGCAAACAAGGATTCCATTCGTGTATGTTTTTCACATACGAATTTTCAGTGAGTATTGCAACAGTACATACTCTGACCCCTAGCGCTGTTCAGTACCCCGTTTTAGTTTTCAGATTGCCTCCGTGAACTTATGCATTTTAGGTTAGATGAAATGGTTTGGTCTCAGAGCACACTGATTCTTTCTGAAAATGAGGATCGCTGACTGTTGACCTCTGAAATGGAAGGGTGAAATGTCCATTTCATAAGTGAACAGACCATAAAAGAGGACATCACTTTAGCATCTATTTTTGGGCGAAAATTCGGACCAACGATCGTGTCAATTTGATCCAAAATGCAATTGCATTAAAGGCGGC
>KB306678.1:206550-236521 GCA_000328365.1 Capitella teleta | reverse complement strand
CAATAATCACATTGATTTCCGTTTGATTCATGTCGATTGTTTCATTTTCATTTTGATTATTGTCTTTTATGTGTAACTACGTTATATTGTGTATTAGGCTACTATTGTCTTGTTTTCGAGTATGAAATTGTATCCCTGTATCCAGAGGGGGAGTGTTACGGCTGTTACATAATTTACAATTGTGAGTTCGTCGGATTGGCATGCATGACTGGTCGCTGGCCGCTGCTGAGTCGTTGTCAAAAAGACCTCTACATTCGGTCAGCAGCAGCGGCGGCGGCAGCATGAACGATCCGGCGGACCCATAAGTGTAGGTCATATATTCACATGATGTATAATGTGTTATTATTTTGTTTCGTTTTAGTTGAACAAAAAATAAATCTTCTTGTCTCAACTTAGTTCAACCGGATGGCGACAACAGACATTATACTGTAATACGTTGGAATGGCGTAGTTTTGGCCACCGGCACTTGGCCGTTCATTGGTAGTTACACTATCATCGGTTTGACATCCTTAATAGTTTTGCAAGCGTTGGCAGCACCCTGGATATATTGGTCGTTTAACAATCATTGGCATAACGCCGGATATTATAACATTCCTTATGGCAATGTTGCAGTATTATGTTAGGAATATGAATATATGTAATATAAAACAATTAAAATAGGGTGATATAATTATCCACATCTCTGCATAGATATATGGATGTATACATATGTGGATACATACAATATTTTGTCACTCGAATAAATTATCAGAGACATACATTTATAGTGATATATAATAAACTAAATTAGCAGATAAGCAAAAATTGTAAGACATTAACAGATGCCCTAAGTTTGCGTATTTTCTACATTACATACAAAATATAATATGTTTCAAAATGATAATGTTTAATGGTTACAGTTAAAGGACATCTCGTTCTATTCACTCATCTCAATTTAACTCATCTATATATATCAACATGCATGTTCATTCCATCACGCAAATGTATATAAGCACAATGTTATTTAAAATCTATAGTCTGATTAAATCTGGCATAACGTCAACCATTGCCTTAGTGTTGTTGGACTATAACAGGTTGTGTGGCTTTTTGGTCGAATTATAATAACCGTTTATCGCAGACTGAAATCCATATACATACATATGATAAAGGAAATAAATAAGATAAAAATAAAAATCAATGATAAATAATAAATGAATAAGCAATACATCACATCAATTCACAAATAAAACCGACTTCCAATGATGCCACAAAGATGAATTAAAAACAGAACACGATAAAATAGAACAAATAAAACCGACTTCCAATGATGCCACAAAGATGAATTAAAGATGAATTAAAAACAGAACACGATAAAATAGAACAAATAAGACTATTGCTTGAGTTTAAAATTCGCTTCTGGAAGTTAAAAATAGCATGTCTGAGAATTTTATTAAGAGATTTGACATGGTTAAATGCAAACATTCCACTGGCACTGCAAAACCGAGGGCAAAACATGAATCGACTAAATGAGTTGTTGAAAGCAATTGTCAATTTCCTCATGGCCAATTTCTAAAAAATAGACCAACAGTTGCCAGAATATATGTTACCACAGAAGGTTGTAAAAAGTGAGCACTTAACAGCTGGAGTGCAGGACCTAAAATATCTGGATAAGTAATTGCTTCGTACATAAAGACCTTAACTGCCTTGCAAGGTCAGTATTGTCTGAACAGTCATTTGAATTAAAAACTCCCAGGTATTTACATGACGGTGTAACATTTAAAACATTACCACCGAGGGAAACTTTACAATGCCTGCCTCTTAAATGTGGAGGTTCGAGGTTTAAAAAGCATGCATACAGTTTTCTTATGATTAAAAGTAATGTCATGAGATACGCTATAATCAGAACAAAGGTTTAACAGATGTTGTAGGCCTTTTTCGGAAGGGCTCAATAAAACAAGGTCATCTGCGTAAAATAAGATGATTACAGATAGACTCACTAACAGAACAACCAATACGACTGTCACGTAGCATTAAACTCAGATAATCCACATAAATATTAAAAAGAACACGAGACAGCACTCCGCCCTGCCGTACATCATTCGAAACATTAAAATAATTTGACATCGCGCTGCCCCATTTCACCCGGATTTGCTGTGTACAATGCCCGTAAAAGAGTAAACGAATAATGAGAACAGGCATTTTGTGTTTTAAAAGTTTTTCAAACAATGTAAAATAATTGAGCTTATCAAAAGCCTTAGATGCATCCATAAAGCAAGCAAAAACTGGAATAGATTTCGAAAGGTAATATCGGACAATTTCTCTAAGGGCATAAACGCACATATCAGTACAGTGGTGATTTTTAAAACCAAATTGGTGGTCAGAAGAAAGCAAAAAGATGGGGCTTTACATAAAATCAAACTTTCTAAAACCTTGGTAATTGCAGAAGACAGGGCAATGGGCCTATACTTACGGATATCCGAGCCATTTTCCGATTTATCTTTTATAATAGGAATAATAGTAAATTCAGTAACAAATGGAGGCAAGTAATTATGAGTGAGAGATAAATTAAAAGACATCATTAATAAAACATGTATTTATTATCAAAATCCGCGGTTATTTTTTATGCACCTTCCTTGTGCAAAGTCCGTATTAATTAAATTTATTGCCGTCAGAATTTCAATTAATTTTCATAACAGCAAAGCCAATAAACCAGCAGTGGACTCAATTAAAATCAGGCTTTGATAGTGGTATCGGTAGAAGTGCGTTCAAGCAAACACTAGCACCAGGGAAATAACAAAGCTACACGTGATCTTGCGAATATTTGTTCTATATATAACATCCAAATTTCACGTCTCTAGTATTGCGTTTTCTATGTTGGACCGAACAACCCTTGTGCATGTATAATTTTAACCAAAGAATTTGAAGACCAAGAAGTATAACAGCCTATTTTATTTTATTTTATTTTATTATTATTATTATTATTATTATTATTTTTTTTTTTTTTTTTTTTTTTTTTTTTTTGAAATTAATGGCATATATAAACCAAATGTGATTGATAAAAAGACACAGCCTATAAATAATCAACACATGACAGAGATAAAATAAGAAGTCCATATAAAATAACGAAGATCAAGTAACATATGATGAGACCCTGTGCAACGACAAATAGAAGTAATAGTGCAAGAATTAAAAACATCGTAAAACGACTCAAGTTTGAAAAAGTAAAAGACAATCAAACGATCTTTAAAAACGGAAACAGTTGGCGAATCTGTAATAAAAGCAGGTAAAATATTCCATAGATGAAAGATAATAAAGATGACAATAAAAAAAGATGCTTTAAAAGTCTCGGCTCTGACATTACGATTTTGTAAAAGGAGACCGGTGTTCGATGAACGAAGAGTGCGTGTATTATTTAAAATGCTCACTTCATCAGTAAAATAACATTAATAAAACCTTTCAAGTATTTCAAAATTTATCTCTCCTATATTGTGTTAAGTGAATAAAAGCGACCAGTAGCGCCACTCGCGTATAGCGGCTGATTTGGTCAGCTTTGGCGTCACGTATCGCTGAACGTATTGACTAAATTTATCGCAAGATCGTCACGATCGCTCCGACATATCATGTGCTTCATTAACTACAGCAAAGCTTTCGACTGTGTCAACCTTTCGTGCTCAGATATGGACTGCATGGGCTTTCCAAAGCAATTCAACTCGTTGCTCGCCTTTATCGGGATCAGATGGCCATAGCAAGAACAAACAGCGGATCATCAAGTTCCGATTGGGCGTGGTGCTGGACAAGGTGGTATTTTATCTGCATCTATATTTAACATATACACGGAAGACATCATGAGAGAGTGAGTGAGTGATTGGGGTTTTACGGCTCCACCCAACCCGTTCGGGTGATACGGGCGCCAGAACAGAAGGCCCGGGACCGGGGTTTCCCCCTACTCTTATCGATAAATCCCAAGGGTTCTTTATCCTGCATACCACCATAGACAGTAGTACACAGCGCCCGGCCTTGTTACGCAGTTGGGCAGCACTGCAGAGTCACCGAAGAATTACAATTGTAATTCACAATCATAACGCCCGTAGCCTGATCGGGTCTCGAACCCGGGACCTCGACCCCCACGGTCGGCATAGGATTGTAGTCAGCGGTTTAACCCACTGCGCTATCCGGTGCCCCTACATCATGAGAGAAGTAAGTGAAACGCTAGAGGCGGGCATCAACATTGGAAGAGGGACAATCAATAATCTAAGATACACCGATGTCACGACACTCCTGTGCAAAAGCAAAGATGATGACACTGCTATCAAGAATTCAGGGGCGTAGCCAGCCCTGAACCTATACTGGGGTGCAGCCCCAGCAGGGGTGGGTTTGGAAGGGGGCGTCCCCCTCCCGAGGAAATTTAAAAAAAAATAGCATGGTCAAGTGACGAATTTGAGGCTACCTGATGTCTCTATATATCTCAAAGCAACTATTTAATTCGTTTATGGAGTGAATATTTACATTATAATTATATATATGAAGCTACCATTCCTGAATGGGTGGAAATGAATAATACAATATATCAAAGTTTTGCTCCCTACAAGTGCATGAAAGTACCAGGAATCAGAAGAAAACATCCTCACGCCAGGATACTGCGGCACTGGGTCAGTACAAGGTGTTCTTATCCGGACACCTTTCTGCCATCTGTGTCCATTTCATTCTGCTATTGACTCAGGTCGAGAGCATTGAGTGCACTAAAGGTTGACCCGAATATGTCACGCTCTTTGACCCGGCTGTGTTACGCTCTATTGCTTTGTTTATTAACGATACCTCGTGGATCATCAGCTGAGATATCAGCATGGCGAAGTTGACACTTGCTGCAGTGCGGACTCTGATAATTGAGCAAACGAAAACTTTGATGGATGAACTAAAAGGTCTTCAGGGTGAGATGGACCGCAGAATGAGTGCCGTTGAAAAAAAAATTGAGCGCATCGACAACTCTCTCCTTGCTTGTCAGGCCGGCCTGTCGCAGCCCCTGACCCAGGAAACACTGTCATTTGCCGATGCTGTTGGACACCCTCAGAATTCCCATCCCTTGCAGCAAACGCCGACCTCAACGAGGTCAACAACTACCTCAAAGAAGCGCCTCCCACCGTCAACAAGCCAGCATGTCGACCCAGCGAAGACGCTGGTCGTTGCCAAACCAGCAGACCCCATACGGCTACAGAACACCATGAATTTGCAGACCAACCTCAATGAGCGTGATCGCTCCATTGTGCCCCTTATAGCCACGGCTAAGGTCGTATCAAATGGCAACCTTTTTGTGGAAGCTAAGACCACGGAAGGCCTCGACGAGCTTCGAAACAAGATAGCCCCTCTCACAAGTGATCTCTTTGGGGAAGCGGCTTCATTGCGCCTGGTGGACGACAGCAAGACCAGGCCAAAACACGTCATCATCAGAAATGTTCCTGCCCACTATGACGCGGACACCATACTGGAGGAGGCCCGAGTCGAATGCAGCAGCGCCTCATCCGTCATTAACTTGACCAAGCCAGGGAGCACCGCCAGAAGGAGGCCCATAAAGCTGAGCCTTGACGACAGCAATCAATTGGAGCGACTTCTCAACCATGGCTTGCGAATGGGATGGGAAAAATTCCCTGCTGAAGCTTGGCAGCGAGAACCAACCCAGTGTTTCCGATGTCAGCATTTCGGCCATGCAAGCACCACCTGTCGCTCAAAGCCCCATTGTGTCAACTGCTCGACTGAGCACCCTCGCACTTCCCTATGCTCAAGTGATACTCAATGTGCCAACTGCAAAGGCCAGCACAAGGCATCCAGCAAGTCCTGTCCATCCTACATCAAAGCCAAAGAAAGAGAACATGGACAGCCATAACATCTGGATAACAAACATTAGAGGCCTTGTATCCAACTTTGACTCTTTCCGCCTTGAAATCGAACACGCCCATCCATACCTAGTTATAGTCACAGAAACATTCCTATCACCAGATGTATCTGACCAAGCTCTTCTCATACCAGGCTACTCATTTCTCCGCAGAGACCGCCGCACGCACGGAGGTGGTGTGGCACTCTATTATCGCTCTTCACTTCGCCTTCGACGTCTAACTAGCCTAGAGACACAGGATCATGAGGTCATATGGTTCCAAGCAAGCACGAGGGAGCATGACATTATCGGCTGTGCAGCATACTGGCCTCCTGGGTCAGACTTGGACATTACACAACATCTGCAACATGCCTTAGACGAAGTTAGCATTGAGTTCAACACAATCGTCCTTCTCGCCGGAGACCTCAATGCTCACCACCCTGACCTCAGTGAATCCATCAGCACCAACATGGCTGGCCGCCTCCTCCAAAGATTTGCAACTGTGAACGCTCTCACCCAAGTAATTCAAGCCCAACCCGAGTCACCGCCCACAGCTCCTCTTGTCTCGACATTCTTCTTACAAACATACCTGAGGAAATCAATTTCCTCGGTGTGTACCCTGGCATTGGCACATCTGACCACGGCGTTGCCTGTGTTGACCTAAAAACAACTTCTGTAATCACCCATACTGAAGATAGTGCAATCATCCGACCCCGGCTCCACTTCAACACACATAACACTAACTGGAAAACCGTCAATGACCACTTTTCTAACATCAACTGGCATTATCGCTTTGCTGCATGCAACGTTGAAGAATCCTGGACTCTATTTAAGGATGCATATGAAGAAGTACTCGGGAGACTCTCAAAGAAATCCCGGCTGCCTAGTCGAAGGACCAACCATGAAAGATATCAGCACAATACTTTGAATCAAGAGCTGATCCGCCTAAGGGCAACCCAGCAGGCGGCCTGGCGCCAACACGGTACAGCTCGCACCCGAGAAACCCATCAAAGCCTAGTAACAGCCCGCCAGGAATTCACACTAGCCTGTGCAAACCACATTCGCCGTACCGATGAAGCAACTGTGAAGAGAATGACAGAGTCAAGCAACGCCAAGCAATGGCACAAGTACTGCAAGCAGTTGTACAGAGGCTCAGCTGTCAAAGAGGCCATTCCCATAATGACGGTTGGTACTGAAAGCTACATCACTGCCAAAGACAAGGCAACAATCCTCAATCAAACCTTTATTGCCAAGTCCCGAGCCTCATCCCGACCCCGGTTCCCCAGTCTTAAGAAGAGAACAGACTCAACACTGGCGGATATCCTCTTCGATGAGTATCGTGTCAAGAAGATCTTGCAGGACCTCAATATCAACAAAGCCTCTGGTCCGGATGGAATTCAACGGAGCACTTTGAAGAATTGCTCAGACAGTCTCCACGTCCCCCTGGCTATTCTCTTCACCAAGAGTTTCACAGAAGGAGTCGTCCCAACAGAGTGAAAACTGGCTGCCGTTGTTCCCGTTTACAAGAATAAAGGCCAACGCACAGACCCCAACCAGTACCGGCCCATCTCTCTGACCTCTTGCGGAAGGTAATGGAAAAAATTATAAATGATGCCCTTCTCCAACACCTGATGGGCAATGAACTAATCGTGGATAACCAGTTCGGCTTTCTACCTCATCATTCCACAACCGACCAAATTGCTCTGCTTCTGCACGAGCTCCTTGCAGCGACAACAACCAAAAAATTTGTAGTTGCCTGCTTCCTAGATCTTGCAGCCGCATTCGACTCCGTGCCACACCCAGCAATTCTACAAAAATTGCCTGCCTATGGCGTGCGTGGACGATTATTCCGCTGGATTGAATCGTACCTCAGCTTCCGCACCCAGTATGTTGTTGTCGACCAGTCCTCATCACCAATAGTGCAAGTCAGCTCAGGAGTGCCCCAGGGAAGCGTTATTGCCCCAACTCTATTTCTCCTCTTCATCAATGACCTGTGTCACAGTCTCTCAGCAAATACTAGCCTCTCCCACCCTGACTGTCACCCCGAAGCACTCGTTTACGCAGATGACACGATGCTGTATCGCACTGGGAAGGACCCAGCCCTCATCTGCCCAGCAATCGAGGAAGATCTGCGAATTGCAGCCAAATGGGCTGACATTTGGGGCATGCGCTTCAATGCAAGCAAGACAGTCGCCATGTACATCTCCCGAACCACCGCCACTCCACCGCCCATCACATTTGCCGGCGCCACTCTCGAGTACAGCCATGAGCACCGTCACCTGGGATTCATCCTAGACAGCGCCCTCAGCTTTCATGCCCACGTAAATGCGCTGACTCGGAAGGGAGCAACAGAGGTCTTTCTTCTTCGGCGGCTATCTTATAAAGTCAAAGACCGTGATCTGCTTTTAAAAATATACAAAATGTACGTGAGGCCGCATCTGGAATACGCCTCTCCCGCTTGGGCCGCCCTCACAGTCACACAGACTGGGCTATTAGAAAGCCTACAACGCAGAGCCATGCGTATCATCCTCGCCCTTCCCCGAAATCATCACATCACCGACGCTGACTACGCTGCCCTCAACATCACCTCATTAAGACATCGCCGCAATTTCGCCCTCGCCTGCTTCATGTTCAAATTAAACAGCAATCGTCTGCCACGCAAGCTCTCCAAATATAAATTAACCCATCCCTCATACCATGCAACCCATACAACACGCGGAACTGTGTTTTGCGTGCGCCATATGTGCCTTACCCGTACCTACGTCTTCTCGACCGTTCTCCTTTTCTTTTCGGCCTGAAAATTTTGAACTTCATTTCCCATACCTTTCATTCTCTTCCGGACATTTCCTCTTTTAAATCATCTCTTCGCGAGTCATCATATTACATGCCACTCGCACAAATTTATTACTAAATATTCTGCAAATTTATGACCTGTCAAGAGGACCTCCTCATGACATGTACTGAATAAAGTTTTCTATTGAAAAAAAAATAAAAATATAGATGACTAAGGTCACCACAAATTAGGGAATTCATGCTGCTCCCTTCGCGATTAAAATCCTGTATTGCTCTCAGCTGAATTATATAATGATAAGATTTTTGTAATAACAAGAATAAAACAACAATAATAATGCATCTACTAGACAGTTCTAATGAAGCCTGCTAAAGGAATAATTTTCTGGGAAATAAATTCAAGCAACAAATCCGATTTAAATTTTTTAACTTTTTTGTTCTTTTTTTTTGTGATGTTTTCTTTATGATTTTTTTTTTTTTTTTTTTTTTTTTTTTTTTTACAAGGGCGCAAGCCGTCTCTACCGGGGCGCTCCGCCCCGCCCTGGCCACGCCCCTGCAGGAGTTGAAGAGCTGAGCCAGAGGAGAGGGTTGTTGCTGAATTGCTGGCGCGGAATTCCTGACTGGAAGGAGTAGAGAGATTCCATGCATTGGTATAGAAAAAAAAGGAACTGAGAACAACCAGTATGACAGAGAAAAAAAGAAAAAGAATCTATACAAAATTAAGATCAAGAATTAAGATTAAGAATCTATGCTAGCTGCCTTCTGGGAAATTCACACGGATCAAATCAATACCCCTTTCAGCATTGAGCTCTATCTGAAACACAATAATCATAAATAATTGCTGTAGACTATAGTCGATCAGTATATATAATTTATTTAATTAGCAGAAGTTAACTAACTAACTACAATCACACAACCGGAGCCCAATTTCGTGCATAAACTGGGAAAAACTAAATACCCATGCGTGTTCAAGGCGTTGTCAAGAAAGCACACATTTTGAAGATTTTGTTCGAACTATTATTTGAGCACACAAAGTGATGACGTCACGTGAGACTAACGCTATTGCATCTTGGCCTTCTGACCTCTCAGTATTCGCTGATTGCCTCTGGGGAGATGGAAGCAATCCCGTGCACGCTCTGCCCAAAGGTCTACATGCATAGGCAGAGTTTATATAATCATAATTACATAATATTATGCTAAAATAAAACATCGTGTGGAGTAGTTAAAAGCATCCATGTGATCTTAACATACCTCCCATATTTAAGTTAAAATATTTAGTTCTCAAACTAAAAAAAATACTTTGCATTAAGTTGCTTAATGATACTTTGGCCCCCATATATTGCAGTCTATTCAAATCTGTGTTATATATTCATGTGTGTATTCAAATACGGTTGTATTTGTGCATTGGGGTATTGGTGTGTGGGTGAGTAGGTATCAACAGCAAAGATGGGCTCCAGGGCTCCAAGTGCAGCTAGTATCCGCTTCTCACACATACCAACAGTAAGCATCAACCAATCGATCAATCACGAACTCCATGCGTTTGGTTTATCTATCATCTTAATCTTCCCTTCTTAGGAACATATTATGCTTGATCTAAAAGGCCGTATTTGAAGTGTATATCAATTTATTACCTGATCTAAATCTAATCTCTACCTAAATCATTACGCTATAGTTTCTATATCGCCGAATATTCGGCTACTTCAAGTATGGTTATTAGCTCCATCAACATTTTGTTTTTATAGAGACTGACAAGAATCGCCCGTGGAATTCGTCCAATGGTAATTAATGGTTATGCAATTATAGGATTATACGATTATGTGCTCACTACAGAAAGTATCATAGGATGTAGTACATTCTGAGTCTAACATCTAACTCAAGACAAGATACATATCATTTGTCGTAAATCTCAGGCATGCTGACCTGAACAGACACTTTCCTTTTGAGGTTACAAGTGCTATCATTGCCTGCAGAGTCAATGACCTGTAGAGATATGGCTCGGTTTTGTGTCCGAGGAACAATTTAAATCATCATTTTTTCAGCGTTGAAATGAGGTCAATCTCATTATAATCGCTTTGGTTTACATTTTATTTGGGTTAAGAACTCGAGTACGTAAACAAAGACACTGGTGGCAGTTTTTGGCTCAACCTCTTCTTGTTTTCCTTTTAAAGTGGCATTAATGGAGTAATTGTTTGACTGCCGGCGGTCGGTAAGACCAACTTGCAACAACAGGGGTCTAATGAGTGAAATGGAAAACAAAGAGTCGCACCAAGAGGACCAGTCACCAAAAGGAAATACAATTGAAGGAGCAAAGGCTGCTGATACGCGGGAACTGGCACACTAGGCGTAGTAAGATTTGGTTGATCATTACTTGGTCTTTTGGGACCTCTAGGTATACGCGTGGGCAGGTAGGATTCTTCAACAACAGAAATTGGCTTGGCTTCCGAACTAACATAATCAAAGGTTGTTTGGTTATTCAACGGCGGAAGGGGGTTTATCTCATCATAAGGTTTACTCTCTGGAATTTCTCGCACATTTCTCTGATTTATACGGACTACGTTGCCAGTATCTAATTCGATAACACGGAGGGCACCATCATGTGATGATATCACCTGATATCCTGGCTGCCAACGAGTCTCACCCTTTATAGGATTTAAGATACGTACAGAGACAAAGGTCCCTGTAGGTAGACGTTTGGCTCTACTGGGTTCCTTTTCTCTATATGTTTCTTTTTTGCTTAGAGCGATATTCATGAAGTATTAGTTCAGCAAATCGAATGGCCTGTGATATCTCTCCTTCTTCCTGGGAAGAGGGATTGGGATGTGGCAACCTAGGTTTTTGACCAAAGACTGCTTGATAAGGGCTAATTCCTGCTGACCTTGTGTAATGCGATAAGCATATAATGCGGAGACTAAATATTTGGTCCACTTCCGGGGATTACCACCAGTCAATTTTAACAACAGCTTCTGAATAGCACCATTGAATTGCTCTGTCATGCCGTTGCATTTGGGATGATACAAGGACGTTTGTCTGTGACATATGCCAAACTCTTTTAACCAATTCTCGAAATTAGAACTTGTCATTTCTCCTCCATTGTCACTAGTGACTCCATAACGAGCAACAATGTTGTCTATGAACGCCTCCTGAACAGTATCTGCCATTTTAGATGCTATGGAAAGGGCCTCATACCACCCCAAAAGATATTGTCTACCTCTCTGATCTCGAGGGAAAAGGCCTACTAAGTCAATTCCCCAGTTTCCTAAGATGCTTCCATCACTAAATTGCTCTTTTCATGCAAGATCATGGAACTTGATTCTATCAGTAACCCAAACATCGGGAATGTCTGTTGGCACAACAACGGGTGTTGGAGTGGAGGGTTCAATAGAAGCTATTCGAGATAACATATCTGCTTGGATATTCAGTTTCCCAGGGTGGTACAAAATTGGGGCCTGGAACTCTTGTATTTGTTGCGACCAACGAAAAAATTTTGATGATCTAATCGAGGACTAAAAGAGACTTCGTAGGGGTTATGGTCGGTATGGATTTCGAACTTGGCGCCCCATAGATAAGCATGGAACTTCTTTAATGCATAAATGATAGCATAGGCTTTTTTTTTCAATAGTCACCTAATTCAGCTGTGCTCCGGACAATTTGTGAGATAGATAGCTAATGACTCGTTCAACACCTTCGTTATCTTTTTGGACCAGGATAGCACCCACAGCTTTGTTTGAGGCATCAGTGTAAAGAATATAAGGCTTGGAAACATCAGAATGAACAAGTATTGGAGATTGCATCAGAGCGGCTTTAAGTGCATCAAAGGCCTCCTGTTGTTCAGATCCCCACCTGAACGATTCTTGGTCAAGTCAGTTAGAGGCGGAGCCAGGGTCACAAAACCTGGGATGAATTGTCGATAATAACCTGCCATGCCTAAGAATGGCCAAACGGATGTGAGATCTGTCGGAGGACTAAGTGTTTTAATAGCCTCTACTCGATCGGATAGGGGTTTAATTCCGTCAGCGCTAACAGAATGTCCCAATAAATCAATTTGTGATAAGCCGAAATGACACTTAGATGGCTTAAGCTGCAAACCTGATTCTCGAAGACGCTTAAAGACTTGTTCCAAATGCTGAGCATGTTCCTTGGGATTTCGGGAAAAGATCACTATATCGTCTAGATAAACCATACAGCATCGTCCAATAAGACCAGACAAAACCTTATTCATTGCTTGCAAGGTGACCTCGGCGATCCAGCTCTACAATTCTTAAATGTATGACCCGGCCTTCGGCATCTATGGCATGTTTGCCCAGAAGCGTTCTGGTGCATGGTTTTGACAGGAGGTACACTAGTGTTTTTAGTTCGGCATTCTCTAGAAAAATGCCCTGGGTATCCTATGGATGTAGGGCAGCCTGTGGTTCTAATAGGAAATGCAGTAGATCGGTGCCTTCCAAGTATTTGCTATCTGACAGTAATGGATGCGCTTGCTTCCCGGTTCTTTGTTCTCGGCGAACTTCTGACCACCAGTATTTGCTAATTGCATCTTGGCCTTCTGACCTCTCATTATTCGCTGATTGCCTCTGGAGAGATGGAAGCAATCCCGTGCACGCTCTGCCCAAAGGTCTATATGCATAGACAAAGTTTATATAATCATAATTACATATGCTAAAATAAAACATTGTGTAACGTAGTTAGAAGCATTCATGTGATCTTAACATTCTTCTTCATTCCAGGAACATCCGAATTCGAGGAATGTTGAACAGGTGGCGGCGCAATATATACATGTAGATATCATCTCTGGCATGGCTTGCTGGCATTTGACGCAATCCGGAAGCTGAATGATGAACTCTTCTCAATCCTCGAATCTGACATCATCAATGGCGAAGTGTCTTCATTCCTGGATATAGCTGAAGTCACTTCGTCGTTGATCCATTTGAGTACAGATGGAACTCACTTTGATGACCAATGGTATTTTACTTTCTGGAAAGTCTTCCTTAACGTGTACTGTCATGAAGATTGATTTCATTTACACACTGGCTGTGTGCACCATTCTGTCCTGTTCATTTCGGAACTTTATAATTATATCGATTCGTTGGGCGTTTGTGACTTGAGGCAGATTTTGGAAATTTTGATCAGCTATGAATAAAATTCAAGACGAATAAAAATACGAATTTCTGACTCAGGCAGAATAGCTTGAAACGAGATGAGTGCAATATTTCTTTGATGAGAACTGCTGAAAATCTGCTCACTCGACGGCTCATATTGTTAACAATTGGAGAATTACTTTTTTTCGCGTCAAGTTGAGCATCATCTTTTGATGGACATTAAAGATAATAAAAATTTCATGATTTCTTGTGCAAAACGGCCCAAAATAACATGTCTGTATGTAATAATTTCTCGTAATATGACTGCTCAGAACAATATCATGAAAATGTCCGATTATATCCATAGGAATTTGAGTGAATGTATCTTTGTTATTCTGACCTGAATTCGAAGAAACTGAAAGATTATGACGTCATAGTATTGTCTGTGTAGCAGTACTACAAAATCTTCAAATCTGTCACGCATATGTTTGGTAGTACTCAGAACGTATCCTATCCATTATCAGATGAAGGGGTCATTGGGGTAGATTGGGTATCCCAGTACCCATTCAGCCCGCTTGAGCATGCGCCTTTACCAAACAGGACAAGTGGTTCGGCTCCGTAGGCGAATAGCGACGTGTCGTCTCTCGGTTTATCGCCCTATATCGAGGAGGTAATGTTGTTTTTCTGGATTTCAATCAGTAATCGTCCCATTTAATTTTATCTATTTAATGCGCACTGCTCATTGACAGAATGATGATTTATGTTAATGGCTGTGCTTCAACAAAATCACTTCATACGATTTACTGTGATGTAATCTGTAAATCTTGTAATTGATTGCAGAATACGACCTTGTGACGTCACACAATGTCCACGTGACCTAGGCATACGTAATCTATATGGGCCTCAGTACAATGAAGTATGCAATGATGAAATATGAGTCATATGACCCCCTGTGAGTTTATCAGTCCTTCAGAAAGATATAACACGAACCTCCTCTTCTCAATGACTGAAATATAATATTAGCATATGTTGTAGCAGTTCTGTTAGTGCTCATTTAAACAAAAACGGAAATCAAAATAGTTTGAATACAATTTCTTTATTGATATAATGCCGGTAAAATATTCAGTTAATTTGCTCACTTCATATTGAGAACTTTCTCGAAATCGATGGTGCCTTCCAGTCGGCATCCCTCTTCCAGTGGAGGGTATCCCATCTCCACCAAGAGTTTGCTTGATTCGATTTCATGTTCTTTCGTGAACTTCAGTGGCTTTATCTTTGCCAAAACGGACTTGGAAATGATACTATTTGACTGCGAATCTCGGTCAAAGGCCTTGAGCGCATCAGCCACCAAACTTTCTGGAAGCCCACTTGCCTTGAAGATTGCTCTCACTGCAAGCTCCTTGTTCGCCAGTATGTCATCAAACAGCAGACCTGTGACGTCAAGCCCCTCGTTCTTCATAATCATGTACATCTTTGTGGCAACAGTGGCTTGCATTACTCCACTGGTGTGGCAGTTGCTAACTGTCCTGTTGATGCCATCGGTCGGGAAGTGAGCATTACGGTACAGAGAGGACAGAATTGATCCACTGAAGCGACTGAAGAGGTAAACTAAGCGAGCTATTGGGAGGATGAAGGAGAGCTTGTAAATTGAAAGAGAGACATTATGCATGTTCCTATACAAGTAAAAGCTCTTGGTGATTTCCGGGTACACTGCATGGATAGGGGCCGTGCACGCGAAGGAAGGTCCGGTTGGTTTGAGCAGATAGCCCTCTACGTCTGGCATGCACTTGAGAGGACGGCAGTACATGCGGACAAGGTTTCTGGTCATCTGACTGACCTCAGAGCAAAAACCCTTCTCGCGATACATCACAGCCAGGGTGTTGAGAGGATATGGCTCAGAGTACGAGATGACTTTGTTGGAGCATTCGTAGACCTGGGTGAGCAGAGTAGACCCACAACGAGCTGTGTTTCCCATTAGGACCACGCTTTTCTTTGGATCTGGCAGTGTCGCACACAAATCGTGAAATTCCTTCATCCGCATGACGATTAAACGCTGGGAAAATCTGTACAGGGTCAACGAGATGAACGAGTCCCCAGTATCAGTGTGCCACATTTTCTGGCCAGGTTTCCCTTCACCAAAGACAGCGACATCTTGGTGTGGATCAAAGAAAAACAGAGAAACGTGGTCGTTTCGGATAACGTACTCAGGATCAACGTATTCGTCATGCTGCAGCATGAAATCCCGCAGGCTAGGAGGTAAGAGGAAGCAGTACTTATTCCACCAAAACAGCTTCAGTGCTTGTGCCATGGGCTTCTTCCCTAGCTCCTCCAGTTCCTTGTTTTTATCAACAACATCGCTGACTCCACTCACTGTCCATGATATTTTCTGTATGAAGAGGAAGATGAGACGAAGGATGAGAAAGAGGCTCTTTGAAATGAGCCTTCCTCCAAGTAATTTGATGCTGTCTTTCCAACGAAGCGACATATTTTTCGTCTTGATGCTTCTGAGAAAACGACTCGAAGTTATTGGTGGTCTCTGGTTGCGTTTAAGTAGTTTAAGTAGGATCTACTTAACCTCGGCGTCCCAGGCCAATGGTCTCGCGCACGCTCCATATATAAGATCCACATCTCGATCTGTGTCTACGAGCCCAACTGATAAGCTGACTGTGGCTAATTTATTCTAATTACAGCCACTTAATGCAAGAACAAGTCCAAGCAATGCGCAGTATGATTGTATTTTGTATTTTGTCATTGTTAAACAATAGGATGGTTCAAGCAGTGTTGAAGCGAATGAGCACAGAATAGCTAATTTACTGTAGTACTAGCATGGTGCTGTCGAGATAAACATAAGAGGTGTTATCAAATCATTAATCAATATTCAAATCTAGTAACAACTACCAGTCAGCATTTGTATTTTATACACCAGCGTATTTTATCGTTCGTTCCATATTCTCAACCTAATTGGGGTGAATGAACGGTACTAGACCGCATCATGTAACGAATGAATGCAATGTGTGGTTTGTCGTGTACAGCTCGCCCATCTTTCTGAAGGATAGGACAGCATTTCACCAACAATAGTTAGCTAATATTTACATAAATACATCACAAAAAATCCCCTCTAGTCAATTCTGTTGTCACTAATTGTTGCGGCGATGGTTGGAGGTCTCGAAGGGTGTTATGTACTGGGTTGGTTGCTAGGTGCTGACGAGGAGATGAGGTGAATGAGCTGATGAAGATGGTGCGTGGAGCAGTGACGAAGTTGGAGCCAATGAAGCGATGAGAAGGCCGCAATTGCTGTGTTCTGGAGCAGACGCAAACGCTGTGAGGCATCCTGCACCAACGCCAAAGTCAAAGGTCAAGGGTCAAGGGTCACCACTTTAGCGAACATCAATCATTGTACGACGCAGCTCGTTTCAAAACTGATTTATTATTTATTTATTTATTTATTTATTTATTTATTTATTTATTTATTTATTTATTTATTTATTTATTTATTTATTTATTTATTTATTTATTTATTTATTTATTTATTTATTTATTTATTTATTTATTTATTTATTTATTTATTTTCTTGTGAAGATGTCAATTTCATTGCTATGTTCATTTCACTGCTCGACATCTGAGTGGCACATCACCATTACTTGTAAATACGCTTTTGAATCACTCTGTATATATATAAATATATAAATCTTTATTCATACGCACATGTATTACAGTGGTATAATCGAAAAGAAATGGGAGAAAAAAAAATAAAAATTAAAAAAAAAAAAAAAAAAAAAAAAAAATTAAACAAGCAATCAAAAGATCAAAATTCAACTAGTGCATAAACGGATAATAATCTCATTACAGTTTTCATAGTCAATTTGGTTATTACAGGTGTCGCGATACATTAAAAAATCACGAATTATAGTCGCATCAGCTTAATGATGATTTACGTCGGGCTCAATTACAATTGACCTTAACAAGGAAACACGGGAATGCACATAAAGGTGCTGTACATTGATATTGTATTCGGTGCAAATAAAATGAATACTCTTCGCAACGCTAGAACCACTGCCGTGGATTGCCAGTTCAGCGCACAATCGGGTGCAAGCATTTTCACTACGAATGGCTTTAACAAAAAAAGTTGATAAAACGTTTATGAAGCTGGGTATTTACAGGTAAGTCATTTACAATCAAAGGTAGCAAGTGATTATGGGTTCTTTGACTTAATTTACATAGGCGGCGCACTGCTTTACGTCAAGCAGTGAAGAACTGATCACAAACTCCACTAAAATAATCCCATAGTTGTGACCCGTACACTGACATACAAATTGATTTAAATAGGTGATATTTTACATCAGCTTGTACATATTGAAAATTGCATAGCATGTGATTAAAACGGCGATAGAAATCCGACATGGCCTCTTTCACTATCTGCTCACTCGCTCGGCCTCCTATTATATTGCCCAAATGAACATCTGACTCACATCGCTTAATAACTCTATCATTCCAGTTGAATGCATCAGGCAAGGAAGTTCGCTTATTTTTACAAAAAAAAAAAAAACAACGTATTTACTCTTATCTGGATTGAATAGCATACTAAATTTCTCGGCATAAACTGTGCAAATATTCAACATAACTTTCAGTGCATGTGGCGACGGTGCCAATAAGGTTACATCATCAGCATTCCCAAAACTTCCACAATACAAATGCCCTACAAAGCAGCCAACCCCACTGTAGCTCAAGCGTTTCAACAATTCATCAATGTAATTTACAAACAACACCAGCGAGATCACTCCGCCTTGCTTAACACCATTGGAAGCAGTATGCCAGTCACTATTTTCAGTTTGCCACCGAACTCTGAACTGTTGCATTATATACATATTGGCAAGGATACGTGCAACAACTGGGCACATACCTTTCGAACGAAGTACAGTGAACAACTTAACAAATTCCACTCTATCAAATGCCCTACTAGCATCCAATAACATCACATGCACTGTGCTACCACCATTCAGATAATACTGTATTGTTTCGTTCAAGACAAATGTACATTGCACTGTTGAATGCTCTTTTCGAAATCCATACTGATAGTCCGAGCAGTTCAACATCTTTCGATTACTAGTGATTACCATGTTATAAATATAGCACAGACAGTTTTATGGACAATAAATTTGAGCGACCCTCCCTTTAATTTGGCTATTGGAGGATGAAGCCATCCCTAGAAATGTTGGCTATTGGAGGATGAAGCCATCCCTAGATATTTTGGCTTTTGGAGGATGAAGCCATCCCTAGAAATTTTGACTATTGGAGGATGAAGCCATTCCCTAGAAATTTTGGCTTTTGGAGGATGAAGCCATCCCTAGAAATTTCGGCTTTTGGAGGATGAAGCCATCCCTAGAAATTTTGACTATTGGAGGATGAAGCCATTCCCTAGAAATTTTGGCTTTTGGAGGATGAAGCCATCCCTAGATATTTTGGCTTTTGGAGGATGAAGCCATCCCTAGAAATTTTGACTATTGGAGGATGAAGCCATTCCCTAGAAATTTTGGCTTTTGGAGGATGAAGCCATCCCTAGAAATTTTGACTATTGGAGGATGAAGCCATTCCCTAGAAATTTTGGCTTTTGGAGGATGAAGCCATCCCTAGAAATTTTGGCTTTTGGAGGATGAAGCCATCCCTAGAAATTTTGACTATTGGAGGATGAAGCCATCCCTAGAAATGTTGGCTATTGGAGGATGAAGCCATCCCTAGAAATTTGGCTTTTGGAGGATGAAGCCATCCCTAGAAATGTTGGCTATTGGAGGATGAAGCCATCCCTAGTAATTTTGGCTATTGGAGGATGGAGCCATCATGGCGCATTCCCAGGCGATATGCCAATATCGACGTCCTTAAAAACGGACAATGGCAGGAAGCAACACGTGTTCTTCGATTATCTAGTCGTGTCAAACAAACACCAGATGCGCGGATACTTTTTTCCTGACCTCTTTTTGACGTTTGAGTTGTGATTCCAAACAGATTTTTCGAAGCGTAATGATTTCCATTGTTTGACCTTCATAGGATTCTGAGAGAACAGCATGAAGTTTATTCATTGATGAATGTTTCACAATCGACATTCATTTGTTGCGCTGACGTGTTCCGTGTAATCGAATCAGCCCATATGGCATTCAGACTGAATCGATTATCTCACCTTGATTAAAGGCTGTAAAGCGGACAAAACATCACTTCACCTCGAAGAAGTAATTTTAATAAGCATTGCAATCGAGGTAAGTTTTTATAATGTTTTTATAAAGTTTTTTTGTTATTACCCTTTAATTACGAATATAATATGCACGTCATAGTTAAAATGACCACTCTGTTTTGATTAGCTCTATAATATATGCAAATGCATTCACATTTCATCGTCGATTATCATAACCCTAAAAGAGTGGTGGGCACTCCACGCTTCCATACCACAATGGCTTTATCACACATTTATTATTAGTTTGTACTTTGTAGTGTAAAAGTTACCATGAATATTTTAATTATAGCTTTCAAGTTAAAGCATATATTTTCAATTCAATTTCAGATTATTTCATTCAGATACATTGCCAGTTTGAATTTTACCATGGAGGACCATTGCATAAATGCTGCAGGTGAGATTGTTTCAGACATCATCGTTGTTTTAAGGCCCGTATAGTGCACAGCCACCACTAGAAATTGCAGTTTTTCTGACTGAATCATCTTTAAGATTGGGTTGTTTTCTTATTTTCTGCAGTTCAAGATCTCAAAATTGAGCTGAATGAAAAGTACCAATCGCTGAGCAGAATTCGCCCAATGCCCTGGATCCCTCAGCAAGAATTCAGTTTGACCAACGTGTACACCGAACTGGTTTTACAAGAATCTCGGACGATGGCCATGCTCACCTCGTATGCGTATTGAAGTTTCGTTGATGAATGAATTCCAATGAAATATTCCACAGAGGCCAGCAGCTGAGGAACCTGTTTGCTGCGCATGAACACTCCAGCGACCCCAAGCGGATTCTGATCGAAGGAGAGGCGGGCATTGGCAAGACAACTCTCCTCCAAATGCTGGTATCAAAGTGGAACGAAGGAAGTTGTGGAGGAGAGTGTGGGTCTTCATGCGTTCACTGCTTTGACTTGCTTTTCAACCTGCATGCCAAGGACTTCATTGGTCACACTTCAATTCCTGATGTGATCAAGTCTTGCCTTCTTGCGAGAGATTCTGAGATTTCAATTGAAACCCTCAAAGCAATCCTACAGAAACACAAGGTTGTCCTAGTAGTCGATGCTTACGATGAGGGATGCATGGAGAACCATCTGCTGAATGACGTCATAGAGGGACGAGTGTTGAAGGACGCCACTCTTCTCCTTAGTTCTCGACCAGCGTTTCTGAAATGTCGACTCTTTGATTCGATCTTTTTTGTCCACGGTTTCGACAAGGTACAGCAAATCGAATATGCGGACCGGCTTGCTCACGAAAGGAATTTGTCTCCGGAGTCTATGGGGGAATTGAAGCAGAAAATGTCGAACGAACTGCAAGATTTGTGTCGAAATCCGTTCATCGTGACTATTTTATGCATGCTGTGCTCTGAAACCAGTCCTCATTTGCCCAGCACCAGAACAGGGGTCTTCAAGGCCGTTCACGAATTCTTTATCGAAAAAGCCTCGCGAAAAAATGGTCGCGGTAAAGATGACATAAAGCGTAGCATCATCTCCCCTCTTGCAAAACTCTCTCTGGAAATATACAACCGCAGACAATATTTGACAGAAGAGGACTTTGAAGATCTCGGTTGCAGCCCAGAGGAAGCATGTCAGATTGGATATCTGTACCAAGACGAGACTGTCGGTTCAACTCAGAATGCCACCCGCTGCTACCGTTTCGGTCATCAAACTCTGCAAGACTTTCTTGCCGCCATTCACCTGACAAAGATGGCGACAAATGACAGACTGGAATGGCTGCAGAGTAAGAATGTTAACCAGATTGATACTATCGTCATTTTCCTCTTTGGTCAACTGAACGATGAAGAACTTGCAAGCACAGTCGCTGCCAACAACATGCGATTTGACCCATTGAATTTCTCGAAGCTGCTCTACTACAGCTGTTCACAATCGCACTTGTTTTTGCATTGTCTGAATGAGTTGGCAGGTAGGGAGTCCATATCCGATAGACTCAAAAATGTGCTCGTTAAGAATTGTCCATTTCGTGTCCGCATTTCACGCAGTTGCTCACTCAGCTGCTTCGAAGGAGTGTCGATGATTTGTTCACTTATTACGAAGAAGCACAGCGTGAGTTTGATATTTGACTTAAACCCAACAAGAGATCTTGTTACTTTGTTTGAGAAGCTGGAGAGTTGCAAATGTATTTCTTTGGTCCAACTAAATTATCCTACAGATTGGGTCAAGTTCAATGATTGTCTTCGTGCACTTCAGGTTGGACGAACAACACTTTCGTGTGTTCGATCATTATCAATTGGGCATCCGGATATCGGCGAAGGGGCTCCAGAGTTGAACATTGGACAACACATGCACACAATGAAATTACTTGATTGTGAAAGCGTGAGCTTTTCACGACGTTTCTTGGAAGCTGTGATGGCTCAGAAATGTTCGACTTTTGAAGGTCTTTTAGGTGTGCATTTGCCCGATTGTACTTTGGATTCCGAATGCTTCGCAATGCTTCTGGAAATCTTGAAGAAATTTCACCAGCACATAAGATATTTGAATATCTCAAATGTCAATACAGAACGTAACTTCCGAATTGCCGGCTTGCTTTCGGATATAGCTGGCTTAAAAAATCTTTGTTTTCTTGAAATATCACTTGAAGAATTAAATTTCGAAGAGAAAAATAGTTTTAAGCAAATTCTACAGAAGAACACATTGGACAAATTGCACCTATTGAAATGCGATTTTTCCGAAGAACTTCATAAAGCTTTGAGCGATTGTTTTTCGAGAAAGTCCAATTTGAAAAATATTTCATTCATTCACCACCAAGACTCTGCCGTCTTTCGTCAAACTCTCTCCGCAGTCAGCCATCTTCGTGACCTGAAATCCATCAGCATCGAGAGAACACCTCTCAGTGATGAAACCCTCGAAATGTTGACCTCTGTGCTTCTCAAATTGAACCGTTTGACGTGGATGACCTTGGACAGAATCGGCAGCGATCATCACTCAGAGAGACTCCAGAACCTCTTTAAGGCTATCGCAAGTTGCAAGAGCATTACCGGCCTGACACTGGCAGGAATGCCAATTGATGATGTCCTGGTGTCTTTCCTCTGTGAGATGGTGAAGTCCCTGGAATATCTGCAAGATTTGACGCTGTGGAAGAATGAGCTGAGTGCAAACGCTCTTGAAGATCTGTCAGAGGCCTTGGAGCACAGAGCAAATAAACTGAATATCTTGGACATCAAAGACAACGAAGGAAGCGAAAACGGAAGAGTTGTGGAACTGCTGCAGAGAACGTGTCGTAGTGTGATTCATGATTAACTACATATATATAATAATATATAATAATAATAATAATATATGTAAGCATTTTATTGCAGAAAAGTCATTACGAAAAACAATCATTTTAAAGGTAACAAATAAATGAAATAATAGAACCACAAACATAATTACCACTTCACTCCTCTGTACGGCACAATTACACCAGTTTTACAACATTCATTCGTGTATTTCAAGTCCTCAAATCACACCCATAATTTGCTATGTATATGCTATGCTGGTAGTTATTGCACAGTGTGTATTTTCTTGCATCCTATTGAAAACGATGAACCTTTCATAGACTCACTAAATCCTCCTACACAGGGTTGCTAAGTTGACAGGAAAAGTAAATTGTTTCGTCGTGCATGGCGTACGTACGTTGTACTCGTAGATCAAAGTGTCACATTAAGACAAACGTGTGTATATCGGTCTTGATGAGAGGCAAGTAATATTTAGCCAATTGCATCGGATCCGAATTACGTGCTCGCCATATTTCTGGTAAATTGAAACATCTAATTGAGCGCGTTCACGCAATACTTTTAGTGAGCCGGCATAATTATAAATGCTAATTATATGAGCATATTATATAATGATAAATGCTAATTATGAGACCACGTGAGACCATATACCATGCATTATGAGGCAAATACTGTATGTGTGTGTTTTGCTGTGAAATCGGTTTTTAAGTCCCCGGTGCGGAGGCGTAGAATTAAAGATCAACCATAATGCCTGAGAAGATGTCAAATTCACGAAATATACACTCTGATTAATCATTCCAGCGCAAAATAATAATTACCTGATATCATTTACATGGTACAAATGAGACACAAACAGCACATATTCAGTGGTTCTAATTCTCCCGCCAAATCAGTTTGGTTCATAAATCTCCCGCTAGTTGAGCTGCGAATGACGTCATAAGACCACGAAAATTCCCCGTTGCCATGGTAACGGATCAACACAAGCGATTCGGCTTCATCGCCTCCAGACGGAAAATGATGATAGAACCATTACTATCTTGAGCTGTAGGGTTAATAACTTTTCATGAGACGTTTGAATAAAAATAAATAAAAAATGAATAAAATAAAATAAAAATTCAGCATATTAAATGGAATTGGGAGTGTGTTGATAATACTTCAGTGTGGGTTTATGATTATGACATCATAACACCCGGGAGAGATTGGTGGCGGAGACTGTTGACTATTTTTCTATCTCACTAAATATAAGCATTGAAGCCGCAAATGGCCCATGACAATATCTAATTATATCGTGTGGCCAAATTAAGGCCTAAAATATCGTGTTCTTTCTCTACTTGTGTCGCCCGCTTCGCCTGACCTGTCTACGACAATGTTTGAGTAATAAGCTCAAGCAGGAAACAATGAGACAATTGCCATGAAGGAAGAAAGTGGAATGGCAAAAAGGATAAAATCGATAAGTGGGATCTGATGCGGAGGAAAGTGGAAGGGAACAAGAAAAAAGCCGGAAGTTGGACGCAGAACGCTACTTAAAACAATGTGCGAACTCCTGGTATATCCTGGCTTTACTGAATAAATCCACCGCATGATAATTATATCAGTCGGGGTTAGGGTGGTTTTTTTTGTTTTTTTTTTTTTTTTTCGTAGGCAACAGCCTCAACACCGATCCGCATGTTGCCGTTCAATCACCAAATACCGGATCGATATAATCCAGTCGACAGTTTGCTAAGTTCGATAATCACAGAGAATTTGTTTTCTCGTAGAACACAGCTTTTTGAAAGAGTCACCGCGGTTCTCCGCGTTAACCAACGTTAACTGGATTACTTTTATTACGTGGATTAATGTTCTGTGGATTAAATATCTAGTTAACAGCTTCGGGTGTCAAGGGAGTTTCATAATGATCGCTACTCGACCATGATATATAACCCAGATCAGAGTTGGTCTAAACGGAATCAAGTTCTGTGCCGCGGTTCGTATCTAGCACCATGACTGATTGTGCAGTGCAGACAGCCACTCCAACCCTTTCGGATTATCAGGATAGCAACAAGAAGTTGAGTCGGACACAGTCAAGATCCAACACCCGTAGCTCCGTCACTTTTTCA
This sequence comes from Capitella teleta, assembly GCA_000328365.1. Taxonomy (NCBI): domain Eukaryota; kingdom Metazoa; phylum Annelida; class Polychaeta; family Capitellidae; genus Capitella; species Capitella teleta. The sequence goes on along the minus strand of KB306678.1, from coordinate 211,276 downwards.
TCCTCCAACGCACAGAAAAACGGGAGAATAACCTCATCCACCAGCCACTCCGACTCCCTGGCTGAGGGTTCCACACAGAGTAGCAGAATTGGGTCCGCCGGTTCCATCTGCGAGGGCTTCTTCCTCTCTCAACCCCTCGCTCAGAATGGGGGGATTCCCACCGTCGAATTCAGCCCCCGCACCAAACCGGCAGTGGCTGGCCCAGCGTCGCCGGCGTTTACAAACCGAGGGCAAATGTGTCATGCGGAGAAACTCCCAGGTCGCTTCTTCCCGCCCTCAACCCCAAAGTGTACATCACGGCACCCTGGTGGACACATCGATCTGTTCTCCGTGATGACGCAACCAGGCAACACAGTTCGCCCGAAGTCGATGTCATTCCCTCAGGCCTTCGTTCAAGATCGTCCAATCACGTGTCCAGCGTCGTGGGTTCCCAAACAAAGCCCTCCCAGGGCTTGGTCCGATGTTCACCAGAGCATCACGGTGAACGCCAGAGCCCTTCCGCGCCGCGTCCACCCCGGGGGAAACCGCGGCCGACCTCGTTGCCATCGGTACTCGAGAAACCCGAGGAGTTTCATGGGATGTTTGGAGGGAACCAGTAAACGGCTTCACTTGCGAGATAATGTGTATATGTGATGTTATCATTGGCTTTGGCTGTGTTATCTCGAAAACTGATATTATCTTTATTTATTTATTTATTTATTTATTCATTGTAAATGCGTGTATGTCAGATTTTTATTTTTTTTTTTTTTTTTTTTTTGCAATATAATTGTCAGACATTGTCGTAATGATTGGGATCTGATTGTTTATTTTGTATCGTTACAGATGCTTATCACATCAAAGCATTCACATCAATAAGCTGATCCGATAGAAAGTGCAAAGGTTAAAGTGCAAAGGTTACGCTGTTTCTAGTGCATTCTCCAGCTGAAACGATTCTCGTTCAATCGAGTCCTTTGTAATTAACATTTGAACGGTTTTGATCTCGTAATAACTTCACTACCACCAACAGGGGGTATGTCTAAATTAGTATGCAAGGTACATGTGACATAACACCTGTCATAAGTAGGTATGTTATGTAACATTTATTTCGCAACATGTGTGTTGCAGTTTGTAAACAACAGAAAAAGAACACAGCAAAACAAAAATAATACATGCAAATAAAAAAAAAAAAGATTCAATCAGCCTAAACAGAGTAGATCAATAAAATCATTCATTTTATTTACAGTGAACACATTATTAATAGTGTTGTCTCGCATAAGGCAGAGTTCATTGATGGTTCCAATGTTTATATCATTCTTAAGACATTGAATCAAAATAAAATGAGTGGAATAAATTTTTTGTTTGGGGTACATTTGCATTTTCAAAATAATCAATATTAAAAGGGAGGAATGACAAAAGGAGTCGAAAGTTTCGAGCAGTTGTCGATTGGCTTTCTTTAGCTAGTCCATAACAGTTTAAAAAGTGGGTTTAGGCTGTTACAACAGGATTATATGAAAGGTATTAATCTCGAAAGCAACTGCATAAAAAATTGGGGGGTTTGTCAGTGATGGCAGGCAGCAAACAAGAGTGGGTTCTTTGACTTAAACGCCAAATTGTGTTCATACATTTTCTCCAAGTAATGGCTATATGATTAAAATAAGAACATTCAAAGCTCCACAACGATGAGGCGTAAAAACTTGTACAAAACGAGTCGAACAATCGAGATATAATAAAGGAACTACAATAGGACAATTTTGATAAAAGTGAATTTGCACGGAAAATCCATTCATTTTTAGCTTTCTTAATATTATTGATCTCGTGGTCAGCGCCAACACATGTCCCGAGTAAGGTAGTATTCAGGTTTTTCTTTATTTCTACTCTATATTTAATTTCAGGGTCTGGATACTCTCGAGGTCATGATTAGGCGAGGTGATTAAGTGCAAACTCGTGCTGTCGTTAAATAGAACATGGTACTAGCTTGAAAACTCTTCGCATATCTTGATCATGGACTTCGCTCCCCCGATTGATGGAGCAGCCAATTAATTAAGGTCAAGTCATCTGCGTACCCAAAAGCGCCTGCGTATAATTGACCTAAATGACAACCAACTCTCGACTCACTTAATTTACAAAGTAACTCATCAACATATATACAGAAAAGAACAGGTGATAATACACCGCCTTGTTTAACACCATTAGAGCAGTTAAAACCTTCAGTCATATATACATTCCATTTAACTTTCATTGATTGATTGATGTGTGTATATACAAACATAAGTAGGAGGACAGAGAGAGGACACATACCACGCTTAATTAAAAGATTAAACAATTTCACAAAATGAACTCATGTAGAGTTCATGAGGCATGTAGAATTCCTATCAAGAAAATTATCAACAACTTCTTGGAGAACAAAAATACACTGCACAGTTGAATGTTTGGCTTTATATGAACTGCTACCAATTGCAGACCAAGTTACAGAATTCTTAAAAGTGCGAGAGCGAGTGCTTGATGTGGAGGGGTTCACGACTGAACCTGAAATGCTCTTGGCAATGATCTGTGTTGATTAATGCATTTGCTATGTTTGAGCTTCGTTCTCATCCCAATCTTTATCATGTTTTTTTTATTTTATTTTTTATTTTTCCTATGCTGTTGTTGTTCATATGTGTGTGCCGCCAGTGCACGATTAAAGCATTATTATTATTATTATTATTATTATTATTATTATTATTATTATTATTATTATTATTATTATTATTATTATTATTATTATTATTATTATTATTATTATTATTATTATTATTATTATTATTATTATTATTATTATTATTATAAAACCAAATTAAAGTGAACTATATTGTAAAACATTCGAGTGCTTGGAAATATATGATATGGCCCAAAATCTTACAGAGAATACTTCCAATGGCTACTGAACGTTAGTTATCCGAATTTTGTAAGGTTTTTTTTTTTTTTTTTTTTTTTTAATTGGATTAATGAAGGACATAAAGCAATCGTTTGGCAAGTAGGAATGATGGAGGCACAAAGTGAAAAACAAAGACAAATGCACACGCAGGTCATGATGAGCATTAATGAAGTGGTCTGACGAGGGAGCCACATTCTCCACCAGATTTCCCTTTCTTAAGTTTAAGAATCGCTTTAGTTACATCAGCGGTACTGATACAGTGATCACAATAACACTTGCCTTTCATACATTTCGATCTGGAAGCAGAAGACACAGATTCTTTTAACGCAGACATTTCTTGCGGATCATATGAAACACTAATTGTACAGTGTATCAAATTGATCACGAAATAGTTCTCCGATTGATTCCTCTTGGGCATCATCTACGTGTGATAGCTGGGTATTAACGGGAACTACCCGTTTTCTTACGTACCTCCAACCAGATGATTCAACTGTTGCTATTGGACAAACTAGCGGCCATTTTGGCATTGCTAATATTGCCATGGTGACGCATAATTCGCTTCATAGCTGTAAGGTATAACACACCCACAAGTAGAACGTGATTTGATCCATGAATTGTAAACATGAAATACACGCTTTTGTGCTATAGCATATTATGCAAAGTGGCACATTGCTCCTGTTCCTCTCCAGTGATCCATGGCCCTGATCCAAACAGACGCTCCCTCGGATGCAATCCCGTCCAAGTTCACGAAGCAGTGTGACAATCATGATATCACATTAGAATTAACCCCAGAGATGCGCCATTTTGAGGTCACTGATCTCAGAACGAGGTCACTGAGCACAAATTCCAATTAGGCATCCAGTGAAAACGAGAATAAAAGCCGGAGTTATGCGGCCTGAATCCCTTTAGACTCACTGACTTCGGGAGTACGATATTGCGTAATACCTATGAGCTATAATTACTCGATCCAATACCGAAGCAACACAAAGAGTAAGCACCAACTATGACAAATATTATAATATTATGTAACCCACTCTATGGTGACACGAATTTCACTGAAGCGTTGTTTCCATGGATTCATTGCATAACTGGGCGACCAACTGCTATAAGGTTTGCCAAGAAATAATGTTGGGTTTTTTTCTATGATTCTGGGAACATGACTCGCTCAAAACGGGCAACATGTTGATTCTGGTGCCGACAGCTCAAAGCAGCGGAATTGAACCGTCAAGAAGCAGGTCAATGGTGATCACGTGACTGATTGCAGCTATAGCCGCTCATCTGACGAACTGATGAAGCTCGGCCCTATACCCACCATGTACCCAGAAAATGTGGTCATGGAAGCAATAATTTTGAACTCTTACCCAGTGAGAACTTTGGCTTTAAATCATGTGTTACTTCATTACAGATCAATCATTGACCCGTAAAATAGACGAATAAGCCATTTCACGCCTTCAAGAGTAATTTGAAAGCCTATAATTGCATACAGACATCACGAAACTTATTTTTTGAAATAAGAGAACAGGAAAAGTCATAGCGGTATATTTTGCCGATAACCATACGTTTCCTGAAGCGAATGGCGATTGGCGGCAAAATCTCTTGGTAAAGAAGTTTATCTTGAATAATGTTATGAAATATATAATGTCATTCACAATAATCATTTAGATTTTCACCCCGAAAACATGCTGATCATTTATATATCCGTATTTATCCCTCCCAATCTCATTATCCTATCAAAATTTAGTCTTAATTGTTCATATGTTTGGCCGGTTTGATCTGCGAGTGTGACAGTCACAGTGATGGGAGGCCTCGATTAGATCCAGTCTGTAGCCAAAA
>KB306678.1:193825-206500 GCA_000328365.1 Capitella teleta | reverse complement strand
CGCTTCATCGCCGTACCCAGTGAGAGGGATTTGACCTTTCATCATTTCATCACCTTACCCAGTGAGAACGATTTGACCTTTCATCGCTTCATCACGTTACCCAGTGAGAACATTGAGCGGGTACACATTATTGCTTCCAACCCAGTGATAACATGGTAGGTATGGGAGGTCGCAGCTGGGTCATTCATCCTTTTCTTCGATGACAGCCTTGTCGATTGCAGAGGTGAACACGTGACGACAATCATGTGACTTTCAGCATTGCTTCTCACGAGTAAATAGTAACAAAGATATTGACCGACCTTGAACTTATTAATGGGATAAACATTATGCTGAATATTCAAAGTCTGTATTTGACCGGTTCAACAAAAACACAATAATGGAGAACATAATCATTTCTACCTACACATTTTATTCATCAATTGAGCGTTTGATTATACGAGATGATATTCAAGAGAGAAAATCCTTAAATTAGTAAAGAGGTTTTTTTTTTGACATAGGCACTTCTGCAGTTATGTAATAAGCAATGCACAATGTGGTAAAGAAAAAATAAAAAAATAAAATTCACCATACAATATTGAATAGAAGACATCTTAATTATAAACATATAAGTTACGCAATCATGTTATTTTTCACTGTGTGAAATAATGCTATATTTGGTGGAATTCGATGGTTATGTGGATTTGGCATAATACATTAAAGTCATTGATTACATCATTACATAATCTTCAAAAACTCAAATGACGCAACACTCTTAAACACCAACACCAGCAAAACTACAGATGTTCTTTTTTCGTTGCAAAAACATAAAAACAAAAGTTCAAAGAAATCAATACTTGCATGCAAATCAAAGAAAAAAAAAAAAAAAAATACTCAAAAATTACAAACAGAAAAAAAAAAAAACTAGTTATCACGAAAGAACATTTCCTTACAAATCAGGAAAAGATAACCAACCCAATTTAATCATCAGCGCTCGCTAGAATATCCTTAAAATTGAACGGTACGAACGGAATTCCATCTCCCCCGTAGAACTTGCTATTGAACTCAACCCTGCAAAGAAACAATAATGCGATGTCACAAATGAGGGGAAAAGAGGAAGTTCCGACCAGTGCAAACGGAGCGTGTGCAGGAAAGCGGAGAGGCCCTCCATGAGGAGCAGAATGGCGATCGTCAGGCAAGCAAACGGAGTAAAGACCACAAATAACATGGCCGCCCCCATCCATCCGTCCATGCTGAAGGCTGAGTGCAGCACCATGTTCCATAATACCTCAGATAATTCTAAAAAAAATATAAAAAAATAACAAATTTAAAAAAAAATTTAAAATTAAAAAATTAAAAAAACAAATTTCAGTCTCAAAATAAACGAAATCTGGTTATGTAATATTTGTGACTTACGTGCATGAGCCAGACTGAGAGCCCACAGTCGCAAGTACGAGGCCGTGTGGGAGACGCATCCGAGGCAGAACTCAATCGTGTGGATCGCCTGATGAATGAATACTTCCCCAAAATCAAACCCCTGAAATTGCGCAATGGACGAACGTTCGCGAGCGTTGGTCGCCTACCTCCGCATGGTGCCCGGTTGACACTGGGGACTGGACGTCGCCGTTTTCACCCAAAATCTGCGTCTGGTCGTCGGTGGTGCTCTCTCCGTCCAAATCTCCTATGTCCACGTAAACAGCCTGCAGACACGAGAACGGTCAGTTTAATTTCTATGAATCATTATAATCTATTTTTATTGGGGGGAGGGGGGGGGGCGAGTGCAAGATGACAAGATGACGCCAAAAAAAAAAAAATAATACCTCAATAAAAAAAAACAATAAAAAAAAACAATTCCCTAAAAAAATCCTTTTAAAAAACCAAGAAAACCCTTAAAAACACCAAAAAAATCCTTGAGAAAAAAAAAGAAACAAAAATTCTCAAAAGAGTCTTTACAAAAACCAGAAAAATCCTTAAAAACACCCAAAAAAATCCTTTAAAAAACCCTTAAAAACACGAAAGAAATCCTTGGGAAAAAATAAATCTCAAAAAAACAAAATTTGAAAAAAAAAAAAACAACATAAAAACCATCATAAAAAACCATGAAAATCCTTAAAAACACAAACAAAATCCTTAAAAAAAACAAGAAAAATCCTTAAAAAATCATAACACACCCGAGAACGCCTCTTGTTTTGGAAATTCAGAATGAGCGGTTTGGAAAGAAGCATCCAAATGGCACTGACGCCAGCAACGGCCACCAATCCAAACTGCAGAGGCATCTGAACGAGAACTCAAGTCAGAAATAAAGTAAATAACAAGAGGTGTTAATTACTTGACCAGGGAACCAAGTTCGGTTGGAGCAGATATTTTTATCAGAGTCATCGTATTTGAACAAAAACATGTTGATGAATCCTAAGGAGAAAAAAAAAACAGAAAAAATAATAAATTCACCAAATACAAACACGAAACGCCTCGCACCGATCAAGATGTTCGGAGCACAGTTTGGATCCTGAGCGCTAAACATGACCCACTTGGTAAAGATCAGCGCGATCATGTAACCAAAGATGCTCATTAAGAATAGGATCATAGGCAGGAAGTTACATAATAGGTCGAGGGGCTGACGGAAGTATCTGGAAAGAGGAGAACTTGAGACCTGAGAGGAGAGACAGAGGAGGTCGACTGACGTGTGGTTGAAAATGCCGAGCAGAACTCCCAGAGTCATCTGAGCGACGCCAAACACCACGGAAATCTTCTTCTTGAAGGAATTCGTAAACGAGATTTTGTTCATGGAGAGCTGCCAGACGGGGTCGACTCCAAAAGGGTACGGACTGCCAGCGTAAACGCAAGTGTCGTTTGGGTCCAGCATGTACGGCGCCTGTCCATGTCTAACGCCGCTGTCATGTAAAGTAGGTCAAAGGTCAAAGCAGGTCATCGTCAAACTCACTCGCAACTGGAGTTCCATTTGGAACCAAAGATGTTGAATGATTTGGAGAAGCAATCGTTGTAGAGGAGTCCGGAGTAGATGGAGAAGCCGGCCATCAGCAGGATGAGGTACCTACCTCCGTAGATGATGCTGAACATCTGTGAGGCGGAGGAAGTCACTTGAATCAAAGCGGAGAGACAGCGCAGAACTCACCTCGTTCTTCATGGCAGCTTCCCGGATCTGGCGTTCCCTGAGAACCATCCAGAGAGCGAAGATGAGCATGATGACGCCGTGACCAGAGTCACCGAACATCACGGAGAAAAGGAAAGGGAACGTGATGATCGAAAACGGAGCTGAAAATAAATAAAAAATTACACACAAACGAAGCGAGGGTGTCGGGGGAAAGCTCACCTGGATTGACCTCCTTGTAGGACGCCACTCCGTACGCATCAATGACCGTTTGGAACGCCAGTGTGAACTTGTTCGTTCGGTGGTACGTGGGAAGATCAGCGCAGGGAATAGCGTGGATGATGGAAGGCAGGGAGCCGCCCGATTCCTCCTGCGCGCGAATCACGATTAAAAAAATGAAAGACGTTCGGGATGAGGATATATTACGGAGGAGCGGTTGAGAACCATTTGAACGGTTGAATGCTCGCTGACGGGGATCCAGCACTCAGCCACGTAGTTCTGGCCTTCGGCGTGCAGCATGTTCAGCGTGTGGTAGATGGCTTTGATCTTCAGAACTTTGATGTTCCAAACGTACAAATTCTGCGCGATCGTCCGTAGAACGCGATGCTGTTGCTCGGTTGACTTACTCAGGACCTGCGAATGAGGCAAGAGATCAGAGTCAAGAGGGAGCGTTGCAACCGCGGCGATCGCACCGTCTCGAGGTCTTGCGAGCGCGTCAGCACGCCAATCGCCATCTCGCGCCTCTCGTCGCCCGTGCCTGGGCACGGATACAGCGTGGCCTTGAAACTGGAAGCAGATTTCTCACTAGAAGACTCTGAATATCACTTTGCTCCGAGCGGTTCTCTTGAAGTGTTAGCGGAGTCTTATAGCTAAGTCAGATTGCCCAGAACGTAACTTCAGGGTTAATAAATATGCAACCCATGAAGAGAAAAGAAATTGAATCAAATTACAGACGTACCTACCATTTATAATAAACATGATGCAATAAAAATACAAAGTAGTTTTACTTTATAATCAGAAGAATTATTGCATGCAAAAATAATCTCATTAATTATGCGCATATTACCCATCGCAGATTTTCTTGACCCGCTGCTTCAGCTGGTCTCCCTGGAAGAACACCATGAACACCAATTTGTTGACTTCCTCATTCTGAAAACAATCAAAATATAAAATAAAATATAAAATAAAATATAAAATAAAATAAAATGTATAAAAATTAGAATAAGTATAAACAGAACTCACAGTGTGCGGATCGATCAGCGTTTCCGTGATCTCAGCGTGACGAATATAAACATTTCCGTGACAGGCGAACCAGAGGAGTCGAGTGAAGGCTCCGATCCGACTCCTGTCAATCACCCCAGCGATGTATCTATTTGCAAATTGAGAAATTTCAGAGTTATGACCTCAGGTGGAGGAGGAGGTCCTCACCCGAGGTGGAAGCGACCTCCAAGCGACGTCTCCAAGTCTCCGCCCACTCCGGTCGCCGGGCCGCGGAGTTCGATGTCGGTCGTTGCCTGCGATGAGGAAGTCTCCGATGTGTCATTCAGTAAAGCCGACTAACAGCAAAGAGAAGACCACAACCCACTTTGACTATGAGACCAGAGACCCCCGAGAGGGAAACGAAGCCACTCCCCAACAATCTTGTCAAGGTGTGATTTATATACATTTCTTTTAAGTTGTGGAAACAAATTTCTTCAAGATATAATTAAATCGAGAATTTGGTCAAAATGACGTTTTGTCAGGATTTATTAATTATATTAATATTACAGATACATGGTTACGGGTTAGATTTAACTCCAAAAGCAAGCCATTATTAATTTATTTTTTTCCAGTTAAATAATGACTCGAACAAGATTGCTGAGTTGTGAAGAAGAAGAAAAAAAGTGCCGATATTTTGTACACAGAAAATATTAAGTGTATTTTTATATTGCAGTGTAGATTACAAAAAAAAAGAGATACAAAAAGATTAGAACAAACGCAATGAGATTACTGCCACAAAGCAGTGCTGTGCTTGCAGAATTCTTCAGGGTTAACTCACAAACGGCGAATTTCCTTGGCTTTTATTTCAACTGTGATGGTCGACAGTGGGCGTTATAACCAATAGATTGCATAAGGCCGGAGCTGTGCGGATATCCATGGAAATCATCTTACATTTTTAGCCGGCAGAAATTACGTCTTTTACCAAAAGCACCCCAATTCACAGACCTCTAGCTATGACTGATCTATTGAAAGGCTTGTCATTCAGTCACCTAGTGTTCAAAATTCACTGCGAAATCAGACAGCAGGTAATTTAAGTTTTTGACAGAGCAGAGATTTAATGATGCTCAATGGAAGAATGAAGGTTCATAAGGTCGGAGTTGGTCTGAAGCCAACAGAGTGTGAATTGCACAATTGGCTCTGAGCCAGGAATAAGGACTGGTTGCCAAGTGACCTCTTTAGGATCTGGTGTAGCAGGATTACACTGTACAATACAAAAGGGAGAGATCTGGTGAACTTAAGAACTAGGATTTAAGCAGGGACACTGAATAATTGCAGACTGACTCAGGAACTTAAGGAAAAGAAGGATTCTTTTCAGGATTGAGTTCTACATGTTAATGACTGTTAACATTTGCGGAAAATTACAATTGATACAATATTAAATACAAGATAAATGAATTATACAGCGCAGCTATACCAAAGAAAAAATAGAAACGTGTAGGGAAACAAGATTATACTGAAATGTACATGAAAATAAATCAAGCACAGCGCGGAAAAAAAATAAATACACAAAAAAAAATGAAATAAAAAGGTCAAGAAAGGTCAAAGTTTCAGTTGTCATCTTCTTAATTTCGTAAGAAGCATAAACAAAAAATCATACTTAAATACGTTAAATCACATTAAAAGCTTATGGTCGACCCACAGTGTTAAACCAAAGCTTAAATTCACAAGAACTTAATTAAACAAAAGACTAATTATTCACCTCGGCTAAGAATTCGTCTGTGTGTTGTAGCACATGTCTTAATTCTTGCAGCTCGCACTGATTCTTCCTCAGCGCTCCAATCGAGTTATTCAGCTCACTTAGTTCTCCCTCCAGCCGCTCGTACATGGCCTGAGGAGACGCAAATAAGAAGTATGACGTGGTGGCATTGATGCGGTACCTCTAGGTCAACCATGTCTCTGGGAGCTGGTGCCTCCGGATTGGCGCCGTTGTCGTATATTTCGACATTCTCTTTCTTCAATTCTCGCTCGAAATATCCTGAGGAAGAATTTCAAAAGCGAAATCATTCGTTTGGACATTACACAAGGTAAACAATGAAGAGGACTTGGATCATTTTATTTACAGATTTATTGCACTTGGGAGACCATGAAGTGAAGATTATCTGGCGATCACTCGAGAGAAATGCTGGACATCATCTATGATTCAAAATCAATAAATGTGGCATATTATTAGATTAATTTACAAGAAGCAGTTACATAATCATTGCAAACGGCAGCATAATACGCTAAATAATCAAATCTTGGAATAAATAAAGAACATGATTTCAGCCTCACTCAGTTGTCGTTCCATCTCCTCGCATCTTCTGATCTCGTTCACAAACTTCCTCTGGAACGCATTCACATCGCAATTGAGCTGAAATAACACAACATAGAAAAATAACATCAACACACGATTTCAGCGTACGTCTTTGAACTGCACGATGCCCAGTTCGCCCAATTCTGAGACGCAGGAGTAGGCGGACTCCGCTTGCAGATAGATCTGGTACAGAGCCATGTCCTCGCTCCTGAATAGAGACCCCATCTTGGATGATCACCTGTGGAAATAAGCAAGGGACGCGTAAAACAGCAATCGGGAAATCAGCCAATCCGACTTCCAAATTCCTTTTGGAGGTCGTCTGATAATAGACTGACATTGACCTCATAGGTTGAAGGCTTCGAAATTTTGAATAAGTGCATCCGTCATCCTTGTCATAGCTCTGGAGAGTCAAAGTGTTGCACCTATAGTAGGGGTCGGCAACCTTTTAGATATTGTCTTCAAACTTCAACTCCTTCGTGTGGTTGATAATACCGTAATTATACACAGTTTAATTGCAGCTAATTTTGAGCCCAAATCCTTGCGGTGGATGTTTGTATCCAATTGTATCTCCTGGTTTTGTGCCAATTAGATTTTCCTGCTCCGTCATGCAAACTCGCAGAATGACAGATGATACTCGACGTCTCAATCTCATGTCTCCAAGTACATCTGCGCTCATGTACAGTTGACCAGTCCATGTCTTTTGAGGTATTTACTCGCCCGTTTTGAGCCGTTATGAATCTATGCATATTGACTCCGTACAACGACGGGAAAAGATCTAAAACATGGACGCTCACGCTGCATGCAAAGGAAAACCTGTTCGGCTCCAAACTTACAATTCATGGGGCTTCAAAACGCTGTTGATCCTTCGCTCACAAACCACTGAAGTATTGTACTATACAACATTGATTACAGAGTATAAATTATATTTAATGAGGATTATTATCAATATTATTATTAAAACACTTCTCATAAAACCTTTTGAAACCTTAGAAAGTCAGTCTTCAAACTGCCTGAAATGCCTTCAAGGGACGCCCCCCTCATACCACCCCCCCCCCCGGTGTTTCGCACCAGAGTTCACATACGATTAACAAAGTCCTCACCTTAACACTTTTATGTGAGCTTTTTAATACTCGCCTGCAATTTCTTAACACAGGGACTTGTTGACTAATGAAGCGTCTTTGCCGAGGCCTGCTCTCGTATTTACGTATGCAGTCCTCTCCTCCTCTGAATTCTCTGTCAATGCTGTCTACTTTGGTATCGAGTGTGCTGCTGATCATCCCGGCATTCTCTGATTTCTCTCCCTCATCTCTGCTCATCGTGGTGTTTGCCATTTGCATAACAATTGAAGCAACATTTGAACATCGTTGAGGTTCCTCCCCGTGAACGCCAATTCATGGCTGCGTTCCCAACTAACTGATACTCACCTGAAGGCTGAACAATCTTCTTTTACTGACATCGTCTCCTCATTATATGAGATGAATTCAACATGTGTGTGTGATTTATCTTGTGTTTTGACATTAACTTCATCGATTAAAATCACCAATAACTTTGTGTGGATCCCGGTTATTTCCGTGGTTCTCGATCTAGCACTGCGGACTGTCAGCACTGGTTTAAAAGCCTAAAAGGTTTGCCGACCTCTGACTCATACCATACTGATACTCATAGCCAATTTGACGAGTTCGAGTGACTTTGCGTTTAAAATTCGACTAGTTAGCTGTCTGAGTCGATAATAACTCAAGATTTAACTCTTTTAGCCTCCAAAGCAGCGAGGTTCGATCTGAAATTGAATCTCTGAATCTCTCATCAATGATTATTATGTTATTTAATATGTAATATGTGAATCAGAGTCTTTAAACGGACCGGATAACAATCATACGATAAACAAACATTTGGAGATAATTTAAATAATTAGTGGTGCTGCAATAAGAGCAGTATACAGTTCAATCGATGGAATGCACGCATAAAAGCTCACAAAACTCACGAATAAACGGAGAGAACTGCAGATGTCAGATATTTTCTCGTGACTCGTTGCAATTCCTTTGACTTAAGTTCAACTTTCGACCACAACAAACTCCCCCTGAAATCACATGATCTCGTCAGTCCGCATTTGATAGATGTAAGTCGTGGTTTACGATCAAAACGAAAATCTAAGATGACGCATATAAATTTCCATTACCTCTATAACCAGTGATAACATGCTATTTAATAGCTGTATTACCAAGTCGTTTCTTCCTCCTCTTGGTAGTCAATGGCTTCTTTCACAACAAGCCAGGTTCCATATTTTTCGGTCCTTTTACTTGGAACAATATTTCATGCCCCCGTAAGGATATGTTTGGCTGGCTTTGTTCTTCATATTCAGATCAGTCGATGGATTATTGATTAAAATACATAACCCAAAAATCTTCACGCAGATACAAAAGTCTGATAGCTAAGGCCTATATTCGAGTACAGCTAAAACTTTTTACAATGGCACTCATTACGACAAATTAACCAACAATTTTCAAAACAAGCGGACCAAAGGCAGCCACTTAGCAGCACACGATTTCTCGGTAAATTCTGCCCCGCATGTTTTAACACAGTGAACTAATTGCTGACTAGACCAGAATGCATTGCGCCCAGCTATATGCAAAGAAGTCTATTAGGGTCAACCAAATTTGCACAAAGATGACATAAAGAGAGAAATGAGGTCGCAGAAGGTGAAGAATGAAGATATCACGAAGATTCTCCAATTTATGTTTCTGGGATACTATGTTACGGATGAAAATCCTTCTGGCAACCAGAAAATTTACGACAAGGAAACTTACACACCTTTAGAGATCCCAACACATTAGCAAAAATACGAATTAAAGTCTAGCTTGCCAAGTCTCTTGTTTTGTCTGTTGCACTGAACAGAAGTTGGTCATTCAAAATTATTTAGATGGAAAGAAAGTCGTTGCCTTCCTGCCTTCAAAATATGGCTGTGGTACAGGATTATAGATATCACTTTAACTGAGCAATGAGCATCCTACCAGCTAGAGAGTATAAGAGAAGGGGTAAAAGTTTCTAAAAACAAGGAATTGTTGGCTCAAGCAGTGAAGCAACAAACAAAAAAGTACAAGTACTGCCATTTGACTTCAAGGATGATCAACCTCCTGCTCGACATCATTGAGGGACAGCCCCAAGGAAAAAGAAATAAGAAAATTCCAGCGGTCGACAACATTTTAATATGGAACAACTACAGTTTTTATCAGTGGAACAGTTTGCGTGAAAAACTCCACTGTGTGGTTTTGGAATACGAAGTTCTTTTATTTGACTATAATTATTATGTGCATGTCATCAATTGAGACGAAAATCAAGCATTTAATATTGCAAAAGTGGGTGACTGAATTATTATGTGAGTCTCCACGGCAAAACAGACATTTTTGATAACTGGAGCAATGTTCAAGTTTTATTTTTGGATTTTTCGATGCAGAATTTGTTTTTCTATATGATTGTATATGCATTATTACTCAGATAGCAATATAAATGCATCAAGTGTTGTTTTACATGAGGGTTCCCTAAGAACAATACATCAAAGTTGCTCACGTTACTCATAACAACGCTTTTATTTATTGTTTATTCTTCAGAATATGCATTTTTGGGGGTTATCTGACTTCAAATAGCGTAAATTATTTCAAAAACAGGTCGACATATTTCCTTAACAACTGTTCTGTGACGTTCACGATTTTTTTATTAAGTTAGAGAATGCAGTGTAGGCTGGACCCTACCCATTCTTTTACGTCTGAATGCCATGCTCTCCTTAGTCTGCCTTTTATATACACCATCTATTGGATGTTTGTTTATCTATACATGTACATGCAGTGTCGCACCTGACAACGTGGCTAAGTTTCGTTTATCGATTTGTTTCAGGAGCATTTGCTTGGGCTGTTTTGGCTCAAATAACAGGACACATAACCATCCCAGATTGGGCTGGTAAAGATCATGGTAAGAATATCAAATATCAATAAACATTTATTGATAAATCCATGACAATGTACATGTAAGATATATCAGATGCACCACATTTAATTCAAGTTTTGTTAACACAAGGCTTTGATTACAATGTATTTAGCAGAATTGCTAGACACACAAATATACCAAAATCTTACAAGAGAAAACAATGGAACTAAGTTATGCCTGCATCACACGAATTACCATATTAGGACGCAAAAAAAAACCTATACACAATAAATTATTCCTATTTTGTTTCACATTTCAACACATGACAAAAGAGCTGTAAACATGGAAAATGACCTTCAAAACGACGAAGCATCGTGAAAAATATTTGTAATTGCATGTTGACTATTGATACCATGAGAAGAGGTTGTTGACAACAATCAAAGCACTTGAAATACGGAGAGACAATGACAGTTTCAGCTGCTAAAGAAAAATTTAACAAGACAGCACAATTAAATGCCAATCAACAAATAAACAAATCAGAATTAGGATTACTAATAATTATAATAAACATTAACCACCAATATTAAGAGTAAAATTATGTTATAATGTTACTCTGCATTCGAGTGAACTTAGTATATACACATCTTGTCCAAAAAAACATATCTACATTTCATAAAATCTGCTTTTTTTTCACCACTCTTCCTGCAAGCTGAATGAGAATAAAATGTACAAGGGCCTGTTAAATGCTAGTTTAGCAGAGAACCTCTCCGAAACTTCAAACTATTATATCAAATAACACCATTTTGTCACATTTTCTGTTGTGGAAAAGGAAAAGAAAAAGAAATACGGATTTTGGGTTGTGAAAAATATACAATGAATAGTTTTTATAACCAATTAGCGACGATTGGAGATGATCTCTTGCTGAAGTCATTTTTAACAGGCCATTCTTCTATTGCGTTTGCAGGATGATGAGGTCTGCCATGGTTCCACGTTGAGCTGAGTGTCAAAAGTTTAGAGGTTTGGGATCAGTTTTTGTTCCGCCTCCACTGAAAAATACAATAACATGCTTATGACCAGCTCTCGGTGAGGGAAAATTACCCTGCCTAAAACAAATATCCATTAGAAATACGGCTTCAAGTTAAACATAACAAATATACACCAAATGTATCTTGGAGTTTAAATAAACTATCATTTGAATGGTGCAAATTACTGCTTTCGGTCTTGAGTATAATAAGGAAGCTCTCTCTTTTAGCTACTGACGATAGCTTAAACAGTTGGCAGTTGTCTCATTTACACGTGACTCCAATTTGGTATTGATCGAATCCAAGTAAGCCAAAGCTTTTGTGATAAGATTTTGTAATTGGTAACGAAAGAAAAAAAACCATGGCCATTATCGACATAAGCAAAAAAAGACAGAATTAGCAACAACACATAAACAAAGAATATGAGAGAGAGAAAAAAATAAACGGAAAATAATGGAAATGAATGAGAGAGAAAAATTGCAATTTATACAAAAGCAGAATGCAGATTACACAGTGCATGCTATGAAAAATATTTCTCATTCAAGCACATACATACGAAATATGTTCTGGGGCTACTTTTAACCCTTCTGATCATCTGTGTTACCTTTGACCCTTGCATACATTACTTACGGCAGTCTCAAGGCAGGAAATCCAAACCAAAGTCCTCAGGATTGGAGGGTAATGATGGCCGACGTTTTTTGTGAGGGATGAATCCACATCCAGGTACTGGTAACCCATTCTCATCGACAGGACACGGTGCATCGAGCCCTGGTTGGCCCTACAGGACGAACGTCATGCAAACAAACCGACATGCAGATAATGGTCGACTGATATAGATGATGTACTGACGGTGAATCAAATTTGCAAAATATTTTGGAAGCTCAATGATAAAGTGATTAAGTGGTAGGATAAATATAAAGCTTTATGTTTAGATTTTAATTTGTATGTAAAAAATTGCATACTAGTATAGTTCGTTAAACAAGGGTGAAGCTTATTTAACATTCGTGTCACTATCGCGGTGCAAGGGAACAGAAATGTGCAAGGACAAATCGAAAAAGTGCTCTGAAAATTGCCATCATCTCAAGAGGGACTTAAAT
>KB306678.1:74868-147227 GCA_000328365.1 Capitella teleta | reverse complement strand
GCCAAGAAATCCACGCATCCAAATCGCAGCGGATATCAGCCTATAGAGGAGTTTATTTTGAGTGGGGGTTCATCTGCTACCTCGGCTTCTGGGGGAATCTTCCAACCGCAACCTGGCAACGGCAAGCCATCGGGTCCAACAGGACATGGAGCATCTAGTCCTGGAATTCCCTGCACCATCACCGAAGACAAGAAAATCAATAAACTCTGCACACCGATCTTGATTTGCATTGGCTGAGTTTTCAACATGACAATCATGAGTGACTGCGTGAATTGATCCATTATGTATTAAATCAAGTTTTTGTATAAACACTAGTAACTATAAAAAAATATCTCATTGATATATATATATATATATACATACATACCTCATTAGCCCAGAACATGTAATCATAAAGAGCAAATTACTGGTATACAAAATAATGTGGTGGGATATATATATGTATATACAGTTTAATGACATGAATCACCTAAAACTGATTACTCTCTGATAGCCACCCAAGTTGAGGGTGCAATTGCATGAATGCATGTAAACCCAAGACAGGCTTTAAACCGAAGAACTCGGGATGTTCTATTCCAGTAAGTCATCAGTAAAAATTGGAGTTTAAAATGGTGAATCAGTTCAACTAACACAGATGATTGTCATGTCAATATTTACTTTGGTAAGCAATCTGATCAGGCTGAAATATCACACAAGTGTAATATTTCTTGGCAGATCTAAAATGCTGTAGGATAAATTAATGGTATACCCCAAAGTACACAAGGCATAAAATTAACAAATCAATTTACCTATTCTGTGCACGCTGGGGAATAACAATGCAAATCAATTCTTATCCGCTAACAGTGCCTGTTCACACTTACACCATATCAGAATGTGCATGTAATTGACACGCACGTACAGTACATACAACAGTACAGAGGGGAAAATCCCAAAACCCTTCATGCATACATGATTATTGAATAACAGGGGCAGAAGCACATGCTTAGTCCATTATTATTATCATCATCAAATATACTGCCACCATAGAAAATTATCCATTATGAAAAAGGGAATTATTATTTCTACAAATTATGTGACAGTGTTCATAATGGAATATTTCCCTTAACCAAGCATTGCACGCATAATATGTATGTGATGGATATTTTCCCCACACCCATGTACTTTTTGTGTTCACGTTCAGTTCTCACCTGTTCTCCCTTCTCTCCTTTTACGCCCATCTTTCCTCGCTTTCCGCGCTGACCCTGAAAACGGCAAAAAGTGTACTTTCATGCGGAGCGTACGTGAATGACTTACCCGCTCACCAACGCTTCCCTTGGGGCCAGGGGGACCCTGTAGCAACAAAGAAATACGTAGTAAATTACCGGTGGATGGTAGCATTATATGTTTAATATCATCAAGTAGTTTTGTGCATCCGACCAATTGTGCATGTATAACATTGTATATCATTTTAGATAAGAATCCAATTAAAGTTCAATTAAAGGAGGGATATAAAATGCAGATGTGTTAATTACCAGTGGTCCAGGAACACCCTGCAGAAAGAGAGAAAAGAAGCAGTTTAGGATTATGAAGCACTAGAAAAAATATGCATTTAAATGGCAAAAGCAGATTAAACTGACTTACAATTATTGTTAATACCAAATAAGCAAAATAATAGGCTAGACGATCTCAATATTTTATCCTCTAATTATATAATATAATCGTTTTCATCGAGTACAGAGCTGAGATTGATCGAGTACGTATACATCAGATCGGAAATGCAAGATCGTCTGCTAGAGCAAAGCAAAATGAGCCCCCGAAAGTTGCGGAAACCCTTGAAAAGGCCACCAAATCCCGTTAAGCATACAATGTGGAATCCAGGCATTGTTTACTTACGATGGGGCCAATGGCACCGTCTCTTCCGATAGGGCCTATGTCACCCTTTCCTCCCGGAGGTCCAGGAGGTCCCTACGGAAAGAAATTTATTGTTTTATCAGACAACATAGCACTGAATGATGGAAAGCGAACTATTATTAATCGTACGTACTTGGGTTCTGTCAATTCACTCAATTTTTGTTATGGAACACATATTTTGTAAATTGATTATGGACAGGTCATACACATGCACACCTGCATGAGTATGGCCTGTCAACAAGTGAAATTATTGAATAAGGAATTCCATTAAAAAAAGATAAATAAAAATCATTCTTACGTCAAGCAAACGATTACGAACAACATAACATTTGATGAACTGTCCAGTATTTCGACCACGATAATGAATACTGCGGCAACTTTGCCCTTACATTTTTCCAATACTCAATAGCTGTCATATAATGCACATGTGCTAATTCAAACATATTGAACTGCTCACGAACTTCATGCATGAATTTTAAGTCTAAAGAATTTGTTAGTCATAATTCAGAAGTAGAGAAAACAAACCACATGCCAATAATATTGTCACCAAATTTTTAAATTCTAAAATTGAAAAATTGCTGCCCATTAATTATAACTCTTTCTCGTTGTTTGCTCTTATTCGCAAAAGTTGAAGTTGGATATAATATCAAGAAACACACAAAGATCTATGGAGATTTCAACTACATCATCTACATTTATGAATTATACAAAATCTAAACAAGATAGAATTATAAAGGAGCAAAAAGGGTTTATGGGATTCAAATTGGCGGTTTAATTAATGTTTAAATGTTGAAAAGCAGCTATAAATGGACAGTTTACAGATACTTAATTTACCGGAAGCAGAAATTCAAAATACAACGTGTAAAGCAAAATATTTGTATGCTCTATTATTCAAGGAATTGTTTCTACAGGAAGCTATTGAAAACCACAACATCGAGACACGTCATGTTGAATGACAAGCTCACCTCTCTTCCCTTCGCCCCTGGAGATCCAGGGGCCCCAGTTTTACCCACAGAGCCTGTGGGACCCTGGTGACATAGCGTGCAAAAGGGTTGCAAAAGGATGTGCATAAAAGTGATAACATTGGTGCAATGGTTGGGGCAAATAAATAGTGCAATGTGCCGTGAAAAACACAAGCTGTGCCTGATCTAAGGCCGTAATATTGGCTTATATGTCTATAATGTTCTAAATACTGAGTACCAATTAATTTATATCTTAACAATGTGATATGTGCAGGCATTCTGCAACTAAAACGGGATATAAATAAGTGGAATGGACGACATGCTTAGACAAAGATATTCCACTCACAGGCAGACCCATGGAGCCAATATCTCCTTTCAATCCTTGGTTTCCCTAAAGTTTGAAATTTCATATGCTCGATCAAATATGCCCATTGCTCAATTGAGAACAAAGATACTCACGTATTCACCCTTCTCGCCCTGGTAACCTCTTTCACCCTAAAATGTTAGAAGCAAAGGTGTTATGAGACAAATCAAAGTGCTCCCCAACAACCCAAGGGTTAGATTAATTTCCCAACCACCTCCGAACAACAGCCCTTTTCTATGTTTTATCTGACCTGAGTTACAGAATCAACAATCTCTTTGATCATATACTGGCATGCTTCAACTGTAGTGTTTGCTGGACATGGCTGTAATATAAATAGCACACTATTACTACAAATTCAAGAAACGAACCTTGATGCCAGGTGGCCCCATTAAGCCCATAGGACCCTGAAATAGAACAGACATAATTGTACATTTAGGGAACAGGGCAAAGAGAGAAGCGCCGATGGATTGAGAGTGAGACTGAACCATTCAAATCATGAAGTCCATATCACTAAACTTATATCGTTATATTAATCACTCTATATCCATTGAAGCTGAGGGATGGGTGGTGGCTGCATGCTGAGATATCTGATACCTCTCACCATTGATCCTGGGGGTCCAGGTGGACCTGGAATCTGATGGAGAAAGGTAGGAATAAGAGTTAATGCTTCGAACATAATGGCCACAGATGAAATGTTTGAACATTGTGACAAATTGGTGTTATCAGTATAGACCCTTAGGTATGCTTGACTACTGGGAACAATTATTACTGATTCATATGTAACATTATAATAATATTCAACGTACCCCTTCACCGCTGCCGCCTTCGAACACACCACTCTCGCCCTGGTAAAATAATGGTATTATAGTGTTAATCTATATGTAATAATGTTTTTGTGATATTTTAAAGCCGAAATGAAATTTCAAATTGGTATCATCACTCTTTTGAAAGTAATACTCACAGGTGGGCCAGGTAATCCCGGGGGCCCAATTCGTCCTGCAACTCCTGGATTACCTTGATCGCCTGCTTCTCCCTTCTCCCCTGGTACACCCTGGGTATTGAGGCGATTGGATTAGAGCAGGTATGAAATCAGGTGATTGAAAGCGATAGAGCAAGAATATTGTGCAATAATTGATGTTTATATCTACAGTTTAATATTGAATTAATCCGGTTTGAAATCATCGGTCATTTTTCCAGAAAATGAAAGATATTGAAATCCCCACTGTGTCCTGATCGAGGCATGGTTTGTTATTTACTGTTTGATAAAGGACTGTGGGAATTTCATCATTTCGAGTAAAACCCAGAGGATAACTGATTACAAGGATTAGAGAATATGTTATGTATATTGTATAGGCACTCACGTTTTGGTTAGTATACCTTGGGTTAGTACCTGTAAAAGTCATGCGTAGGATACCAAATTAGTCAACGGTAGTCATCGAGTGTGGGGAGAAAACTGGTTTATAAGATGAAAGCATATGAAATGTTTCCATCAATATTAATTAAGGTTGCACACAATAAAAAACAAACATATCCGAAATATATATATATATAAAGGCAAATTTCAATAATTCGATCTCAAATAATACTTGATAATCAGCAAAGTAATTAATATATCCAGACTACAGGTGATCTATTGTAGCATACGTTAATATAAACTTGAGATCGAAAAAGATTTCTGGACATAATTTAAATTTGAGTAAATGGGATCGGAGAGGCGAGTTCAAGTTGTTAATTGAGGGCTGAAGACATTGCGATGGAAGTGAATACCAACAACTCAAATCAGTGCCAGGGATGCGTGTCAGAATTGTAAAACATGCGCAAGACATGCACTCACTGGGGGACCAGGGTGCCCTTTAGTGCCATCACGGCCTGCTTGTCCGGTAAGCCCAGATTTTCCCGGCTCGCCCTAATGTAATAATGTTGCGATATTCATGTTTTAAGTTAACAAATACATGAAAACATGAAAGACACCACCGAACACCGATGAATAGAAACAGGTGAATCAAACACACATTCAACATGCCGTAGCTATCGCCGAGCGATGATATGAGTAGATGAGCGATAATAACTCAACTACGGAGCAACAAGACATTGAATACTGCACATTCCACATAACACAAAACACTTTAATAGTTATATCACTTTAGCTGAGTCTTTTGTACATGTCATGCTTATGCAATTGGTAGTAAAATATGGATAGCTTTACAGATTCGCAAGGTAGAATGTATGTACCTGTGGCCCAGGTAAGCCCATGTCACCAGTATCGCCTTTAAGCCCGGTATCACCTTTCTCGCCAGCTGCGCCAGGCTCTCCAGGAGTCCCGATAGCATCAAGACCCTAGAAGGTTTAGGTTATAGGTTATACATTTAAAAATCTATAGCGTAGGCTAGAGCACCAAAGCCACCAAGGAAGCGTGTAATGTTACGGTACCTTACCGTCGATTATCAAGAGAGTATGCTCGCATAATACCGAAAATATCACTGAAAGATCACTGACCCCTTTGCCTCTCCTGCCTCGACTTCCCTTCTCTCCTTTGTCACCTTGCAGGCCGGGGATTCCGGGTAATCCAACGTCTCCCTGAGGAAAACACAAGTCATTCGGTGCCGTAAATGTTGCAGCAATTTCACTTATATAAACCCAATCACCACATAGCAAGCACAGGAAGAAGCAGACTGTCAGCAAAAGTACGGAATTTCACCTCAGTGGTAATGTCTATGATTCGTGTTATGGTATGATGGTTATGACTGCAGCCAGTGTAGCAGAGTAGAAAGTATTAGACTTGCAGTGTTAGAACTGTTTCTTTTTACAAAGCAGCCCAACCTCATTAGCCAGGAGGCTGTTGATAAACTCATGATCTAGATCATCATTATCGTCGTAATGCAGGTTGAAGCGGCGTCGGTGCCTGGCTTTCGTCTCTCGCGAGCTGCGTAACCTGCGGATTCTGCGCCTTGACAAAAGCCGCATCACCTGGTAGCGACATTGCTTCGCCCTTTTCTGCACTCACAGATGGAAAGAAAGTGTGTTACACCTGTACTTCGAACCTGCTGCAGTCAGAACCATCACACAGAGACACATTGCACATTTATACAAATGAATAAATTTGTCCTCCCAGCGTCATACCAAGTTGAACTCCGGTGATCAATGTGTATTATATATTGATTTTACCAATTCAGTAACTGATTGAAATCAGTGGACCACGTGGTACTAGCATATTCAGGATAAATGTCTAATAAAAGCCATGATACCGCACACTAAAGCCATGCTGTTGCGTACAAAATGTCTCGCTAATTTTGGGTTCTGAATGTTACGCCCCACTTTGAAGAGCAGGGTCAATATTGTATAGCTTGCCTTTTTCCCAGCTGGTCCTTCAGGTCCAGGAGGTCCTGGAGGTCCTTCCAAATATCCTGAAGGATAGTTTCCATCAGTAAGAGCCATACGTCCTGTATCTCCCTTGTCTCCCTTGGAACCCTGTAGGGAAGAGACAGGAAAAGGATAAGCTAAGGACTCAGAAGAAATCCCTGTTTATCTCTTGAGATAGACTGGGATCTCCTGTTTGTCATGCTCAACAACCAGGAGGGGATCTGTGGTGGAGAAGTCTCATGCGGTAAGGGCTGGTTCTGTAAAGGCAAGAAAACCGGTCAGCAAAACAGTAAACTCTGACATACATTTGTGGTATCACTTGAAAATGCATGTCTGAGTTTTCTTTGGATAATTTTCCTTCGTTAATCGATCTGGTAGGATTGTCGGATTTTTATCAGTTTGTAATTCCCTTGGATTTGTGCAAATTGATACCTCTGTGGTGGGCAAACCCCATTTCATGAAGATTGTGGTTAGACAGTTTGATACGCTTGTTCACTAATTTTCACTTCTTCAACCAATGCATCAATAATTTCTGGAGCACCCGCATCCCACCAGATCATAATACAAAACTGTCACTGCCCATGCTGACTCACTCGTTTTCCTGGGCGACCCACTTCCCCTGGCATCCCAGGCAACCCCTCATGCCCTGGCGACCCGGGAACCCCGATGTCTCCTTTAGGCCCAAATGGCCCAATTGGACCCACATCTCCCTTTCCTCCTTTGACCCCGGGCAACCCAGGCATGCCTGGTTCCCCATGGAAACCAGGTTTCCCTGGATATCCAGGGTCACCCTTGGGTCCAGCTAGCCCTGGAAGTCCAGTACTGCCAGGTGGACCCGGTGGCCCCTGGATCACCAAGCTAGTGCCACTGCCATCTGGGCTACCGCTGCTAATGTGGGCGTCTGCGCCAGGTCGTCCCTGTAGAGGAATTCAACATATTTCAGCAAAGAACAACAGAGAAACTGAATAATATCAGCAGAAATGTCACAAGAGAGCACACATCAATGAAGTCGAAATTATTGCAACAAAACGGTGAAAAAAAGTGGATATGATTTCATTCAATACTGGTATACTACGGCTACAGCAAAAGTGAACTGAATAGTAATGAGACAATTCATATATTTTCATCCACGGGTGTCCACGAAAAACAATTGTCTCATTGCCAATCAGACTCAGTTTTGATCTTGTTTCTGGTGAAATATTTTCATCCCAAAACACGACCAAAATATAGCAGTAAAGCAAATATTCCCCTTGAATATTGTGTTTACCACTCGAATGGACTACACTCACTCAGAAAACATGTTCATTGAACATTCAGGTGATCCACAGGTGTTACAAAACAATGAGCAGCACATTTCAATTCAGCAAAGATAATATGCTGCCAACATTCATTTGTAAACCTGGGTTATGTAAAATGGGGTCATTCGATTTTGTGAAATCGGTTTCAGACTAAATTTCTATTTCTATCATTGGTGCTATTTGTGATATCCTCAAACTTTGAGCTGAAACCGTGTTCACAGTATCCGATTTGTCCTGTATTTACTAGTAATGCTGAGTGCAACGGAAAAATATGGAGAGACAATCATGTCATGAAAGAATGCGCAATGTGAGAACAGTAATACAATGACAATTGACACTGCATCAGTCGACTCTTTTGATACACGCGTAGAATGAGACAGAAAATGCAATACGATATTTGAAATTTAAGACCAATTAGTCAAAACTGCCATTATGAAGAAACTCATCATTGCATTTCCTGCCCATGGCACATGTACAAGAACAGGGGGTATAACAATGGACCTCACTCTGAAATTTGAAAAAAAAGATTGTGTATGAGGAATCAAGGGTACTTTCTGCTCCATCTTTAGGGAGCAGAAAAAAAATGTTTGGGGGGATTTCTGGATCGGTACTATTTCTTATACAAATTCGTATCAATATTAATGATATTATTTATATAGATGTTTAATAAAACTTTAATGTTATATATGTAAGACATCCCTCAACCCACCCTTGAACTTGTATGAGGAGTATGTGTATATGTTAATGAAGTTAGATTAATCATACGAGTAAGTCGAGAACCACTTTAACGTTTACTCTCTAAACGAGTTTTGAACAGTACTGATCAAGAAAGGAATCTACAAGAGGACCAAATGAACACTCATTCCACATGCTCAGTTGGAACACTGGTTGTACCGGGGCGCCAGGTGAACCAGGGAGGCCTGGTTCTCCTGGATATCCCTCAGGACCTCGGTCACCCTTTGAGGAAAAAAAAGAAAACATGTTGAATTGCTAATTCATACAGTGAATCTGATTTATGTGAACAGACCACTAATCCAGATGCACCGGGTGGACCAACAACTCCTTGCGAGCCCTGAAAATGCGGGGAAGATGTGAACATTAAATGTCCATATTGGTACCATTTTATGCAAATATCTGGCCTCTTATCATTTGAGCCCTGTCGTAAACTGCGTCATTAGATAGCCAGTAGCATCGAAAACAGCGTATATTGTGTGGAGAAATCACGCCACACATTAAATAGGAATGGAAATTCAGCTATTTGAAAAATGTCGACATTCTCAGAAAAAAAATATTCATTGAAAATATCAGGGTAAACACAAGAAAGAATCGGAGAACAAAGAATAGAAAAGATTTCAAAAGAGAGGATTAGTACTGGTGCAAAAACACATACCAGGGGACAGGGGAACCGAATTAATTTGTTTGTTATTCCTGGATATGAAAAAAACCCGCTCTAAAATGGAAATCATATTCCAGAAAATGCTTTGTCACAAATGGGACATGACTGTCATTTCAAGATTTGCGTAGCCTCAAATTGGAAGATTTTAAACTTCAAGATAAACACTACCTGCATGAAGTATATTAAATTTTCTCATTTCAGAATATGCAATGCTGATATTATTTTTGATGCTTTTTCAACAAAGTGCATGCATTGCATTCCTTTTATGGTAATTATACTTGGAAGATTATTCAATTATTCATGAAGAAGTTTTCAATATTGTGGTTTTTATCCTGTGGCAAATAGAGCACTTGATGGCAGATAACTTTGGATTCACAGGTACAATTTGATTCATGATTCGTTTCTGCTAAAGCCATCATCAAATGTGCCAGTTTGGTACACATCAAGTGGATGGGTAGTTTGAATAATGCTACAGAAAATCTTTTTGCTTGTGATCTTGAAGATGTGATGACAACCGGCATTTTAAATAGAGATACAGATGACAACCTGGAGGAAAGTAGGAGATCAAACAAAACATTTTGTTCAATCTCCTTATTTCGAAAATCCATGATGATCCAAGATTATTTTCGGTCAGCATATAAAAGTACTCAGTAGTATGAGACCTTATCAATATATTCAGGCTTTAGATCTTCTTATTTTCCCCTCAATATCACCAAATTGTCTATGTCTCTATTACCAATGGGGTTGGCCTCTATAATTGGTTTGCCTGAATATAGGGGTCTAGAATAAACGAAAAACATAATCAAGTTATTAAAACCACCTTTCCTTTCAACATTTTTGTGAGGGTGATCTTAATACCCGAATTCGATATCTTCGGATGCTTCAAATACCTCACGAATGAAGCAGTTGTAACATCAGCTTTGCAATCATCATGCTAAGTGTACCCAAATGAGTACTTATAAAAAGTACTCTTTCTACAGACCGGTGTTCCGGGTGGGCCAGGTAGTCCTGGTTCCCCAGGATAACCCTGCATTCCTCGATCTCCCTGCGTTTCACAGAAAAATACCGCGTTGAATAACACAAACGAAAAACGGGAGCGATAAGGCTAAAATCATGCAAACCAACCGAAAGTCCAGAGAAGCCTTGGATTCCTGTGGGGCCTTGATCTCCCAAGTCACCTTTGTCACCTTTTGGTCCCTGTGGCACAGAAAGTCACTGTGTTAACTATCAACTTGCTTGTTATATGTTGCCTAACACTATACAATATCATTACATAAATGAATAGATTGACTGCGTATTCTGCATTGGCATGATGGGGTGGGCTGCATGCTTAGACTAACACAGCACAAACCGTGAGTCCCCTAATGCCTTGTCGACCTTCAGGTCCCGGAGGTCCCTGGAGATGAAATGATGAAGGATGTAACTTTCTGGTATACATTTTATGTAATGTTGAATTTAAACTCTTGATACGGCATAGCAGTTTACTGGATACAAAACATTAAGTATATTGAGAATATACTAGTGTTATCAACGTGTTTAATAATTTATTAAATATAATGGTGTACCCATGTGAAATCCCAACCCCCCAAAAAATTAATCACAATTCCACGTAAATAAACAAAAATATTGTGCGAACAAGAACGGCAAAGGTGTGGTGAATACGAGTATTATATAACACAAACATGATGATGAAATGTAAATTATTCAAAAAACAAGGGAGAAATGAAATTTCATATAAGGGTACAATAATAGATTCATGTCAATTAATGCAGAATCTATTAAACACAAACACAGGTGGGGGGAATAATAATGATGAAAATAGTAGTATATGCAAGAGGAACATTTTGAGTTTGAAGAAAACGTGGTGCGTTATTATTACCGTAGCGCCTGGGAATCCACGTTTACCAATTTCTCCTGGTTGGCCTTGAGGTCCAATTCTTCCCTGAATGTGTATCATGCTGAACGTAATTCTTTGCCAAGCACACTAATTCATACATTCAATAAATCCAAAATTTACGCACATTTATATGTGCAAATAAACTACCACAAACTCAGACTTGAGCTCACCAGGTGAGTAAAAAATAAAGGTCACTGGAAAATTGGAAATGTTCTGGTTCACAGAAATTTATACACAACAATGATTTGGGAGAAACAGCTACTCCTGTTTTCCATCTGAGCAATTGGGGGAAATGGAAATATTCCACTTACGGGTAATCCCACAGGTCCTTCTGCTCCGTCTTTTCCCTAGAAGAGATCACTGTTTAGCCGAGTGCCCTCTCGGGTATAAAGAAAACACTCACTGGTATCCCTGGCATTCCTATATCTCCCTGTAAACAGAACAGCAAGGGGGAATGAGCATCAGAGACAATTGTTATAGAGAGGTCGCATCCTTGGGGCAAAGTATGTCAGACGAGTCAATAAACAGTGATCATGATACAGGGCAGAAAAGAAATTCAATATGGGTTTTCGAGTCTTATTGGTGAATAGACTAGTGGCATTCAATTAGCAGTTCTGTTTGAGTGAAGAAAAACGGTTATTTCAAAGGACTCAATACACTAAGCTTGCTTCCAAATATCATCCTGACCACATTCCTAACAACAGTCCAAACTATGATCATTTTGCACATAATAATATGCAATTGTGATGAACACTTGTGTGTTATGTCACATACAGTAATGACAAATGGCCATTCAATGTGATCATGTCACATGCAGTAATGACAAATGGCCTTTCCATGTGAGCATGTCACATGCCGTAATGACAAATCCCTTCCATAGTGATCACATGGTGTAATTAATGCACAAAACACCAATACGCCCTTAGATGAGATATAAATTGGAGTTCTGGCTGTGCAGGTGTGAATCATACCTTTGCTCCAGGAATTCCATCATCTCCATCATATCCTGGCAATCCTGGTGGTCCTTCTTGTCCTGGTCTTCCAGATGGCCCAGGGTCTCCTGGTTCTCCCTGTAAAGCACAAAATGAGGCATTCAGTTAACAAATATCTCAATAATGCCCAAGTTAAAATATTTGCATATAGTCATATGCTTATAAAATGATACAGAGGAATTTATTACAGCAAATTTGTAACACAAATGTGGTAGAATTAACCAACTGCATATGGAGTGAGAAGGCATTTAATAGCATTCATTAGCCTGGAAGTAAATCAGTAGTGACTGGAGACTGATTTTTCTGAATTCTTCTACATGCAATAACCTATTGTTTTATGCATATTTCTGTCATGAAACATAGATACATTTTATAACAGTTACATGTAATAGTGCCAACTTCCACGTGATTTGAGCAGATAAATTGCTAGTTATTTCTCCCATTGAAGAAAGCGTTGTTCATTACACAGTAATGTTGTTCTTAGCACTTACAGAAACGCCAGTCAGAACCGATTAGACCAGAAGATTCTGTATTCGCAACAGCTGATTGCTCAAAGCAAAAATGTGAGAAAGGTTATGTAGCGAAATGTGGCGGCAATTTGAACAGGAAAACAAAATATTTACAAGAGCAACACAGGCCCAGCAAACAAACTAACTTCAAGCAAAGAACTCATTCTAGGTCAATTTAAGCTAAGACAATAAATCCATGCATTCCTAAACTAAGCGTATAATATTGCTGATAAATTGTGTTTAGGAATGGCTGAACTCTACTAGAAGGTCACTGCCTCCCTAGCAGATGTGGTCCTCAGAGATTAGACATAACCTTACCTTCAAGGCAGTGACACGCTCAATCCAGTCATCATTCAGACCACCATGGAACCCTGGAGGGCCTCGATCCCCCTTATAAGATCAAAACATGCAATTGTTAGTCACATGCAGGAAGTAGTAGGCATTTGGAAAGAGGTAAGAGGTGCTTCTGGGGGGTTTCATGCTGAAGAAAAGTCAATGATCTATAGGGTTCTACACGTAAGATCCACGTGGCTAAACTCGAATATGATTGACGTGCTTAGTCCTAGCATGTGAAAGCCAAGAACCAAATGTTTAAAGAGGGAAGATGTGGAAAACAGTTTCTTTCTAAAAATCGGCCCATCATTTAGCAAATTATAATATGCATTGCAAATACATGTACAGCTCAAATATGATCAAGACTAACTATTTTGATGAGTAAAAATTAAAAATCTTGGACAACCCATAGTGGCGTAGTGGCATACTCAAGGTATGCAGTAATGTGCATGCGATGGTTTAATGTCTAAAACCTGTTGCTGGGTACGCATAACTTAAATTCTTTATATTACACCAAATTTTAAATATATAATAATCAATAAACAGTCTGAAACATACGTAAATAATATCCATGGTGTGCTTATGTAATGCCCTCTATGAGAAGAAGTTACATGTATATACACTGTAAATGATAACTACTTTGGTAAACAAAAGTTGACAGCAAGATGATGAATGTTATAAACAAAACAAAAGCCTATTGCATGCTTTGGGAAGGTGTGGAAGTTCAAACGTAGAACGTATATAAGTATATAAACACAGTGTATATATAACTAGGTCAGGGTCATGACTTCATGCAGGAATTGGGAGCGTAACACATGCTGATATAAACGGCTAACCTTCAGAGTGATAATTTCATACAAAGAACCCTGTAATAAGCGGAATTTTGAAAATCAGTGACGTCACGAGATAATGGCAGCCATGACGTCACCTTTATCGTGATAACTTCTGCGAATCCAAATGTGCCGTCGTGAAGCCTGACTGATCGTTTTCCGGAAGAAACCTGGGGGCGTGAGTTCACAGCATTTTATTGGTCGCCGGGTGCAATCAACCCAAGCCCCAACATGCACCAGCATTACCCATGCACTCCACAAAGTTAAATTTATTGCACTGGAAACCCCGAATGTTTTCATAGTATTTTAGATCAGCTCACTGAGAAATAAACCCTCTCATATTTCAAACCCACAACTTCTTGCTAACCAGCCTCCACTGTTTATAATTATTTCGTGATCATCTTTCATACGCTATACGCAGATTCTCACCCAAGCAAGTATCATAACAACGCCATCCGCATGTGTGTGTGACTATACATAGCGTTACATAATACCGGGAGTTAATCAACTACAGACTTATAGTTGCGTGTATCTGTTCACTTCTCGAGGCTGTACTAGTTGATACAAGTTCTGATAAACATAACTCTGGCAAGCTTCAGTAGAAGGGTTTGGGGGAATCACCTGTTGTATAGGTGAGATTTATCAGCTACCTCTCTCAACGTCTATTCTCCTTGAATAAGCTATTACAATAGAGAACATTCCTGGCGATCCACCGCCACTTCCGGTGTGCGCGGTTTCTTAGTGCGTTTTTTGATCATGGGTGTGATGTGTGAGGGCATATTGTTTTTCTGTATTTATTGGGTTTTATCTCTGTACCATTCGGCATAGGTTATACCCACACAAAGCGTTCATCACAAAGACATAATGTACTTATGTAGATCGACTGTTATGTGTAGAACTTCTCGTGGTAAGCAAAAGTTTGGCCAACGAACTAATTCAACAGAGCCCATTGAGAGAAGCGCTTGATTTCAGCTTTAATTATATGTAAATTATTGTTAATTCATGTTCGCACCTTGGGTCCAGGCAAACCGTCGAATCCTGGCAAACCAGGGTCTCCTGTTTTGCCTCGATCGCCCTTAATGCCCTGAAATAAAAAAAAAAGGCATCGAAATTACTTTCATTGGTCAACCGTAGAAATTCTAAAGGTTTGCAATATCGTCATCTTCTGTGAGGACAGCTGATTGGCTGAGAGGAATTTTAAATTATAACGTGGCAACACTATAGTTATTTGAAGCCATTTTTTCAAGCCATTGCCAAATATAGCATAATTTCATTATATCATAGTTTATTGCATTCCACGTGCAATATATCATGCATATTGTATATACATTATACTAACTGGGCTGCCTTTGTCGCCTTTCGGTCCGTGATCGCCCTGTTAAAAAATAAATAAAGATAAATATTGATATCTAATGGTATTCAGTGGTAGATATCTTACCCCATCACCTTTCGGTCCGCTCAAACCGATGGGTCCCTGTGAGTAAGGTAAGTTGGTTAACGATAACAATAATTGTAAATTACGACTGGAAAGTTTATCAATAAAATAGCATTACTTGAACGTAATAAATTGAGTTTTTAATCGTTGGTGTTATTGTTTTGTGTTGGGGTTAGTTTCAAAGCCACACAGCGAAGACAGAAGAGGTAAAAGGAGGAAAGAAAGTAGAATTAAAGTGCTTCCTTGCGAGGGACCATTGCAAAATATAATATAACCAGACTGGCGAAACTGCGACCTCCGATTTTGCTCCGAGCAATTTCGCAACACGAACAACATGTAATATGAACAGTGGTCAAATGAAATGGAAGGACCAGCACACGTGGTCACCATTTCATTGAAATGAAAGAAATAAAATAAAAACGGGTTTTGGATTTTTCAGTTTTGAATGGTGTTGTTAGTTCTGTGCGGGAGTTCTATCGTGACGTCATTGACCAACCGGAAATCCGGGGTAGCCTCTTCCGCCCTTCGGACCCTGCAAATAAACAATGGCAATTTGTAGGTCATTCTTTAGTTGTTTTCGCTGCTAACTGGCACCCAAGGAATGGTAAATTCGTGGAAATATGTTCTTGAAATTAGATTCGTTTTTCCATTCATAATTGCAGCCACAGAAACAACGACGAAGAGCAAAGTGGTTCAATCTGAAGTCAAGGCTTCACAAGACCTTGTAGTTACGTGTAATTGTAAATGCTACAGGGCGGGGAAAACCAGGAAGAGCCAGCCTGCCGAACAGGGCTAACGAGCTCAACAGGACCTGGAAACAATGTCGATAACATCTGCATCGACTAAACGCAGTCTATATTTAAAAACCCTGCTGATATTATACATAATCTAACACACCTCAAGGTGAATGCATTGTATATAATGTGTCATACAAAAAAATTTATAGACAAATTTAACCCGAAGCTAAAATTGCTTCCCGATTCTCACGCTATTTCCTCATTCCAAAGTGGCGGGAAATCCAGTACACGCGGAATAAAGCAGAGAAATGTAAATGCAATAAATCACCCCGAATTGCCGTGCGGTATGACACCTAAATCACGGCGTGCGCATCGCCGCTTATACTGTCCGTCAATAGGCCCATTACATACCGAACGGTAATAGACGCCCGTCGACGCCTCACCCTTGCAGCGCGCCAGCTCAGAAGCCAGGATCAAATAGCATTCAGGGAGATATGCGCGCAATCAGTCATGGAGCGGCGCAAGGGAGGAATACGGTAGATCGATTACTCAAAAGCGCGCAAGATTCCTGTACGCCCGATTGGGTGTGCATACGGTTTTTGAGCCGACTGCGTGAAGATGCAACCCGTGCCAATCTTATTACGACCCTTACGTAAACAAATCATCTTTATTTTTCTCCCTCCTTCTTATTCAGTTTGGCGGAGGGATCAAGGGTGATTATTGCGTAGGATTCAGATATCCCACTCCCAGGTGTTGCAGTAGCAATGTTCGCAAATCCCCCAATATTTCCAGGTACATTATATAACAACATGGATCAAACTTACCGGAGGGCCAGGAAGGCCTCTTCTTCCCCCTATGAGTTCCGTCAGATAGTTGGGGAAGTCTCCAGGAGAACCCTTTCGGTAGGAAAACAAGTTGTAAAACTTGCGTACAGATTATTCAAGGTGAAACAGGATGAGTTATCCTGGTGTCGAAGCCCATCTTAATCCCATTAACCAAATTTAACACCGACGAAGAACCCGTTCTGTGAGATTCTGTGCGTCAGTTTGGGGCTTAAAATCATTGGTATATTAGGTCTGAATTGCTCCTGTGTCTTTCCACCGTCCATTAAACGTTAACGTTTCACAATCTATACTTCACATTATAAACAGCCGCGCTGTACATATTGCAAGTTGAACGAAATCTTTGCTTCGGCATCTCAAAAAAGGACAAGCAACGTTCTGCTTCCGGGTCAAAGGTGAGATTCTCCCTTCAACGCTGATGGTCAGTTTACTGATGAGGTGCGACAAACAGCTTTGTAACTCAAACGAAACATTGTTCATCTTTGCTGATTCGTCTCCGAGGAACTTGAGTCTCGGCTGCAGCTGGGGTGCACGGATGGTGCGTGCCAATCCAAACTTCTTTTTGCGAAAATAAACAAACTGATGTGGTGCCGCGGAATTGCTTCGCTACCGACATATCGGACGATTGCAAGATCGTGGATCATCGGGTACTTATTGGGTTTCCATTCTAGGGGCGTGACCTTCTGTTGCTTGACATAGATTCGCAATGAGAGTGACCTAATTTGTACCACTTGCGAAACAGATTAATTAAGCTTGGATATCAATGGACAGTTTAAGATATATTTAACGTATGAATTAAGTCCAAAGTATAACAATACGTAAACGTATACGTCGTGTAATCTCATTAAAATGTGAATAATGCACTACGTGTCTACGCTGCCATATGTTTAACATGTACATATATTTCATGTATCTAGATCTATGATATTTAGTATAATATTATAGTAATGAACAGAACCTCACCTTGCTTCCTCTCGGTCCAAGCGGTCCCTGTGTGAGATGAACAGCATGGTTATAAAGGTGAAATAGCAATTACTTCAACGACAGTATAACAATTAGCCAGTACAATTAATTGTTATATGTTGTACACGATGGGAACGAACCACACATAAGGAAACCAACACGCAATGTGCTTTGGATACAAAAAACAACTTTGTGTGACATTAAACAGAAATTCAAAAATTGTGCACAGTGAATAAATATTACCAAAAATAAATAAAATAAAGGTTAGTAATATTTCTTTGTTGTGTGGTTGTGCTTGGTAATTATGTAAATTCGGCTTCATTTGCATATCATGTGTCATTCAACGATGAAATGTTTGGGTAAAGTGATGAAACTTGACTATGTTGTTATTAGATTTAAGTCTTAATTTGTTTTGCTACTGGAATCGTTATCTAGTATTTCCTGTTTGAAAATTGTCTTTTGTTTACGCGGCTGATTCCTCCGGGTTCTACAGCCGCCCGAATCGCAAGACTTCCTGTACATCGAATCAAACCGCATCTGGAAAATCGACTCTGGTTTTCTTTTTTCTCTGGGCGATAATAGAGGCAGAACAGGGAACATCAAAGTGTGAATCCGCGGTCTTGCGTGTAGCAAAGGCGCAGGTATAGAGCGAACCAGAAGGGCTAATCCCCTCCAGTAGAAACATTGATTTCACACCGGATATCACTCTCGTATAGGCGTGGTATGTTCCCATCAAGAGAAGCTCACCTTTAATGCGTCTCTGGTCAACCATAAAATATTACAAAACAGCTTCTCGTTGAGGTCACGACCTTTCACCTCAGAGCTGCTTTTCATGACGCCAGGAATTATTGATACAATTCTGGGATAAAAATCCTGCGTCATTGATGGGATCCGGGGGGGATCCAGCCGAGTGGATCCCAGAGATCCGTGCGGAGGCGAGCGACTGCACAACTCTACGTGACGCCACTTAATTCCTAGAAGCGATGAAATGCCAACAAAATGTCAGATTTTCCAATAGATTAGCTCACTTCGACAGCTAACCTTCGTTCTTGGCAGATAAATGAATACCCTGTTTTTATAACCGGCATCATTGTGTTAATTGTCAGGAATTCTCTGCTAAATTTGTTTAGTCGATTTTAACGAAATGAATGCTCCCTATTCACCGGCGCCAACATGGCCGCTGGCATCGACACGTGCGATTGATGAGCAGGATTTTAGCACCTGTTATCCGTAAACAGTTTTATTCACGCACAATTTGTCGAGCGTTAATCGAATCAAGATCGAGAGAGAGCTGAGTGCTTCTGTGAGCGCCGATGACTCTCTTCCGGGTGCATTTCACTTGACTCTGCGATTGAATGGCGTTATCGCTAGACGGCACCACCGGCGGATAATCTTCGATTTCAGCGATAGATTAATGGAGTGCTGAGCGACGAATGTCTTGTCTAAGTTCGCTGTTAAGTGGAAATGATTATTTTTCGTATTTTGTCGTGAAATTTGTGTGTAAATTTGAATATAGGGTGTTTCATGAATATGTTAGTAGCGCGCCACTCACTTTTGGTCCAGGCCAACCAGGCAGGCCTTGAATGCCCTGAAATGGAATGCGCGCAGCAACCGCCAGGCGGCGCCACCGATCAGATGCGCTGGTCACGTGGTTTGGAGAAATAACATTCGAAATATAACGAAACAATGGAAGCACTTTAATAAAAGCGGAAAACTCTCGAGTGTTGTTAATCTATTTGTTTGTTACAGGAACTCCTCGGAGAAAAAAAAATATTCAACCCAGGAAGTGGAGAAAGAGAGTGTTACAAGAAGAAATGTTTGGTCAATGAATTAATTCCTTCCACCTTCTTTTAAAGTTCATCACCACAAGCACCCAAAACAATTATTAGATTTCTACTTGTGTTATAGCATAAAGTCTATAAAGTAAAACCCATCCTCGGAAGAAAAAAAATCAAAATCTATGATATATTTGTATGTTCACCGGAAAACCATTTCGTCCGGGCATTCCCACAAGTCCCTGTAACAACGAGAAATATTCGCCGAGTCAAATTAAAAAGCTGCGCATCTCAAATTAATCTCTATTTGGTTCATATTCAAACTTTCAAATATTATCGTGACAACATATAAAGGAGATTTGGTAGGGGAGTTGATATGTCCTATATTTAATTGGAATAAGGGTAGATACTACAAGCTATTTCATGATCAGCATTACTACGTCAAACTAGGGTATCTGAAAATTACCAAACCAAGTGATCTACATTTTATTCTGTTCTATTTAAATTCAAATCATGTCGAGATTCGGAAAAAAAAAAAAAAAAAAAAAAAAAAAAATCCCGATAATGCAAGAGATATATACATAACAAACTCATGCATATATAGAACAGCAGCGACCAGAGCGCATGCGCGGCATGCTACATAAAAATAAATAAAAACATAAATAACTAAAATTCAAAATCAAAAATTTACAAAATATATATAGACTAATTAAAATTACACTATACCAGTTATCATAATAATTATACAAACTAAAACATGTAATAACTAATTTACAAAATGAATCTAAATCTATAAACACATCGACTTATATTACGACTATAGTTTCTAATAGGGATGATGTAATAGTGACGTAATGAGGTACTCACCGGTGATCCAGATTCGCCCTTGATGCCTCTTCTGCCTTTCTCACCTGGAAGACCGGGAGGACCTGTAATCAAAAGTCAAAGGTCAAATCCAGGGAATGATGAACCTGGTGAAGCGTAATTGAGCAGGTTGTTCCATTGGTTACCCATACAAGAGACGCTGCTCACTCGAAGAGCAGTCGTATACAGAATTAAATATCAACACAAGCAGACAACTGTATGGACTCGAGTGTTGACCTACGTTGAACCTTATCACTTATCATGGAGCAGTCTGCAATGATATCACAGCAGGATTTGTATCGGGCAAAATGCTACAAATATCATTCAGTGTAAACATAAACACGTTGGAATCAGTATTTTTCATTGGTCAGTTTACATCCGGTTTATTCTGCTGGGGATTTCATAAACGTTTTGCCTTTGAGTACTAATATATTGCTGCAATGGCGTTTCCACCAGAAGCTTCTTGGCGAGAGTTTTCAGTGCAAAAAAAAAAAAACTGTCAGCACGAAAATCGCACATAAAACAGAGCGAGATGAGAGAACGGAGAAGTCGGCTGTCAACTTTGGTTGAAACGTCGTCCTGATGAAAGAAGTCGGCTTCTTCAAGTGCAAGTGAGCAGAAAATGCGCCATTTGTCAGCATTACTTCCACGCGATCAAATCTTTATACAAATACTAATTCATAGCGCAAAACACGAGGGAAAAGTTTGCCAGTTCTTATTGACCTAAGCGACCAGTGAGCGATAATATAGTACATTCGAGGTTGTTTCTCACAAACGACGTTTTTATTGGTTTCTGTTTTCTTTGATGTTTGTTGTAATTGGGTGTAATGTAGCAAGGGAGAGTGGGTCTTTTTTTCCCTCTCCCTGTTAGTAGGAACGTATATATGAAACGAATGCTCGTAAATATACGACGAAGCTTGCAAGAGATCTGGTTGGATTGAAGAACTCTTAATTTATGCGTGATGTCATATCCGTTCCACTTGAGTTTTCATCTGGAAAGCATACCGGATTCACAGGAAATGGAATTATAGGTAAGATCAGGATCGCTCGGAGGCATCTTTGGAGGGATGCCTGTGGTTGCTCACTTACACCAAAGGACTACAGAAGGGTTGCGTGGTCAGAAATAGAACACACGTGGGTGCAGGTGAGAAATGCTGCCATCTGTCAAATCCTAAATCCGGTTGAGTCGGATTAACGAGATAGTACGCAGTTCGGACTCACCGCTCATTTCAAGAATCAGTTCAGAAGATGTGGAGTGATCCAGCTTTGCTTTTACTTGGTGCTAAACCCAGTATCTCTGCTAATCTCATGGAGATTGTGCCGTACGTCGACTGGTCATTTACCGTATCACATTCATCAACATAAACTGACCCTTACAGAGTGCTAATTCCCAAACCAACCCATTACGAGTTTGACATGACATAAACAAACATGTCCTTCATCATCACGGAAGAAGCGATCATCTACCTTGCATTGTAACTCACACACAAGATAACCCCCCCCCCCCATCCACGAAACAAACAAAAAAAAAACCATCGCACTCCACGTGTTCCTAATGAACACGGCTTTTTTTGAACTCGAGAATGTCGAGTGAGCTTCGTGTGGGGTTTAAGTGTGTTGTCTTCGTTCGTCTTTTACCCCACACATTAGTAATTAGTTGAACAATTCGAGTGTACACACAGAGTAGAGCGTTAAAATCCCTTGATCAGCTATTTTGTTGTTGCAATACATTCGGAATTATTCTGCTTCAGAAGAATCTACGATGTCCAAATTAATATCGGACAAATATCGAAGTTGTGTCGGTTTATCAACAGCACAAAATAGTGGTGAATAAACTAGAGAATCTTGAGAGTTGTAATGTGTTCGATATGTGAGGTTATAATGACGTAATGTTGGACCTCCGTGGGTAGGGACAACACTGCTTGGCTGTCTATCGAGTATTGTTGTCCCAACGCCACCCGAGAAAGCACAACCCAAAGATAAACTCACGAAATTCAGCGGCAAGAGAAGGAAACAAACACTCCCCTGTGTCTCGTCACCTGACAGCTCCGCCTCGTTCTAAAGAGTTTTTTTTATTGTACACAACTTAACCTATTCCACTTAAACAGATAAATAAAACCTTCACTCCATCTAAATACATTACTTATATCAAACCCATTCGCAGAACAATAGCGAAACCGTAATGTGGAGTATATTTTTCTTAGATGAAGGATTATCAGTCGGGTTTCGAATATCCAAGGAGATTTTTTTCTCTCTCTCCTCTCCTCGCAATCTCACTCTTTAAGATAAATGGCGTTGCTCAGCGCTCAGCTTCGATGCCCGAGTGTCGACAGATCTCTTCATTGATTCACTTCGACCAGGGTTTCTGTTCATGCGGGAAACCCAACAAAATCATCAACGGTGAAATTTCAGCGTCGAGAAAAACGCGTTTTATTCCTATCCAATTTACGGTCCTCAAAGCTGAAACCATTGAGTGGAAATTAAACCACAGGGAGTGCTCATTATTTGGGATCAGAGGGAGCATGCCATGCGTATAGACAGACAGACTGGCAGACATGCAAACACGGAGGTGTGTAAGAACTCTGGCTCTGAACTCATTTGCATCCAGACTGAGATCTTTGTGGTAATTCATCAACTGATAATTCGATGTTTTGCAAGTCTTTCAAGTTCTTGAAGCTTGTCTAAATGAGAGCTGGCCCTTGTGAACAGATAATACAAGCACTGTCTGCATTCATGTAAGCCGAGAAATTCTAGCTAGAGAGAAGTGTGCAAACCATCAACTCAATATTGAACTTTCCAGCCAGGGTCAGGGCTGCTTCTTCCCTGACCCCTGGCCGACCGGACTGGTCAAGTACTTCCACGTGTTCATCGCTGGAGGTCCCATGTACGAAGATGAATGGTCAGTGGTTATCGATTCGCACGATTGATGCTTCTTAATGAATCGTTGGTGCCATACCCGATTCCCGCCCAAAATACCGCAAAATTGTCGACACCCTTCACTCAAAGTAAACGAACCGCGTAACCGACCGCCATTTTAGATAAGTCTTGAGAGAAAGTAGTTCCGAGAATAAATCCAGGCGTGACTGGTGTTGCACAATAGGATATATCTTTTTGTACGCTTCGGTGCTTAACCTAAACGCGTAGATCATATGCTCAACAGGCAAGAAATGCCTCGCAGATATTTCCACGCGGTCGCAATAATTGAAGCGTAGACATGTGAAAAACATCTTGAGAACATACACCCAAAGAAGAGGGACCCTACGGTGGTTTAGAAGCCACACTAGAATAGTATATACTGCCACCGCAATGGGCCAATGATTATATCATATAGCATGTGTTATATAGGTGAGCTATATAGGCAGGGGAGGCGAGAAAAATCTGCCACGTGGTTTATACCTCCTCCATGCTGTAGGGAATCAAAAGTCCTGCGAATGAAATGGACACTAGTTGACTTCAAAGGAAAGATTATCGACGAACATAATATGAAAGATATCAATTCGCATGACCAGACTTCATGCTGCATCGATAAGTATTAAGATTGCAGCTAATCAGAGGTGCTGCGTTAATTCATTCCGCTGGTGATATATATAGAGTGATGCCTCAGATTGTTCCAATCATGCCCCGCGCAACATAATGGCCGAGATGGTATCCGATAATGACGTAACTTTCAATGATGACGTAATGGCGTCCAGGATTGCCAGATTTCTCCGCAGACGTTGTGGCGCCACTGGTACGGTTCTGTTGTTGGTGCGACTGGCGAATCAACACGAAAGCAGAATCGTGGGTTCACGGCGTGCTCTCCTGCTTACTCAATAAGATGTGTATCTCTCTGTGCAGGTAGGCTGGCCTGCTCTGAGCTGCTCTGCTCACAGATTAATCCTTTGATCCTCCTAATTGGACTACATGTTTAAAGGTATCAGTATGGCTTCAAGGTGTTGTACGACTAGTATACGTACACTGTTCGTCCTTCTGGTCTACGGTTATAGGTCCATCAGCACCTTCAAAATGAAGTGCAACCTTCCCATCATGCACCTGAGATCTTGCAGCAGGTAATTCATCATCTCGAAGGTGGCTACCTGAGGTCATCGTGGGTTCACGTGGCTTGATTACGCTTCATGCCGATGAAGATAACTCAGAGAATTCGAGATGAACAATTACAGCAGTTAGAAACTTGATCAGTCTAGACAAGTGGAAGCGTCTGCTGGCTCAATTCCGTAGAAGGGATCAGCCGCAGGTTAATTAAGCCGCCTATCCGCTTATCTGGTACAGATTGCTGACCAATGCAAGCGATTTCTCTATCGCCAGATGTCCACAGATGGCGCAGACTGGACGAGGATTGCTCCGCCTGCCCCTGACCAACACTGAACTAATAAGTGGAGTGCTTCACGGCTGGACTGACTGATGGGTTTATGGGAAAGGGAGGAGCTG
Source organism: Capitella teleta (assembly GCA_000328365.1). NCBI lineage: Eukaryota > Metazoa > Annelida > Polychaeta > Capitellidae > Capitella > Capitella teleta. The sequence continues at coordinate 122,352 of KB306678.1, read as the reverse complement.
CAGACAGAGATAGGCAAAGGTGTCTGATATGAATGCAATGAGAACCAAGCCGCTGATTAGCAATTTATGTTCACTTACACGTGTTTCGTGCAGATAAGGAACGATGTTGCAATAATTAACCACGTTGTAGGGAATTTTTAGCACTCTGACCTTATGCTGTGACTACATGACCCCTTCTCTAAGTGAATTCATTTGTAAGATTGCGGTTGCGTCTGTCGACACCTTGTCATTTCGCTGTTTGATGGTGAAGCGTTCTTGGGAAAGATTTGCGAGAGGGAGAGAGAAAACGGGACTTGGTGAGGGACCGACTCTCAACGCAACGACACCCTACGGTCTCCCTCTGTTTGTGGTATATATCCCTCTGCATGGTATAACAGAAATAAGAGCAGTGATGTTTCTCTGCCGCTGTGACATGAAATTGAATGCACATGTCACGGAACATCTGTCATCTCGTAATATTGCGAATGAATTTCCACTCAAATCCCACTTGACTCCCTCTTCTCATTCAAAATCACGCAAGGACTTCATAAATTCGTCACACTTTTTTTCCCATCCGAATTACCAACGAACCACTACACAAATCCTAAATATCACCCATCTGTGTTGCAAATTCCTCAGTGGAGATTAATGTATCCCACAATTCCCTAATGTCCAAAGATAGAATAGCATTTTCTGTTTTTGGTCGCATTAGCCCATGACAGGTGGATTTTGTCCGGGTTGAATTTGATCTGCTCCAAGACATGGCACTGAATGGCTTCCACACGTGCCGGCTCAGCGGCGTTCGCTTTATGTTCTCAAAACTTGTCACATTCAAACGCTGCTCTTGTAACTCAACGCGGAAAACGAAGTTGTGCACGAACTGGGAAATTCCTTGCAGTTCTCTCGACAGAATTTCTCTTCGATCACTAATTGAAATCTAACATTGCCAAATCAGATGTATACTTTTATGAAACACAACTATTTATAGACACAGAAGTTATAAAGTTTGGTTCTTGAGAATAATAGTATAAAAAGTTTGACATCACCGTGGGTATATAGACTACGCACGATTCTACTACGCCTTATCTATATATTATACTTATCTATATATTATATCTATATACTCTAGTGCCAATCACCGAGATCGTGTACATACGTATGTATACACAATTTGAGCTGCCTCCGAGTTAGCTATAAGTGAGTTCTGCTTAGAGTTAGTGCACGGAACATGTGTCGGGTTTTCATCAGGAGTCGAAAGGCGTCCACAAGATTTCCAAGGCTATACATTCAACTTGTGTTCAACCCAAACAATGTCTAATTCTCGGTGTATGCCACACATTCATTGTAATACGGGTTTAACCCTCTGTTTACAGTAGGATAAATAGTCGAAATACAGAAATATCCTCTCCTCTATAATATGCGAATGCAGAGAAATCTGAGATGCTCAATTTCTGATCGCGCCCCCTATGGTCCATAACTATAATGATGTAGCACCTCACTCTTGACATTATGCAGCAGAATGTACACATCCTATAGTGGGTCACACGGTGAGTTTCAATGCCCACGGTACTTAATCATGTTGCATAGGCCTACAGTTGAGCGTGGCATTCGTGGAGGTATATACTAGTTAGTGAGCTCTATCCAGGTGTGTACAAACGTATAAGAAAACCCCTCTTCGAAGCAACGAGGTTGAGGCCCCAGAGCGCTTCAAACGTCGAGGCTTTTAGCACCAATGCCTGCAGTAAACAATCGCAGGAGAAACATTTCTGACAGCTACACGTCTGTTCGGGTGGTGTATGAGATGAAAGCTTAGCCTTGCGAACAAAAGAAGTGCTCAGGAGTGCGCGAAAACAAACCTCAAGAATTTTAAATCGAAACCACACGTTTTGGTCAGGAGCTGCTTGTGTATGGTTGGCCATCGGTGCCACTGGATGATAAATATTCTAAATATTATCAAACAGCAGGTTAAATGGTAAACATGGTTGAGTTAGAAATTGAGGTGACTGCCAGGGGCCGAGGAATTGATAAACTATACCCCCTGGAAGGGGTGGGTTTGCCTCCCGAATTGCTCTGAATACGAAGCGAAATCCATGTACATGCATACATCTACAGGCCTACATTGGAATTGCCATGAAATTGTTACAGTATCGGTGCCAGGCACAAGAAGTCAAATAGCATATCAATTATTGAATGAAGAGTTACCCCGCAATTCATCTCTTAAACACTTGTTGGGAAACCTGACGGAATGCCGTGAAGCGAAACGGTTTACGGCAATTGACAACTACGCACTTAGTGAGTTATATCAACAGCACATAATATACAACAAAACCCGTATTTCCTGGTATCATCGATCGGTATTGCCTTATTTCTCACCAAAATGTGGGGTTTGCTCACTTGTATGCCCTGATTATTTTTTCCCTTTCTGAAATTAGCATCAGCAGGTGGCTTGCGACTCAACTGGAATACAACTTCTTATCTAGGGAAGTGATTTTCAACACCAATTTGTAAGTTCCCGCGGGTCGTTAAAAGTTATTTCCGAGGGGGAGATTATGTGATGGGATTCGCTCACCTGCGGGGCAAATGCAAGGACTGTCAACCTCGGCATCACGGCGTTGTCGGTGCTGCTTCGATTCATCTTCGTCTTTGAGTTTCTGTTGGAAGAAAGATGAACATTTTAAACGGATTTACAGGACCTAATGGGTCATAGTTCATGACCCGTAAGGTCACCCACAATGCAATCTAATCTATACAACACTGTAAGCATAATAATCAGTGTGTGTTCACTGGAGTCTAAGGCTAACACGGTTATCATGTGTCCATCTCAGATAGATCTTGCCCGTGACCTCGTGACCTTCTCTGCGTTTCCTGTGTTCCACGCGAAATAGATAAACTGCGATTATTTCTTCCCTCGATTCTCGCGCTTATCAGAAAGAGGAGGAACGCCGCTAGCGAAATCGCCACGAGGACCGATAAAGTACATAAATATTTGCCTGTTAAGTGGTTCTATTATTCGCGGGTCATTTGGTGGTCTACGAATGAACAGACCACCAAGTTCTGGTTTGAATTAATTCGTAGCGAAATATTTACACTGTAAACTTTAAATTCCGCGTTGAATTTCTCGCCCGCCCAGCATCACTCGCCGCATAATATGAACGGGGCTTAAGAGACGCGAATCGGGAGTGTGGTTTAATCCAATGCGACATTAAACGTACTTGAAGAGAGATAATTCCAATGACTTCTCTGTCAAAACGTTTCTATAACAATCTCAAGGGCCATCATTGGGTAAACACGGGTTAGACAAGGTTAAAATCTCAAGTCAAGAGGAGAGAAACTTTGGGAGGGAACATTTCTGAACGTGAAAATCGTCTGTACAGCAGATGTACATAAAACTAAGGCAGCTTAAGATCGCTTTCCATAAACACAATTATCGAATCTTAGATGTGAAACCCAAGCCGTTGCCCTACCTTCTGGATCAAAGCATCCAAGTGGGTATCGAGGTATTTTTGAATATGCTGCGGGATAACATCATCCTGCTGCTTGATCCTGGTCTCCAGGTACTCGACTCTTTCCTGGAGTTTCAATAATTTCACGCTGTATAAAATCACGGTCCATGAACAGAACCCAAGGAGGATCAGACCGAGCACAGTGACCAGCAGACCGCGACCGAATCGCGACCATTTTCCGCTGGACGAACACGCTTTCCTGCCGTCTCTCTCGTCCACCAACAACGACCCACGGCCGTGTTTGTCCGACTTCATGGTTGACCAGAGCACTAGTCACAGATTGGATAAACTCCGATTAAAAATATTAGCAAATGAAGGCACAGATGAAACAGAGCGAAATCCCAGCACAACTTCAACCGTCCGCCATCACGAATCTACTCTCGCACAATGAAGACTCCGTTCGCTTCCTCCGTCTTTCAACCTCGCTCGCAGATGCGGCACCTGCTTTGAGAGTGAGGCGAAGATCCGCGCTTTTGCGCCCGTTGAAGCTAAATTCCTACAGCGAGTGAGGCACTGCTTGCTGGCCGTCTTAGCTCTAGCCACGAACGAGCCAAAGTCAGAGTTTACTTGCCAAGAGAAACCATTTGAGAGATTTGAATCTAATGACATGATGGATGAATGCGAGATATTAGTGAGTATTGTGGGCTGCCTGTGTTGTGCGATGGGCATCCCGTCGAGATGAGACATGCGTTGAATGCACGCCTCAGCTGAAGCGGAAAATCGGAGCTTTGATCACGTCAGGTGTTTCATCTTTCTCGTTCAATAAGAAATACTATCTCTTTTAAAGTCTTTCTTTTTTTCTATCTTCTGTGAACGAGCTAACCGTGTCGTGTTTGTGAAGAAAAGTAAACGCTAGTAATACGTGTATAGTCTGCAGACATCAAAGCAAACATCGCAATTTCACACAAAAATAAAAATTGATCTCATTGGTTATCATGCATTCTTATTTTGGGCTACAATTGCTGTCTCTGAGAAAACAAAGCTGATGTGATTTGATGATGCACTTCTAGACCCAGCGACTGATCCTACAGTCTTCAACTTTTGTCAAAATTAATCTCACAAATTTGCAGAATATTTGCGATACCGGATGTCGCCATGACAGCATTCGTGCGCGTGTAATGTCGTCTTGAGAAGTGATCAGTTGGCCTAGGACGAGTGACAAACCCTCGTAAAAATGTCTCCGCTCGAGTACAAGGCGCTTGTGCCAACAAAAGTGCTCGCGGTGTGGTCCCATTTTGCTCTCGTGTCTTTTCATCTCTTCGGTTTGTGGTTCGATGGCGTTCGGACATCAATTTGTTGAAATGTTGACCGTGGTCATCCTGTGTGTAAAAGGGAAGTGAAGCGCCCGTGAGACCGTTGTTTGTTGACGTTGCGGTTGACGTTTGCCGAGAGCACTTTTTCTGTTAAGTTTTCGAAGCGCAGAAAAATAATCATGGTTAAGAGTTAGTCAGCGTCAGTCGTGGAAAACGGAAATGTGCCGTAAACAACAGATCAATTCACCAAATCAGGCAATCGACTCAAATAAAAGTCACTCGAGGTTAAGAACAAACCCCCCTCCCCAGAGGCGACTGGGATGTGATGTGAGACCGTCCCCCATGAACACATTTGAAGAGGGAGGGGTTGAGATTTGGAACATATTGGCAAAGATGTTACGTCAACCTGAGCCAGGATGTTTAGGTTCCACGACATACCTCCGCAACTACAAACAGGATACTAAACAGACCTGTGGGGGCATCCACCCTTTGAACTAACCCACCCCCCCCCCCCCCAAAAAAAAAAAAAAAAAAAAAAAAAAAATCCCGCTCCGGATCGGAATAAGCGTTAATTCCAAGGGCTGATTTGCACCCAATCCTACGCACTGTATGCAATTAGGATTAGCTGCGAAGAAAATGAACCCCCTTTATGGACGATACATGTGCATGTCGTCCAGTTGGTGTCCGATAAACTACGTCCATTACATCATTTACGTGTAGAATATTGTGCATTTTTATGGTGTTGGAATAGCATCCTTTCAAGGAAGAGAGAACTTTACATTGTGATCTTCTCTCCAAATGGGTTTGTGATGAACACGAGGGGCTATACTCTGACGCATGCCTCTGCATCCCGCCGCAAGGGGGCGCTGCAATCGGTGCCGCCCTTCGCTGGAACATCGTATTCTCTGCTCAGTCGATGTCGCTTATCTATGCGCGAGGTATTTGTAGTGTTGCATGACACACCAGTGTCCTGCATCGACAGATTTCTCCCGCCATTCGTAGATTATATTGTTCAATTTCATCATCGCGAAAATTAATCAAAACGTGTTTCGTTGATCCGAAAAAAAAAAAAAAAAAACAAAAACATATCGCTGATCCAAACGGATTATCTGATCTGCAGGCTTTTATTCGGTGTTCGTTAGGTTTTAATCAATGATGTAGAATCCACATCATTGGTTTTAACTATAAACTCAGGGTATACATGCTTCATGGATAATACTACATGGATTTAAAATTAGGTGGCAAAATATTTTGGGATTAGTTTAAGGAAGTTTGAGGCGTTTATAATTGTCAAATCACATAAAATTTCCACAAGCTTCTGAAATTGAACGGTTGAACTCGTTGACTGTTGCGATACCTCAGTCTGTATATAGAATATTCAGGTGGCACTCTTAATTATGAATATATAAATAAATAAAAATGTACCTTGAATGCCAAGTATCGAATGCAAGGATAAAAGCCGCCACCAGTTGTAATAATGGCATGTAAATTCGCTAAATTAATGTACCCAATGACAGCAATCAAAACGACTAGCTAGGCCTAATCAGGAAATTTCTTCAGTATCTTGGTAGCCATGGGAGATTTCAGTTCAGTTCACAGCATTATAGTCCTTTTGTATAATTAGGACTTGTCTTCAGATTGGAAACGTAGCGATGACATTATGCTGGAATAGCTCAGACTGATATCCTTGTAAATGATTCATAACGCATTGATGCCTTTGTAAATGATTCATAACGCACTAATGCCTTTGTAAATGATTCATAACGCACTGATGCCTTTGTTAAATGATTCATAACGCACTGATGCCTTTGTTATATATATATATGTTTATTCGTTCTTCATTGAACATCAATGTGATTTTAGTGAAAATAATAACAATAATAATAATTCAGTGAAAATAATTTGTAAGCAGTAAAGATGTGAAAGCCTTCACTGTGGGTGTCCGGCGCTACTGAAATATATAACCAGGGAACCAGTGAAGTAAAAGCCAAGGATGTTAATACAGTGCAAATCATTGGCGAAAGCACTCGAGATCACGGCACCGTTACAATTGTACGTTATGAAAATAACATTATTTTGCCATTCTCAGAAATAATTATATACAGGTTGGTGCTTTAATAAGCAGTAAAGCACTAGATTAAAGCACCTGAGCCATACTAAAGAACTTGAAAGTTTTTAAAGTTCTGTGGGTATGAGCATGGAGGATTGGAGGTTCCCTCGGTTAAAACTATGCGTTATGAAAACCACATATGCTTTTGTCAGAAATATACAGTGCGTTATGAATCATTTATCTGCTGAATCTGGTCAACCATACTTCAATTTTGGGATGGCGCTGCAAGCCTCAAAGTAGGTCAACGAGCATGCGCATTCAGGACGATCGCACGTTTTCAAGATGGCGGGGGACGAAGATCAAGGCTGGCAACAAGAAACCAGTAGAAAGTCGCGTAGAGAGCAGCGTAGAGATGATAATGATTATGACGATGATGAGCCAGATTTCAACGACCCACCGAGTTATGTTGATGATATCGACGACGAAGGTAACTTTGTATTTTCATTCATTCAATTAGGCCTCCGACCCGGCATCTGTTTCGCCTCCGCCCGCCATGCGGATAAAAGTGCCATGTGCAAATAACGCGCCGTATTCGCAGGCACTTTGGTCATTAATATCATGTCCCGTTCACTCTTAGCTCCTCAGTGGGCTTAGATCATCTCTAAGTCTTTGATTTTAGATTTCTAGATTCTTCGCATTTTCTCTCTTTTCAGACTATTTAGTCTATTGCCGTATTGGTCATAATTCATATGTTTAATGTCCTGGCTCCCCAAGCCGTAGCATAGTGATGATAGTCTAGAAGTAGTATAATACACTACGTTACTGCATGAACTTGTCTAGGTCAGGTGGACTGTATTTCATAGCAATATCATTTATATGACGCTGACTCCTCCTACAATGTTAGAATGTTTTTAGCAGCTAAATGTATTTAGAAATCGAAAAAATAACCACTACTTGAGTTGTTACATGAGAAAATGAATAGTAATTAATATAAAAACGCAGATTGTTGAAGTTTGAAGAAACAACTTCTCCACCATTGTTGTTCTCGCTTGGCAATATCGCGAGATCACGCTTGATCTTCAAGTCTTGCGAGATATGTTTTGACAGCTGTCATTCTCGATCCCATTTATGAGTGCCATCTCGAACTTTATTCTTTTTTGCTCGCACCTCAACACGTGGAAGGTAATGGAGCAGCAAACATTTCCCTCAATACGATCATTCAATTGTACAGACTGACTCCAGATAAGAGCTGTCACATTTTTTAAACAAAAGCGCACATGCTTATGTTGACATTCCGGTCTTATGTGCCAGATGCATTCTGGGTCATTTTTGTTCACAACATAGCAAAAAGCTGTGAAACATCGTTCAATAGGCAGCAACGTGTACAAAAGTTGAATTTTTTTTATTAAGTAAAGGATTCAAGGAATTTCACCAGCATAAATAGTGATTTTTGGATCACAAAGTATCCTACAGCTTAGTTCAAGTTCACAAATTCACAGTCGTGGTGAGAGTCGGTTGCAAGACACGGTAGTGGAGTGTAGGAACTGCTCCCCTGGGGTGCTACGATTGTCCATGATGATTATGTCTTCATACTGGCGTCTTGTGGTGATCGTTGACTGACTAATTAATGCCTAATTTAATTTATTTTCCCACAGAGCTCCTTGGAGACCTTCTCAAGCGCAGACCCAAGGAGACGGACGGAATTGAGTCCGTAATAGTCGTGGACAATGTTCCCTGTGTGGGCGCTGAGCGTTTGGACAAACTGCAAAATGTCATCAGGAAAATCTTCAACAAATTTGGCAAAATTCAGACGGAGCACTTCCCCAAGGAGAGTGACGGCAAAACCAAAGGATACATTTTCCTGGAATACCAAAGCCCAGAGGAGGCGCTGGAGGCCGTCAAGAACACCAACGGCTACAAACTGGACAGACAACACACCTTCATTGTGAACATGTTCTCAGATTTTGAGAAGTGAGTTCTAACAAATCTTGAGCGAACGTTATATTTTCTTTCTTTTTTTCTTTCTCAGATATGCCGCCGTAACTGAAGAATGGGAACAGCCGGAGATTCAGCCCTACAAGGACCACGTACGTCCTTGACCTTCAGCTGCTTAACTTAACGATGTTGTTCACAGGGGAACCTTCTGCACTGGTTGCTGGACCCCCACGATTACGATCAGTTCAGCGTCATCTACGAGGGAGGTGACCGCACGGCCATCATCACAAACTCGGTTCCTGAGCCGACCGTTCTGGAGGAGAGACCGCGTTGGACGGAGACGTACGTGCGCTGGTCTCCCAAGGGGACCCTGCTGGCCACGTTCCACCAGCGTGGCATCGCGCTGTGGGGCGGAGAGACGTTCAAGCAGATCAGTCGCTTCAGTCACACGGGAGTGCAGCTCATAGATTTCTCTCCGTGTGAAAAGTGAGCGTTTTTCTCTGGTGTCTTGTCACGCGTTATATTTGTTCTCCTCCGCCAGATACCTCGTGTCGTTCAGCCCCGTGCCCGACAACCGTGATGATCCCCAGGCCGTCATTATCTGGGATATTCGCAGCGGGATGAAGAAGCGTGGTTTCCACTGCGAGAACGCCTCCGTTTGGCCCATCTTCAAGTGGAGCCACGACGGCCGGTATTTCGCCCGCATGGCTTCCGATTCTATCAGCGTTTACGAAACCCCTGTGAGTATTTCTCTCTCCGTTGATTTTTAAGCGCAGTTTTCATGAAATTGCAATTTCTCTGCAGTCGTTTGGTTTGCTAGATAAGAAGAGCATCAAAGTGCAGAACCTGCAGGAGTTCATGTGGTCGCCGTCCGACAACATGCTGGCTTACTGGCGACCGGGAGAGGGCGACAGACCGGCAGCCGTGACCCTCATGAAGATCCCCAGCCGTGACGCCGTCTGCGTGAAGAACTTCTTCCAGGTGGCTGACATCAAGATGCACTGGCAGCGCAGTGGCGACCATCTGTGCGTCAAGGTCGACCGATTCAAGACGAAGAAGGAGGAGAAGGATGGAGTCAAGTATTTGGGCATCACGCACAACTTCAGCATCTTCCGAATTCGCGAGAAGGAGATTCCCGTCGACACGGTTGACGTCAAAGCTGAGAACATCATGGCGTTCGCCTGGGAGCCCGTTGGCACCAAGTTTGCTTTCATCCACGGAGAGGCCCCTCGCATCTGCGTCAGCTTCTACAACATCAAGAAAGCGGGCCACGTCGAGCACCTGAACACCCTTGAGAAGAGGCAGGCCAACCACCTCTTCTGGTCACCCAACGGCCGATTCATTGTCCTCGCTGGGTTGCGGACCATGAGTGGAGTTTTGGAGTTTGTGGACACTCTGGATATGACCGTCATGGCAACCACCGAGCACTTCATGGCATCTGGTTGGTTCGATCTGTTATTTTTTTATTTTTTTTTATTTTGTGAATTGCGTGTAATTTCTGTGCCTTGCAGATGTTGAGTGGGACCCCACCGGTCGATATGTCGCTACGGCCGTCAGCTACTGGGCGTACAAGGTGGACAACGCTTACTGGCTGTGGAACTTCCAGGGCAAAATCCTGCACAAGCAACAGATGGAAAAGTTCTGTCAGATCCTGTGGAGGCCCCGACCGCCCTCACTGCTAACCCCAGAGCACATCACGGAAATCAAGAAGAACATGAAGAAGTACAACGCTCGCTTCGCTGTTGAGGACAAGATGAGGGAGTCGAAGGTCTCCAAGGAGCAGATCGAGGCTAGAAAGCTCATGAACGAGGAATGGAACACTTGGAGGGCTCAGTGTGCAGCGCACTACGCGTCGGAGAAGGAGGAGAGGCTGGCACTGCGCAGAGGTACGTTCGGGAGGTTTGCATCTATTTTGTGTTTGATGGTGTTTTTCACAGGGATCGACACTGATGATATCGAAGGACATGTTGAGAATTTTGAGGAAGAAACCATTGAATTCCTCGTCAAGGTAGAAGAAACTATCTTGGACGAGTGATCTGCATGCCGAGACGCCCCCTTCGCGGAGCTGGTTGCTAACGGTTACCAGTTCTGTGACCTTTGAAACGTGCGACCGACCGATTTTGTTTTTTTCTCTCTGTTTTTGACATCTTGTAACTTTGAGCGGTTTGAGATTCATTTCTGGCTGAGATATTGTGTTTCATAATCAGGCAAGGGTTTTGTAATTATTATAATTAACTGGTATTCTCATATATTATTCTGGATTGTTAATCAAATATGCACAGCTTTCTCCCTGTTATGGCACGACATACTCCCCTGGCCGTCATTTATGGCCACTTTTCTGGTATTTATCCCTCCCCTTTCCGGTTGTATGATAAACACTGTTTAGTCCTTCGTCATCTCATCTCTTCTTCCATTCGTGCGCTGCCGATTTTAGGAAATCTTATTAGCAGATTTGAGTTTTTTCGCTTGGTCAATAAAACGTTTCTTTGGAAAATGTTTCCTTTTTCAAAGTTTTTCATGATTATAGATATTTGAATTAAAGAGAATTATGAAAGTCAATTCTTTATTTTTCAAATTGTAAAAAAAATACAGGAAATTTTAAACAAAGATTAGAGAAAGTCTGTCTCCCTGACTTCACAATACTTTCCCTGGTTATTGGACCCATCAAACCAAGTCAATTTCGTTTTATTAAAGAAAGAAGTAAACATGAATTATGTATATAAAAAAAAACGAGAAACCCCGAAGGGTTTTTATGTTTTTTGATATGAAAATATACAAAATTAAGTCATCACTTCTCAGTTGCCATGGCGCCAGTGTCAAACACGAAGGCGAATTCAACCCTTTTTCCAGCTGGCATTCTTCCTTTTAATTTACTTGCTTGGACCAGAACTGAATACAGAAATAATTGTTCATTGATTTTAATTGATTAAGAAATATCGATACCTGGGGCAACCTTCCTCTCTGCTGTTGCAGGAATCGGTACGGCCATGGGAGTATCTGTGAGGAAAAGGCAAAAATGCGACAATTAAAAGAAAAGTTTCAATACATACTGATCACAAACCACAGAGGCAGTCCGTGACGCTGATATCCACGGTCATTTGTGGGTCGATTTCATCGTCTATCTTCATTTGGCTCGGTCCCACCGTGTTATCCAAATGAAAAAATTGATCAACGTCTTCGATGGGGTCCTTGTGGTTGCAGGGGTCACAGATCAGATTGCCTTCGGAGACGATCTTACTGGACGAGTTGGCAAGCTTCAGTTCTAAGAGATCCAGCATCAACCCCTCAATCGTAGGGGGCTCAGTCGTAGGGGGTGCAAATCCTGAGTGTAAAGCACAGTGAGGGGGAAGGAAGGACGCAAGAGGCGCCACCAAGGGTCCCTACCTTGAGTGTCGCTCTTCATCGCGCGGTATTTCTCCGGCAAGTGACGCAGCGTGAGACAAACATCAAGCATCAAACTGAAATCGTGCTCTTTCTCTAAGACTTTCACTTTCTCTTCTTCGTCAGAACCCAAGCAGATATCTCTTGTTTTCATCAGTTCATCTGAAATGTGATACAAAACTTTCAAAACCTCATCATGGGAACATTCTAGCACTGACCATTGACGGAGTTAAGATACTCCCAATCACTCCATGGGATCAACTTTTTCGCCTGTATGTTACGCAACTTATGGTCATTTCGCTCACGGATGTCAGCGAAGAGATTGACGACCTCTTCGTCATCATCCTGGACCTCAGTGGACTTCTTGCTTTCAGACTCTCTGCATCTCCTCAGATCTCTTCCGTTCTCTTCCTGCACCTCCTCAATTTGGCTCAGAAGTTCTGGAGCCTGGATGTCCTCACCGCTGATATGAGTGGCAGTTGGTTCTGCAGGATGAAAGGCAGCTGGGCTCACACTGCCAGATGTCGACGCTTGAGCAAATGCAAGAGAAGGGGTCGCCACCTTCTTCAATCGTTTCGACCCGCTCTGCTCGCTTGGCTCGGACGATGGACGCCGGCGTGGCGTAGTTGATTTGGACTCTTCTTCTTGAGAGCAGGAGACTGCCGAATCGTGAGCAAGCAAAATAGTATGCACCATATTGAGCAATCTTTCATCAGCGTTTGGGGACTGCACGATGTCTTTCTGGGGAATTAAAACGTTAGAATCTTTGATTTGTGTGTGCTTTCTTCACTAACGTTGAATTCAACTATCAAAAAGTCAAACATTTGAAGCAGTTTTTCTTTCTTTGGTTTACCGCAAGAACCATCAGAGTTATTTGGATCGCAGAAGGGCACACCAGATGGCCAACCTACTGGGGCGGTCTGATACATGCCTGAAAGAGGAAATTATAACTGCCAAACGTAAATGTGAATGGTCACCTTTGCTTTTGCAATAGTCAGCTCTGTCTCCAAACAATTGCATAATCAACAGTGGAATTATGTGACGTAATTCATGAACAGAGATCTGTGGTTTCTGTCCGTTGTTTTTGGAAACTTTTGAGGCATAACATTCATTGAATTCAAGCAACTCAGGGTCCACCACCTTGTCAACTGCGAATGACATATAACAATTTTAGATTCCTTTTGTTCATTTAACTTAATTTTACCTGTCTCTGGTTGAGCGAAGGAGATCGAATTCATGTAGCCTAAAGAAAAAAAAGAAAAAAAAAAAAAGAATTACAATACAGTACAAAAAGCCTCAAATATTAATTCTCACCAATCTCAACATCTGCACCGCGCACTACAAAAAAGATCTGTTGACTTGGCTTTCGTTGATTCGACACAACGTACCGCACAGATTCCATCTGGTTCACAAAACTCATGACCTACAAAGGAAAGCTAAAACAGAGTGAGTTATGCCAAGCGCCCGAACTGGTGGATCGAGAGCTGTCTCATTGATTAATCAATTACACTTTAAAGAGAGGGAGAACTGGTTAAAAATAGACTTTAGTCGTTATTTGAGCACCAAAAATGATTCCTATGCCTGGCCCACACAAGGAATATCATCGCTAACGATTTCGCGGGAGATATATTGCTAACAGGCGTGACGTCAGGAGCTGTGATGAAAGACCGAGTTCCCCATCTTTTACAATGAGCCTCGTCATATCAGCGTGTCCTGCGACTAAACCCCTGGATATTTTTTTATTTTATTTTCGGAAATAGATAGAATAATCATTTTGCCACCAGTCAGGTGCGAAAAAAAAATATTTTTTGCTATTTTTCTTATTTTAACAAGCGATTTTCTAGGACACCTAGAAATCCAATCTTTTTATGTCGGATGTACCACAAGTACGAACCACATAGTCAGCTTGTGCACACGCCTGCTCCCCTTTAGCTCGTCTAGTGTTGCTTGCAACTTAAGGCAACTCATGTCGTTTGTAAATATTAATTATGACAAGTTAAACAATCTGATCGATAATCATTCGATACGAAAAAAATTGTCTGAATTTTGTGAGGCGACCACAGATCAGGAGAGTCTCTGCTGTGCCAGCTCAGTTATAGAATTAATGAAAATTAGAGAAGGTAGCTTGATATCGCCAATAAACCCAACAGAAGCTACCGATCTTCTCAAACACATGTGTTGTAGCAATGACTATTTGCGACTTTTTTCCCCCTTTCCTCCTTTCCCTTTTGTCTCACGTGACGGTTTCACTTTCGTGACGGTTTCTTCCTTTCACACTTCATTTTCTTTTTTTTTTTTCTCCATTAAAATTATTGTAAATCGAGAATTTACGCAATAAATGGTATATATATATTAAATCTTCAATCGTGCGAGTTTTCAATTGACTCAATGCTAATTAGAGATCACGTCTTTAACGATTTAACACACTCTTGTCATGCAGCACTCGCCACGATTGAATGAAAGGATAGCTCTGCGCTTGGAGCAAAGTGAAATCATTCTAGCCGTCCGGGTTAACGCGTCAGTTAACTGTCGTTTTACTGTCAAACTGAAAAATAAGTCAGCGTCAGTGTCGGTATAAAAAGGCAATTTTGGGCATAAAGCATGGTTTTGTCACAAGAGAGGCCCTATCGGTGTCGGAAACCAAGGATTCTGTTATAACGAGGGCCTTAACATGGATATAGATTCGTCACAGGCTAAATGCTGCCGTTAAGCGCGGCCGTCGTTATAGCGAGTGACGGTATATCGCGGTTTCACTGTGTTCAACATCTTTAATTAACGTTATGACGTGATAGCAGTATCAAAGTGGTAGCTTATGGATATAAAACACGTTTTAAACATGGTAGGGGTGTGTCCAAAAGCACAACATATTACATATTTCTAAATTTATTTAGTGTGAGCTCCACAAATTATCTACGTCCATTGATTTAATTTCGAAATATGTATAGAACTGTACGTAGAACCCGTAATACTGGGGAAAATAAGATAATTAAATACTTGGAATGGTTTGTCATGCTCATGTTTGACATGTCATGCTGCTATTCCTATCATTTCTATTCTAATTTAATCAACATTTAATCAACATTTAATCAACATTTAATCAACATTTAATCAACATTTAATCAACATTTAATCAACATTTATGCCGATTTATCGCAATAGAGTACACTCAACATTCCGCAATATTTCCACTTTTGGCGGCAAACAGGGCCCGGGACCATGGATAAGCTTCATTGAACGCATTATTAAGGCAACGCTTTCGTACTATTGTTTGTTTGAGGGTGCTATTGTTGTGACAGTAGCACTAATGCCTATCTCATAAGATAAAACAAAGTAGAGAGTTTGTATTAGAGGGCTAGCGTTAGCATGATAATTGCTAAGCATAATGAGGATCTACACAACAATACAAATAAATATTCCACGTGGAAAAAAAGTTTGTGCGGTGAAAAGTGCTTAAAAGGAGCTCCAAACATTATCGCGGAGGAGTTGACATTTAGCGATGACGTACTAGGGGGCACGATCTGTTGAGCATCAGAAGAGAGAATGCATGCAAATCCCCATCTTTCACTGCATGAGGGAGCTAACTTTTGATTACAAACCGGGTTTTGAAAGCGCCGGGTTTTGAAAGCAGACAAATGTTCCGTATATGGTTAGAGTAGCCTCTTGTCATGTATTTCAGGCCATTTTCCGAGTCACTTTATGGCAAATATTCCCAGAAATATCGCATTATCGATGTCACCTCACAGCGCGCAGTCGTCGTTCAGTGCAGAGCAGCTCGAAGCTTCGGGGTGTGAACAAGCATGCACGCACAGTGGCGTCATCGCCAAATCTGCAGCATCAAATCAAAACATTTCTGAATATGTCAATAGATTTCTCACCGTTCCATAGAATTATTTCGAACACGATTTTTCCTTTTCGTATAACAAAATTGTTATACGTTGCCGCCGCTGATGCTGCGTGCCTCCCCTTCTCCGTTCCAACTCTGCTCGCTAGCACTCTCGCTTCCCTGCCTTCTCCCTCCTTCATTGTCAGTGACATCGGGTTCAAACATGTATGGTTCGATCCCCAGATGATCCGTGCAAACATATTCGAGTTTATCCTTAATCTTGTTTTCTATATAGGCGTCCATATATGGCAATATGTAAAGAGAACTGCCGTCGCGCAGATTGCTCAACATGTAAATCCCTATGCTGCTCGCTGCGAGAAAATATTTCTACTGCCCCCAGTGACGTCACACTGAGCTCATGAATATTTATGAGCTCGCAATTGGACGTCGTTTACGCAGCGTTGCGTCGCTTCAGCCGAAAGGAGTGGCACGGCTATATAGTATGTAGTATGTTGTAAGTTGGTGGTAAAAAGTTGGAACCAAATGATTGTGATGCTAGCCTAAGCCCAGAAGTGTGCCTGAAATATCCGTTTGCATAAATGCACTACATCAGATCAGTTACACTTGTGGAATTAATGCTAGCCGTTTAGGTATGTCAGGCTGTCAGCTACTGTAAACCTGTGAAAATTATGGTTCGTATCTGCACTATCTTGTAGTTAGGGCGGTTACTCAGCAAAGGGGGAAGTTGTTGAACTTGGAAGAAAGGAGACGACCACCTTGATCAGGCGATACCTTATTCCCCTCTGGGGAAACGTCTCTGCGTCTAGCGATACCTCAGTTCTTGGGGATTGAGCACGATAAAGTTCTCAGTTCCGGTTCCGGTCCAGTGGTGGCGCCACGGGTCGCCGACTTGCGTCTGTAAAAAGTGCGTTATGACTCTTATCTCCACCATGGCGTGGCCACGGACATCGGATTTCATGTATACATTGTATTACATGATTCAATCAATCTGAAATTAGCATCAATACAATCCTTCCAGTGCTCTGAGTAAATATATACCCTATTCAATCATATCCAACCAGTTTACACCTTGCCAGGATCAAATGTGTACTTTAAAAATAATGCCTATTTCTAGGATTTTGACTTTTTATGTATATTACATGATTCAATCATCTTGGCAAGGTGTAAACTGGTGGGCAATGATTTAGGGCAGTATATATCAGCTCAGAGCACTGGAAGGATTGCATTGATGCCAATTTCGAAATGATTGAATCGTGTAAAATACATGAAAACCCATGTCTGTGACCACGCCATGGTAGGAGATAGGAATTATTTATAAAGTAAAAATTTGATTCTGGCAAGGTGTAAACTAGTGGTTAATGATTGAATGGGGTATATATATTTACTCAGAACACTGGAAGGATTCTATTGATGCTAATTTTGGATTGTTTGAATCGTGTAATATACCAGAAAGATCTTGGCAGGTATTCCACGTACTATATATTGGTAGGCGAATAGAAATTAGCTATACTATGGACCACCAAACGAGAATTGCATTTTCGTAATATAGGACGCCCTTTGGACTATAATCCAAGTCGGAATTATGTGCAAAAAACAAATCCTAAATTTTAACATTATCAGCTATAATTAATGACAATAATTACGATTATACCCGTTTTCAATCCTGTTTTCACATGTTGTTAAAAGACACAAGAATTCTATCCTCGTAGTCATAACGCACTTTTTAACAAACGCAAGAAGAATAGCATGACGCAATCTGAATGCGTGAATCCAGAGTATTTGAAAGTTCAGTGTGTAATAGTTATTGATTTTTTTTTTTTTTTTTTTTTTTTTTTTTTTTTATTTTTTATTTCCATGCGATTATTTTTGAATTCCATGCGATTATTTTTGAATAATAATCCAAGGAAAATGCTTTTTTTTCCCCGTGTAACAACTGGTATGATCATAACAAACTTATTTACGAAGCAATAAATGACTAAAATGAGCGCTGCGGGAGGGGGTTGGGCGTGAGCCGCTGATTCCTTATTTTAGCATTTGATGAGTCAATCGAGAGTATTTGAGAGTTCAGTATATGTTACCTATCAATGATATTACAATTATTTCAACATTTTGTAAACAAAATTATTGCATCGACTTTCTTGGAGTCTGGTTTGACGCCTTTTGGCGTCACGATGCGTCCGAAGTATTCAATGGAGCTCTGTTTTATAGTACATTTGTCAGGATTAAATTTTATACCAGCCTTCATTGTTGCTTCAACGGTTTCTAATAAGTGGATATAATGACGCTCTTCATTTGACCCTTAAATTTTCACGTCATCTGCGCAGGGAAAGGTGCCAGAAATTCCTTGGAGAGCTTGATCCATCTTCTGGCAAAAGATCTCCGATGAAACAGACAGACCAAAGGGAAGGCGCTGGAAACAATATTTCTTAAATGGTGTGTTGAATGCAGTCAGTAGTTGGCTCTCATTGCTTAGTTTCTGGGTCCAATAACCGCTTTTGGCGTCCAGAGTAGAGAAGACGCGGCCATGTCTGAAGCTGTGCTGGACATCCTCCCATGATGCTGTATGATGTACAGTGCGAACCAAGTACTTGTTCAGATTGCGGGGATCTAAGCAAACGCGGAGACTTCCGTTCCTCTTGACAACCGAAACGAGGTTGTGGACCCAGCTGGTCACTTCAGGGCAGGGTCTGATAATG
Organism: Capitella teleta; assembly: GCA_000328365.1. Lineage (NCBI taxonomy): Eukaryota > Metazoa > Annelida > Polychaeta > Capitellidae > Capitella > Capitella teleta. Next base: position 103,711 of record KB306678.1, on the reverse strand, counting down.
CCTTCACGTTCCATCTTATCGAGTTCAGCCTTTAATTTTAGAAGGATGCTTTGAGGAACTGCGCGAGGAGACAACTGGATTGGACGAGCATCGTTGTTTAGGGTTAGTCGGACTTCACCTTCAAAAAGTCCCACTGAGCCATCAAACATGGATGGGAAAATCTCCTTGAGATCCTCCAGAGCACTTCCAGTCGTCTTGTCGAGGGGAAGATGGCGTGACCATTTCTTCTTTATTGATCCATTATCAATGCTGCTTTCTTCTGTGATATGGACCGCTTGCATGGAGCAGGATACCTGTCGCTGGTAACACACATTGGCCATCGATATTAGTTGGAACTGTTTTTGCAGAATGGGAGTCAAAGAATGATTTCGCGACCATACTCTGTAACATAGAAGTCAGTTGATTATTGCTTACTATTGCAGGACAATATCGCTCTATTTTGTTTCAGTGATGATTTCCGAATACCAAGCATCGCCACTGGTATACACGATGCCATAGCCCCCGTGTTTACTTTTCCTTCATGTGGATGCGTTTGCCCCTCTCAGTAGAACGTTAATGCAGCAAGGACTTCTCTTGTGCTGTTCAGCTGCAGACTGTTTATGCAGACGAGATTCATGTCAAAGTCACCAGATTGGCCTTCATCGCAGCCATCAACAATCTCCAATGCATTCTGATGCGCAGTCTTCTTCTGTAAGCAAACACGTTCAAAGTGGCCGACCTTAGAGCAGTTTCTACAGGTGGCGTTCTTTGCTGGGCATTGCTGTCGACCATGTCTCTGTCCACCACACCTTCTGCACGACTGAGACTGTTTTTCGTCTCTGTTACTGCGGCGCTGCAGGGGTCGATCGCGTGCATACTGCGCATCTACGTGTTCTTCAGTTGTGGTTTTGTCATTCTGTGTGCTGCTGAAGCGAGACATCGTGGATGATAGAGCCTCGAAACGTCGCATAATATATCAAGACATTTTCTTATTGTGATATCTTGTCCTTTGGCTATCAGTTTCTGCTTGCAGGATTGGTTATAGCAGCCATGGATATGTTTGTCTGTAATCAGAAAATCTGTATTATCAGGGAACTCGGCTTGTTTATACAGATGGGGAAAAATAATAAGTAAATGAATCATAAGAAATAATATCCTGAGCAACAAACAATATGGCTTCATCACTGGTAGATCCACTCTTTTACAACTACTTACGGTTCTGGACCAATGGACAGAGATACTGGATAGAGGACCAGAAATAGACGTTATCTTATATATATACTAGTAGATTTCAAAAAAAGTTTTGATCGAGTCCCACACCAAAGATTGATAGACATATTAGAATATTAAGGCATAAATGGAAATATATTCACTTGGATCGATGATGGTAAAATATTCCGTGAAATAACTAAACCTACAGACGCATTCTTACTTCAAGAAGATATAAATAATATGTCCTACTGGACTCGAGAATTAATTCTCGTTTTTAACACTGATAAATGCTCAAGCATGACGACCAGCAGATAACTTTTGACCACCACATCCAAGCGAAAATTTAAAAATCTAATTCCATCATGGCCCTCATCAGAAGAACATATACTTACCTTGATAACCACACATTTCTTCTCCTATATAAATCCTTTGCCAGACCACACATTGATTATGCTAATCAGGTATGGAAACCACACTTAATTGAAATAAAAACCACATCACCGCTTGAAAATGTCGCTTGAAAAACGAAATTGTTTGTGATAATGATTATAAAAAGTCGAATAACTTTGTAATTATCAGCGATATTGATTTGGGATTTTCACGATGTATTTGTGATGGATGTAAATTTCAAAGCTCTCGCTCTCTGGAGTAAAAAGATATGGCCATGTTAAGAGTCATTTTTCGGCCCGGTATAGGAAAAAAAACCATGTTAAAACGGGGACTGGCGCTCGAGCTGACCGTTCCTAAATCGCAAAATGCGCTCGCGAGGCGAAAGACATCGCCCCCATAGGCTTTTGCCCACGTGTCCTCTCTCATTATTCTTCCTCTATGCTATTACTCATAAAAATGCATAACACACTTTTCTTGCACGGCAAAATTCATAACGCACTTTTCTTGTAAGGCAAAATTCATAACGCACTTTTCTTGCAAGGCAAAACTCATAACGCACTTTGCCAAATTCATAACGCACTTTTCTTGCAAGGCAAAATTCATAACGCACTTTTCTTGCAAGGCAAAATTCATAACGCACTTTTCTTGCACGGCAAAACTCATAACGCACTTTTCTTGCACGGCAAAACTCATAACGCACTTTTCTTGCACGGCAAAACTCATAACGCACTTTTTCATCACCAATAAATTCATAACGTCACCGAAGCACTTAAAACGCTCACCAGCAGTGAAAACATCAACATTCGCAACCTGTCATTTGGCGTGTTAACTTCATTCAACGCGGCTTCGTGCACTGATTATGCTCTAAAGCGGCTTCTTCGTTCGTCGCTGTTTTGTGTCAGTTCGGATAATTCACGTGATTCAGCGGGGAATTTTGACGTTTGTCTCATTGCATGCATAATGCTCTGACTGGACGTGCGCCTGCATTTCTTCCCCCAGGGACCAAAATTCCCCAGCTCCCTTTTGAGGCAGTCAAATGGAACTAATCAATGAATGAATGTGCCTTATATATCGCAGTGCTGCCTTCGTACAGGAGTCATTTAGGTATTTTGCTGATTGAAAATTAATTATTCAACACCTGATGCTAAGTTCCTATTGGCGAATTATACCTGAAACAGTTCAGTGTGGAGTTGATTAAATTCTGTTTGTTGATTTTATATATTTCAGACAATGTGAATCGCACATCCTGCTCAACATGGGCTCGTGTTTAAGCTACGATTTCGAAGATCGGAAGGCCCAGGCCCGAAGCGTCGAGATCGACAAGCAGTTGATGGACATGGCTCATGAGGACAGAAGGGTCATTAAACTCCTCCTTCTCGGTCAGTGTTCAAGCGCGCTTTAACCGAAATTCCACCGTAATTACGCGTTGAGCACTAAGTGAGCGGATCTGAGATTGAAATACAACAGCCAATCAGCTCCCTCATTCTAGTAGCAGCGATGTCTTGTGTAGATCTACACATTCATCGGCTATCAACGTTTGTCTTGTCTTTATCGCGGTAATCTTGTTACGTAACGTCATCTCCGATGGCAGGTTGATCCTTCAGGCTATAAATAGAATTGTGACATTTTTGTCTCAGATGATTACGTTAAGTGTTTACAAATGGTTTTAAACTGATAATGTTATCAAGCTATCATTCGCACGTTTTGTGCGTCAAACTTAATCATCTGTAATTCGGATGCTCGTTCAATCAGTATGTTATGTAATTTGCACTTAAACAAATTGCAATTTATTTTTATAAAATATGCAATGCGCTGTTAACGGTTAACCAAATAGCATAGAATGGATTTATGCCCTCAGCTATACATTTGTAGGGCTAATAAATTTCGCAATCTGTGCATAATAAAATCATTACGTGGTGCGACCGTAGTCCATTCACGAGGTCAGTTTATGGCCACTGCTTGTCTTTATGGCATGTACTCATGTAATTCATGATTTAATATTATGTAATCGTATCATCTTTCTGTGACAATTCAAAACACAGCGCAGTTAACCCCCGTGACCCCATTCCCTGGGGTAATATGTTAGTTGGGTATTAATAGAATATTTACCGCACATCAAATATTTATACTTTGGAGTTGGGGAAAAATACCGTTCTCTTAATTGAATGTTGGCGCATCGGCGGTTGAGCCTCTTTAGACATTTACTCATAAAACTAACGAACAACAGCAAGTTCACTCACAATCCACCTGAAAAGAAATAGTTAATATTTTATTAGTGTTTACCTTGCATCTGATTTTCATTAATGTATGATTGACCCATTTCGATAATTACTGAGGATAAAATTATTGCTCTAATTGTGACATTGTGACGTCATAGCAATGTGTCATCTATAATATGTGATATCTTTATTATGAATCCTAAATGATAAATATACGATGTTCAATAATGCGCGTTGAAGAAGGTGCTTGTGAAAATGCGATCGATACTCGAGTCGTGATTAAGTGACAGCTGTGTTCTAGCTCGCTTTATATTGACATAATTATCCACTCTTTGTTTTACGGAATGTCTGCTTTATCGCACGGGTGGGATAAGTTGATAACGAGACACTCTTTCCTTTCTCTCTCAATCTCGGATTCCCTCGCTATTCGCATTCGTTTCAGTATTTAATGGCTTGTATTGTGCGCCATGAACTATGGCCGCCATGCCATGAACTATGGCCGCCATGCCATGAACTATGGCCGCCATGCCATGAACTATGGCCGCCATGCTAGGTTTCGTCTCTTCATGCTTACCTGTCTTAATTGAGTCTACTCTCAGGTATCGGTGCTCAACAACTCAATATAAATGAGATGAGGCATCGATCGGCCTATCTCCCCATTATATAATAATAATAATGCTCACAGCGTGTCGCTTTTGTGGGCGACTCGCAGTTTTGCACGAATTATAAAATAATTGAACGTCTTTCCGACATAAAGTTCGTAATAATAATAATATGAGTAAAAATATCAATGACAGAGCTCACATTTGCTAAAAATATTATTAATTTGTGCAAAATTTTAGCATTTTTTGGTTCTCCGAAACCGGATTCTGCGATAATCGAGTGAGTTGATGGCTGTGTTGCCATGGCAACGGGCGAGACGTAAGGACCGCTTTTCACGAGCGATGTCGGATCTGTGTGTATACAAGCTAATCTCCATATCTATGCTTCTGGTACATTTGCGTGAATCTGCGATTTCTTATGAGCACGATATTCACCCTCAGCAGTATTTTTACAAAATATGGAGCCGTTCTCTTTTAGTGCCTGAGTACTCAAAACAGATGCACACAGATTAACAGATTTGATTCACACCAGTAATAAATCGAACATGAAAGTACTTCACCAGCTGATTCACTTATTACGTAACATTTCAACTGCTGTAAACTTTTAAGAGCTTTACGATTCGACTGCTGGCAATTTTGTGCCGACCAAAGTAACTTAATTGTTCATATTTCTCTCGGTTCTTTTTCTGTGATTACGTGGGATTTGAGTATTTAAGACGTTTTGGTCGCTCGCCGTTTATTTAACGACTCAAAAGTATTTTGCAGCCATTTGATGACGTCATTATGATAATGGCGATTATGCGAGAACGTCGATCTAAACCGGTTGCCTGCTTCGATCGGATGCATTGCGTGGCTTATGTAATCGTTCCTAGTAACTCAAGATGTCATTACATCATCCATTAATATCTACATCATAGCGATGGCTACTCATATTTTGTTTAAGTGCTGATTTCAGCGTCCTTCCCGGTCTACCCATAATCCTCGTTTTAGCTTCCGTTTAATCACGTGATGCCACCTGCGTCCTGTGACGTAACAGACGCTCCATGTTGTATGCAATACATGTTTTAATTGGAATGCGATACTCGGCTGGAAATGTTACAGTAGGTCAACTAGTGCACACAGCACCATCTTATCTGACCACTCGAACTGGCCGATGGATGGACCACGTGATTACGCAATGCTATCTGCTACAAGGATCCTGTAATTATGAATGGCTGCCCAGCACCTGCACTCTGAGAATCAAATATACATCAATCATTCATCAAGCACTCACTGATAAAACGACTTCGCAGTTCTGCTTAAACATTATTCATACTTTTCCTTCTGGTATATTTTCATAGATTTATGCTGTAATTTTTTTAGCTACCTTATTGCATAATTTTCGTACTTAATAATTAGTCATTACTAGTAGCTTCATCGAATCATGGTTTTTCATTGTGCAATGCTTCTAAGGGCTAAACCTACAGTTGATTACCAGAAGCAACATAATTGATACTAGCCTAATATTATATACTTATATAGTATATAGGAGCCTGCTGCTGTGTAAGCTCCACAATTATCCTGTTATCTGAGCACGCTTCGTTGGTCAGCTTGCTAGATCTACTGACCACTACTGAAAACTGACCAGTGACCATGCGTAACAAAAGAAAAAAAAATTGCATTGAACGAATGATTTCATAAAGTTCTTCGTCTGATGTTCGCCTTTGATGAAACCAATTTCGACGCCTGCATTCTTCGCTAAGGATAGAAATGGGTCATTTATATTTCATAATCTCCGTCTGAGTGTAATAAGATTATATTAGTTTCAATAACAATTCGGAGGTTTATTTACATTTTTTATTATTCTCATGTCTGCCCTTTGTGTAATCTGATACATTTATTAAGCCTATGCTATGACTAAGCGCTTTTCTCTTAATATATCTTAAGCCGATTTATTTCTCGCAAATCCATTTCTCTGTGATTTATCTGCCGGAGTCGGTGATATCTCTGTGATGTTATCCGCCGTCTACTTGGCATCATAACGCACATAAATTACACGGACCACGGACTTTAATGGCGAGATTACGCGGGAAAATCTCTCAATTGAAGACAGCTGTCTCCACCGGGCGTTGTATGATTGTATCCGCTCGGCCAGACTGGTGTTATGTAAACAGACGCCAATCATTCACTCCTTGTAACTTGCACTTGTCAAGGTCGAATGAATATAATCGGCGAAATGCGCTCAAAGTTCCTCATTCTACAAGTTTCTTTTATCGTTAAACTGCGCATCCACTTGAAGACAGATCGCTATCTCTGTTTCTGGGTGCTTTGTTTGAAAAGATGAATACTATAGCTGAGGGTGCGTTTTGTTCTCTTCGCCAGAGGAATTAGCATTTGCCGTGTGGAATCATAACGCACTTATTGTTCATCTGAAGCACATGTCAGCCACAAAAAAAAAACACCTCAAAATGCTCCATAATACACAAGTACACGAAGAACATGCATCTACATCGATCCTACGCTGCGTTGTCATGGAAACCAGCTACCTGGATGACCCAAAATTTCTCCCGTCCTCTCCATGTGTCTGCTTATAATTATTTACGATGTATTCTGTTATTTTAACCTTGAATATTTTGTGTGGGAATTTCTTCTTTTTATTCGAATTCCGATTTCACTCCCCCTTTTTTTTTCGTTTCTGTTTTGGCAATTAGGCGCCTTGTTAGGTTCCTTAATTTCCATGTAGATCTGTTGGCAGGTTTAAAGCCGAACTATATTTATCTCAAAATTAGCATATTATGACTTTTCTATTTTGTTATTGGCAAACATATGGCGTGTTTATTTTTAAGATTTTCGTTCATTTTTCTTGCCGTGAACACGATATGAAAAGCGCAATGTTCTGCTGCGGGGCGACAAGATTTAAATAGAGATTTTTCTATAGAAAGGAATGCAGTGCTTATCTCTATGTATCTATGCACATTTAAATAAAATATTTCGGTAGCTGCTCAGACATCAGTCACCAGTGACTAGACTAAAACCTACGACCTCATAAAAGTTAATATATATAGTGCTACATGGAGTATACAAACAATTCTAAATATTGTTTCTAAATACACGCCGATGGCAAACGAACTGAAGATCTCGGCTCGTAATTTTATCAGTCGCTGAGTAATTGTGGAATTGTAATAATGTAATATGCGATTAGTTTTAAGGGTTTCGTGAATTTCCGTATTGCAGGAGCCGGCGAGAGCGGCAAAAGTACTCTCGTGAAACAAATGAAAATCATTTACACTTCGGGATTTTCGGAGAATGAGCTAATGGCGTTTCGCGTGAGTACCTCTGTTCTACATGTATTACAGCCACATCTTATCTTATCTGATCTTATCTTATGTTTTAGCCTGCCGTGTTGGACAATTTGCTTTTCTCCATGAAATTCGTTCTTTCCGGGATGGGTATGCTGAGGATCAACCTGGAGCGTCCTTACAACAGAGTGAGTGTCGTAATTTAATTGCAGCAATTAATTTAAGCAACTAATGATGCATACATCTATTTGATTAATTGGTGTATTTCATGAAGTAAAATTACTGGCCGAAGTCAGTTTCAAATTCACTTACATGGTTATGGCATAGTTTTACTTATAACCACGCTGAATTCCTTTGCATGCTTCCAGCCAAAGAATCATAACGCACTGAATCATAACGTTGTTTTAGGCCAATGCTCAGATCATCCTCTCCTGCCAGCGTTGCTATGACGACCATCTCATCATCCTTCCCAATGTCGCCGTCTCCCTTCAAAGCCTGTGGAAGGACGGAGGGGTGAGGAGAGCCATCTCTCGCGGCTACGAATTTGAGCTGAATGACTCGGCCATTTAGTGAGCACCGATCATTTCTTTGTGGCTTCTCATTATTATTTTCCTCTTCAGTTATTTCGAGAACATGCATCGCTTGTGTTCAGAGAAGTTTGTTCCGACCGTCACGGATGTGCTTCGTGCCAGGGTTCGAACACAGGGCGTGATTGAGACGTGCTTCAAATTCCGTCACTGCATGTTCAGGTGGCGCCACTGTCCTCTCTTCTCCCAATTTCAACATTTCCTTCGTTTTTGCAGAATGTTTGATGTTGGCGGGCAAAGGTCCGAGCGAAGGAAGTGGATTCATTGCTTCGATAACGTTCATGCCATCATATTCGTGGCTGCGCTAAGCGGATATGATATGACACTGGCTGAGGACCCTTCGATTGTGAGGAAACTTTTGGAAGGAAAAAAAGAAATTGTATTCGAATTTGCCAATTTCAGAATCGCCTTGAAGAGAGTCTTCGCATCTTCAAGCAAATCTGCTCCATTCCGTTCTTCCGTAGAGCTATACTAGTGAGTATTCATCATTTATCATCATATACTAGTGAGTATTTATCATTTATCATCATCATTCCTCGATGCCATTAAATTAATACATATGTATCTGTTGAATCATAAAAGAGAAGAAATTCACATCTGAGTTAATTTTTCATATTTTCAGATTCTTTTCCTGAACAAAATGGATTTATTCACGGACAAAATCACCAGATTCAACCGCCATCTCAAGTATTACTTCCACAACTTCAAAGGTAAACCGACGCCAGTTCTTCCCCCTCACGCCCTCTCCCCCTCAGGTCCCATCCATGAAGCGCAGCCAGCGGCCGAATTCATCCGCGACATGTTCATATCGCACGCGATCGAAGCGGGGAAGCACCACGTGTACAGTCACGTGACCACAGCCACCGACACCAATCAGGTGCAAAGCGTGTTTTGTCAGGTCGTCGAAGGCATCGTTCAAGCGAATCTCAGTCAGGCTCAACTTCTGTGAGTTGACGTCAATATTGTGATTGGACAAAGAACCCTGATGTACTTACGATGTTTGTTCCGGTGCTACTCCAGAGATACAGATCTACACTTGTAACTGATGGCGTATTTGGTGATATTATATTGAGCAATGACCAGCATTGATTGCCATTTATTCGGCTGGATTTGCTTTGATGAGCTTTGATCAATGGTTTCAGTTTTTTCATAATGGGTTATTCGTCATTTTTAATTTGTCTGAAGAACAGTTTTGATGAGTGAGATTTGTCGACTATTGTTTTTAAAAGTGCAATAATTGTACATTATTCTACACTGTTCTTTGTCGAAACTTTTTCCAGAAATTCCTTCTGGAATTTCTCAAATTTAATGCGTTTTGCGTTGTGTACAGAATTCCAGGATATCTAAATATGATAACACATTCGCATAAATCACATTGCTCAAATCTTTCTTGTGCGTTTATATTTCCCCATTTCGGGATATTGTCAACTTGAAGAACCGAAATCTGCCTCACCAATTATGCTAATATTGTTTGTATTATTTCTCTTCAAATTGATATCAAATTATTGTGTAATGAATAAATGCGAATGTTCTTTTTAAAAATTATCTTTGCCACCTTTTATGAGTCACTAACAACACTTCGTATCCCTGATTGTGCTTCAATCCGAAACAAAATTATTATTTTTATTTGTTGAACTGTGAAATGATATTCAGGAGAAATTAAAATACGAATTTTCTGCTCAGGCAGAGTAGCTTGAAACGAGATGAGTGTGAGATTTCTTTTATGAGAACTGTTGAAAGATCTGCTCACTCGACGGCTCCCATTGTTAACAATAGGAGAATTACTTGTATGCCATCACGACGGTATGAAATCGAACGCAAGAAGAAAGCGAGATTTTAAACCTCTCAAATTCGATGTATCTAGGAATTAGCCCACATCAAGCATTTTGTCTAAATATTTGTCAGTCAAAAGGCGTATTTATCTTTTGGGATGCATCCTCTATCATTCGTTACTAGTTCAAAACAAGCAGAGGTCATCTTTAAAAGCATCAACAATCTCGTGAGATCTGAAGACCAAAACATGATAAAGAGACTATTTCAACTAATTTCATTTCGTTTGTACATTTTCATCTCAAGCCAAGAAAAAGAGGACAAACTCCTGACTTCAGACATGGAATGATATACTTTTTATTTTCTGCCAACAACTCGCTAAACACAAATTGGTTTTTTGAGAAATGAACAACAGGAAAAAGCTAATTACAACAGCGATTTCAACGAAAATAAGGAGGAGTGTGTGTTGTTGATGTTTAATGTAACAGAATGATATGTATCTACTTCAAGGGCCTTAACTACAGAGATGAAATTATAAGTAGTGTTTTTAAATTTTATTCTGATCAATCGAGCGGTCAATTATGGTAACGCAAAGAGTAATAACGATAAAAATCATGCAAGTTTACCCGGGAGGCTAAGATATAATTTTCACCACCGAGAAAATATATCACACACAAATTTCACCAAACACTCCGATGAAAGCGATACATGAGACGACCGAAAAAATATTATGCTGATCCGAATTAGAACAAAAGAAAGAGTTTGATTTGCAAAGTACTTTTGTTTGATTTTAACGGTTAGCGCCAGTTGATGGAGACAAGCCAAAAAAAAAAGAGAAAATGACTACGTAGTAAATATTTGCAAATAGTTTGAATGCATCTCGTACAAGAATCGTTTAAACATGGAAGTCCGCTTGGATGTAACAACTAAACGAAACGTGGAATGTTAAAATACGGCTGTAACAGTGAGCTATGTTAAATCCTAAAAAAAAATTCACATTAATAATCTATGAACAATGAATATTAACAATTAATCTCATTCATTTATCTACGTGCTACGAAATCACGTGAATCAAGCGATACCAAGGGGCTGCATTATATTACGCCACACGCCGAGAAATAAACATCATAAACATTATATTGCAAGTGAATTAATCAACATAAACAGCTATTAACATCCTTTATATACACACACAGAAGAGAGACTACATTGTTTAGTTTGCGACACATCTTTGTCGATGTTTAAATTGAGAGGCGTATGTAGCTGACTAGCTGACACAGTAATTCATCCTCGTTTAATAGGTGGGTGCTTGGAAGTCACCAGGGGGCGCTGGCTTAGGATCCATCGGGGGTTGGGAGAAGGGCGCCTGCTGGTAGGGGTCGGTGCCCTCGCCCGCCCCCATCTGACCCTGGGCTGGGTACGCAGAGTATGGCGAAGGGTTGGGTTGGGTGGCGCCCCCTACCTGCTGTTCCTGGTCAATGCCGGAAGCAAACTGCTCACTGACGCCCTGGCGGTACCTCATCACAGCGAAATACGTGAGGCCACCCTGCACAGCAGAGAAATCATTGTAAATGTGAAATAAAATTCAGGATGAAATGGAAAGAGGCGATGTAATGAATGGAAATAAGAATTGGAAAAGAAAGAGGCGATGAAATGAAAGGAAAAAAGAATTGGAAAAGAAAGAGGTGATGAAATAAATGGAAAGATGAAATGAAAGGAAAGATGAAATGGAAAGAAAGAGGGGATGAATGAAAGGAAAGATGAAACGTAAAGAAAGAGGCAAGGAAAGATGAAATGGAAAGAAAAAGGCACTCACAAAAGAGGCGACTGAGAAGAAGGAGAAAGCGATGGCCGCCTCCACCCCGCTGGTGCTCCTGCCGTCAGGGTTGACGACCGCTTTGTCCGTCTTGTTCCACTGATCGGCCAGGTAACAAAAGCAAACGAACCACATGAACGTCCAGGCACCTGATAAACACCTCAAAACCATCAACACCCAAATCATTACTGATCAATGAAATAGAACAAGGAAATATTCACTATAAATAAGATATTTCAGGTTTACTGATTGAACTGCAATCAAAACAGATCTCCTGATGAACGCACCTGAGAATCCCATGTCTCCGAGGACGATGTACTTGCGTTGTTGCACGCTGGTGATGTTGGAGAAGAGAGCGTCTGAGATGAGCAGAGCGATGAGGGCGAGGAACGCCAGCACTCCAATCGCGGTGCCAAAGTTGCAGGCGTTGGGGTCATTGTTGTACATGCAGACATCCTTCCGATATCCTTGCGAGGATATGCAGCCAAAAACTATGATGGCAAAAAGCTGAAAAAGATCGTCTTTGTTGCTATAGAAACGGCCAGATTAATTACCATATTCAGCATTCGGTATTAATATTCAATGATATAATATTAATTAGTATATCTAAAAAGATCACACCTCAGTTGGGGCAGAATAAAGAAATTTACAAAGAGATTTACAAAGTGATCTTCAAGAGCGCAAAATTGTATTTTTGTTGCTCATGTAACATTTCTCAGGTTTCACCGGAACAACTGTAATTGCTACAAAAAGTGACAGTTTTGCAGTAACGCTGAAATCCTTCTCCTCATATTTTTTTCTTTATTCTTGAAATTCAGAGTGGGAGGATCCTCCGTTTAAATGGAGTAAATTAGCCGAGTACACAAATGATGTCATTGTTGAATGGTAAACACCACAGCCTGAAGGTATATGAATATACAGCAAATTGGCCTGCATGCGCTCTTATAGGAGAACGGCCACTTCTACTTTAACATTCAGCTCAGGAGTCAGATATCTGTTCACACGTAGAACATGGCTGGTATAGCAAACGAGGCATTTCCTCTCCTAATGATTTCCATTGGCATTGATTAGACGTCCAATATATGGAAGCTACGTTGTCCAGGGTCAAGGTCTTGCTTGTTATTTTGACCAAGTGAAGGCAGCATACACTGCGCTGTAATCTCGGGATGTTTTAGTTAAGATAGATAACAATTGTTTCCCCAAACACAAATAACGTCAATCCTAGAAATAAAGGAAATAAAAAACGCGAATCGTCCATCAACATAGAACATAGAAGGAAGTCTTCGGTAGCTGAAATAATTGTGAGGCATCTTCAGTTGTCATGAATTTTTTAAGGTGTTGTCATTCTTGAAATGCGGATATAAATACATGAAGAGGTAGATAAATAAATATTTTACCCAGCTGACGGCTCGAAGAATGACTTGCGGCCTCTTGACGAAGGCGATCGGGTCGAATTGGCCAGTGGCCTTTCCAGCACCGTACGCTCCTCCAGCATCCATTTTGATCAGTGCATGATGATGAGATGTGCGTGACGTCACGCAGTGACCTCAAAGGTCACAGCAGACGATTCTGCGTTTGCATATAAAAACAGGCGTTAAAAAGCTGTTAAAGACCGTTTAAAGGCAGCGCGAAGGATATTTTTATTTTATTTATTTTATATTGTGCCGTATAATGAAAATTAAAGTCTTTTAAGCAACTCGCGTACTTTCTTTTGCTACGCAGGTTTTGATGACGATTCACACATCACATGAATATTCATAGGTCAAAGTTCAGGGATAGGAATATTGATTGATTTATCCAAATTAGCATCTGATACCAGTTAATAAATGAACTCAAGCATCTTTATTGCATTTATTTCCTATTTTATCATTTTAACTCCACAGTGAAACAGTGTTAAACACACAAACACGTGTTAGTCACCGAGGAGTATTTCCCAATGCACTGTAATGAGTACACACGTTTTGATGACGCGTGCCCACATTTCACAACTTCCGGTAACTTCCTCCGTTCACGAGTCAAGAGTTCTTGTATAAGAGAGAGCTGTCAGCTGCTTCGGCATGCGCTCGAGAGTTAGCAAGTGAAAGTAGTCAAGTAGCCAGAATGTCAGATAACACTCCATCTGACCACTGTCCACTGTGTCATGAAGTAGTGGACGTGTTTGCCGTCGGGCAGTGTGACCACCCTGTCTGCTTCAAGTGCAGTACTCGCATGCGAGCGTTATGTGATCAGCTGTACTGTGCCATATGCCGGGCCAATTTACCCAAGGTGGGCCTCATCTCGTTAACTATCACTCAAAATCTACGTTTTAACACCTACCTTGTTAAATGATGGATTTAATTCATGAGAATTTTCTATTAATCGTAAAGTGAAACTGAAATTACTTGGTTTTCATAATTACCCCTGGCTGACATCATCATCATGATTCATGCTAATATTGTTATTTTTTATTTCCAGGTCCTTTTCACAGAGAAACGGTGTCAATTTAATTCCACCAAAACCAACTCATTCATGGTCTACAGGAAGTTGAATATCTTCTTTGAGAACCGGGCATTACAAGATCGTTTCTTCAAACTCCTCGAGCACAGATGCAAGCTCTGCCCTCCGTCTGACGTGAAGCCCTTCCGCACGTTTTCTGCACTTCAGAATCACATGCGACGAGAGCACAATGAGAATTTCTGTGAATTATGCTTAGACAACGTTAAAGTACGTCTCTGATTCTCCCTCGGATCCTTTGATTTGTAAAGCGGATTTTTTCCTCTGCAGATTTTCTCATCAGAACGGAAAACGTACGATCGGAAAAAATTAGCCGAACATCGTCGCCAAGGAGATGAGGATGATAAATCTCACAAAGGTCACCCTCTGTGTCAATTCTGTGATTTGCGGTTCTTCGACAACGATGCTCTGGTTTTGCACCTTCGCAAACAGCATTATTTCTGTCACTTTTGTGAAGCGGACGGGGTCACCAATGAATTCTTCGAGTGAGCGATTAATTTTTTTAGTATTATTATTTTTTTAAACTTGTAATAACTTTCTTTTCCAGTGAGTACAACTACTTGCGTGAGCATTTCAGGGACGAGCACTATTTGTGCGAGGAAGGAGAATGCGCAGACACGGAATTCACGAACGCCTTCCGCTCTGACATTGATCTGCGCGCCCACAGGGCATCGGAACACAGCAAAAACATGAAGAAAGCAGCTGCCAAGCAAGCGAGGAGAATCGACATCGACTTCTCATACAGCGGACGACCCTCTGAGTACCCATCGCGCGGAGGGGGGAGAGGAAGAGGGCGGGGGAGCAACGAGCGTCAGGAGAGGGTCATCACAGCAGAAGATTACGAGGAAGTTCAACAAGATCGCAAATCGCTCCGACAGCAGAGGCAACAGGAGAGGTCAGGGGATGGTTATGCGTTCAATTGAATTTGCTGATTTTTTGTTTGCAGAGAGGAGCTTCAAGCAGCGCAGGCGATTTCAGCTTCGTTGGTGGAAGTGCAGAGCAAAGGTCACGTGAATGTCGTTGACCCTGCTCTGCTGCAGCCAATCACGGCGTTAGGAATGCAACCGGAAAAATCTGCAAAGTTTCAACGCAGAAGCGAAGACTTCCCGTCGCTCGACGGCAACGTGCAAGATCTCGACCGGCAGCAGGGCACGGCCGGCAGCATGGCCAAGCAGCTGGCTCTGGCTAACCGCTTCTCCATGCAGGAGGGCAGCATGGGCGACCAGGAATTCCCGACCCTCGAAGGAGGAAGCAGATCGTCCGGCTTCAGACCTCCGAAAAAAGGTCACGTTAAAACGGCATGGTCCGGCCCAGTGGCGACACCTGTGGTCAGAACGCAAGTCCAACCGCGTCCTCAACCGAAGCCCCAAGCGAGCACCCCCACCTGGAGGGCCACTCCCTCTGCTCCTCCCCCCAGGACACAAGCCCCTCCCCCTCCTCCGCAGCCTCAGAAGAAATTGAACGCTGACTCGTTGAGTGATTTCCCTTCGCTGAGCAGCATCGGGGGCCACTTGTCTAAATCGAACCCGAGCAGCGCTGATAATTCGCCTGCTCTGAAGAAGAAACAAATGGCGCCCACTTGGAAAGCGGAAGGGAAGAAGCCCCCTGCTGCATACACCGTCGAGGAGGAGTTTGTCTTCCCCAAGAAAACCGCTCCCAAAATGGAAGTGAAAAATAAGAAGAAAAAGAAGGAAACACGCGATCAGGTGACCGAAGTTCCCGGGGAAAGCGTCGAGACTGAGCACAGCAAGCCATCTTCCAGTGATAGCATTAAGGCCAAGAATACTTCTGAAAGCAAGATGTCGGCTGATGGTAAGAAATCTGTGGAAAATAAGAAATCAATTCCTAGCGAAAGCAAAAGGACAATCGAAAGCAAGAGGTCTAGTGAAAGCACATCAGCAAGTATAGCGGCTGTGAAGGTGAATGGTGTTGCTCGTAGCGAAAGCCCCAAACTGAAGCGGGACAAAGAGAATTTTTCCCAGGAAGATTTCCCGTCGCTGGGACAGCCGAAGCGCAGACCTCCGGGATTTGGAGTTAAGTTCGGAGAGGATCCTTTGTCGAGCCGCAATCAAAACAACATGAAGTCATCGTGGGGTGGAGATAAAATCGCTCCGAACGAACACGGAGCTGTTGAGCTACGATTGGGAGACATCTCCTCCATGCTCACCTCGTCTTGCACCCCGCCCCCTCCCGGCTTCGGCAGCAAACCCAAATCGTCGCCTCCCCCCGGATTCCAATCCATCCCCCCCGGAGCCTCGGAGGGCATCACCCACACCTACGCCCAACCGACCAACTTCCAATCGCGCAACCAGAAGTTGATAGAGGACATCCGCGCCATGACCTGCGACGCTGATTTCCAGCAGTTTCGCAACTCTTCCGGGGCGTTCCGGAAGGACGGGCTGGCCGCCAAGGACTACCTCGCGCAGTGCGTGCGAGTGCTGGGTGCGGAAAACTTCCAGAAGGTCATCGGAGAACTACTCGTGCTTCTTCCTGATATCGGGAAGCAGCAAGAATTGTTAAAAGTTTATCAGCAGCAGCAACAGTCAAAACGGAAGAAATGGGGCGGAGACCTCGTGTTTAAACCGTGCGCACAGTGTCTGCAAGTGCTCTGCCCCCAGGATTATAATCAGCACTTGACTGAACATGACACCGATGCTGATTTTCCCGCACTTAGCTGATTTTTTTAATTGATTGGAGTTTTTAATTTGAATTCTTGTTGTTGAGGCTTTTTTTTTTTCCGATTTATTTTAAGTTGATGAGATTTAAGGTTAATTTTTGCTTCTGGTGACGTCATGATTTTCATGATTTTGAGTTATTTGAGGTTTCGTCAGATTAAAATTACGGCTTTTTTTTTCTTTTTTTTTTTCTGTTAATGATGGAAATGGGTTTTGTTTGACCTTTGCTTGATTCTCATTTTATCTTCGATTAAAACTCTCAATTGTGCAGTTTTTAGTTTTTATTTATCCACATTATTATCAGAATCAAAATATCTTTTGTTTACTTTTAATAATATATACTGTGCTCTTTATCTTAATCATTCAATTTACAAATAACAAATCTCTGATGAAAGTGACTTCTCTAACCTGGGCGTCAAGATAAGCAAACATCTCACAGAAGATAAGAGACAGACGTCTTCAATGATTAGATTAGTAGATGCTGCATGAGAATGATCGAGTGTTCCATAACATATACATTATACATGTATGGATTTCGACAGAATCATAACGCATCACATCGCGTTTACCATAACGGAGCTCCCAGGGGCCACGCTATACAAAAGGACTTCGGTCTTTTGACCTGATCTGACCGGTTCGACTCACAATGGTGGTGATTACCGGCTTTATTATAAGTATAGGGAACTCGGAACTTATGAGCCTGTCGACCTCGTGTGCGAATTGGGCTGCTTCTGTGGGTGCTATAGCCGCCATGAAGCATGGCACAGCACCGTACGTGAGAAAGCCCATAGAATTGATCTAACAAGGTTCCGAAATGAACAGAGGTCTTCTTTGAGCAAAATTTCAAGTGACAAGATCGTATGACTCGCGTTCAATACTATTTCACCGAAGAGTACCATTTAGTCTGTCGATGTGATACTATATTTAGTTATTATGTTGTGGATATTTAAATATTATCTATTTATTAAAAAATAAACTGAAACAATTACATGTATCTACATTTAATAATAAACTAAATTCACAAGAAAACAGAAAAAAAAAAAAAAAAAAAAACAAAGTAAGGCATTAGCAGATGCCCAAGTATATACATACATGTATATGTGTTATCGCGTTATCGCACATTACAAACAAATATATATTTCATGTTGCGAAAAACATTATTCTAAATGGCTTGAGTGATTTTCCCTAGCGCAAATCCGAAATCTTCATTTATTGGGATCTTTTCATTTTCATCATAGCAAATTAGCCAATAGACAAGCAGTTTATTTAACCAAAACTGAAATAATTATTCCAAAGTCAGAAAAGTTATCGTGCACGTAGAAGTCTTCCGAAAATGCATTCTAGTAATTACATAATTATGAGGATATCGCGTAGTCAAATTATGGCCACTGAGGGGCTCCAAATAAAACGCCGAAATTGACGCCTCTGCAACATGCAATACAATTACACGAGAACATTCATCTTTCTGCACCAACAATATCGACTGCAGGCTCCCGTTTGGCTGCAAATTAACAACAGCCCATATCTGTCAGTGGGGATACAGAAGCAACTGCAGCTCCAAACAGAACCATTACAGTCGAACCTAATATGGCGAAACTAGCCATTGTAAGAGTAGCGAAAGGACACAAGCACTCACTTAATATCATGGCTACATACCGCATTGCCTTATTTTCAGAGCGAGAAAATATCTAATTGTGAAGAGTTTTCATTAAATGGGGAATTTTCTAGAGGTCCGCAGGGAAATGGCGCGGAAGGATATAGATTACAGAGAAAAATACCAGACGCAATGGATGTAGTCTAGAGGCAGTAACGCCGCTAGTTGATAAGGACATTCGCAGTGGCCGAGGAGTTAGCTGTGAGACGAGGATCGCTGTTCAGGTGCGTGCTAATTAAGAAAGGTGAAAGCCTTGTAGCCATAGTATACAGTAACTCAATGCCTTTGTGAGATTGTACAACGCTGTATGTCTCTATGTACGTGCGAATTTATGAATGCATTTCGTTCTTCTGTTCCAAATAGGTGGCCTCCATGGGGGTGCCACGCAAAGATACAGGTTCACGATATCGTGTTGTGTTGGGCTACACGGGTGTGTTCTTATGCTATCATTATGTTCTGGAAACCTGTTGTAGGGAAAGCATGGATGGGAATGAATATCCATAATTGCAATGGTTATGAAGGGAATCAAATATCTGTACGATGTTGTGTGTGTGTGTCTGTTTCAACGGTGGAGCATATAAATTAATGGAACCAAGCCCTGAGTACGTGGAACTATAAAGCGATTTATTTTCTGCTCCATAATTCATACACGATTGTGTATGCATGATGTGTAGAATCACTGTATGATACTCGACTAATGGGAATAATTAATCACATCCTAATCTCCTCCAACGAAGATGCTCTTTGAAGGAGAAACCGAGAGTGGGTAAAACAGTGTCGTCTGATTAAACACCAGGCGCGCCTCATAAATATTATTTTGCTTGATCTGTTTTTGCTGTAACTTGAAAACCTAAAGATCAAAAGTCAAAAGTTTGATTCGATTTCCATGTATGATTATCCCAAGATTCAAAGTCTTCCTTTTGATCGCTTGTATATTTCAGACAATTCGCAGCCATGAGTCTGGAAGGAACCTGGAACCAATCCGTGCCATTTGATGGCATGGAGGCTGTGTTGGACGCTGTCGGTAAATAACCATCAACCATTCACTTGTAACACTGTTACACCACACAGCAGCTCAGATATACAGACCCCTAGACCCTAGTATTCAGTGCACTCCATGACCTTACCCCCATAAAGACACAAACAGGGTGCTGCACGGCGGGTGCCTTTCCCACGTGATCATTTAGCGGGTTAGTCCCTGGAATGCCATTCCAATAATATATGGAATTGTTACACGATGGCTGATTATATATATAAAACATGTATAAATCAATTATCAACTTCTCTTGAATCTATATGCACTGTGGTTGGTTTGTGGTTGGTTTGTGAGCTAAACACTGATCAGCTATTGTTGTTTCGCGTGTATTCTGAAGTGTATGCAATGTGTATCTGGATTAATTCCACGGACTCTTTTGTCTCCTGTTTAGAGAACAGTGAAATGAATAGATTATCATTATTATATATTAGCTATAGTTCACCCATTGTGTTATTGTGAATTGCATAATCTCTTTATTATACGCAGGAATGAACGATCCTCAGACCCGTGGCTTCATACTTGCAATCAAACCAACATTAGAGCTCTCTCGGGACGGCGAGCAGTGGACCTACAAGATGTCCACTCCGCAGGCAGATCGAACGGTCAGCTTCAAGAACGGTCAAGAGATTGACTACGTGTCCGTAGTCGGGAAACCCGTCAAGGTAACCACTGTAATTCCGACCCCAAACAGAGGTCAAATCAGCACTCGTCAGAGGTCAAATCAGCACTCGTCAGAGGTCAAATCAGCACGTGACCGCGATGCACTGGGGTTTCTTATATACGCTTAGTCTTTCATTTTATACTCGCTTTAATTTCCTGCGGATTAGCGGATTACCCTGCCTCCTGCAAATGGAGACAGATTATCTTGCCCTCTTCCCCTCTCGCAACGATGTCCGTGTTTCAGGACATCGTTGACATCCATTATGCATCATCCACACAGCAGCAGATAAATGGATAACACGGAGGGTGCTCATTGTCTAACGAGCAGACGATGGCCACGCCAGCAGTCGGCCAACTGGGTGTTGCACAATGCCAGGGTGCATGCATTCATTACGAGGCCCAGAAGGGCAGTTGCGAGGCTGAAATGTACATGTTGAATGCGTAACATCACGGTGCTGGAAGCTCATCGATTTGTGGGTTTCTATGAAGAGGCGGATGAAAAGAGCGGCCCCACCCCCACCCCTCTCTCCACTTGGTAACAAAACAAACAGCACCCTGTGAATTGCAATTTATGGATGAAAGTCACGGCGGTTGCTCTGCGTGCATGTACACCTGTGATTGAAATACCTGCTAAACAACTTGGGACGATTTGATTTCGTAAAAGTTCCGTTGACAGAGAAACAAGTTGAGAAATTAATCAAATTATTAATCAATTACTCGGCACAAAGGAGTGAGTGAGTGAGTGATTGGGGTTTTACGGCTCCACCCAAATCATTCGGGTGATACGGGCGCCAGAACAGAAGCCCGGGACCGGAGTTCTCTCCCTACTCTTATCGATAAAATGCTAAGGGTTCTTTATCCTGCATACCACCATAGACAGTAGTACACAGCGTCCGGCCTTGTTACGCAGTTGGGCAGCACTGCAGAGTCCCTGAAGAATTACAATCATAATTCACAATCATAACGTCCGTGGCTTGATCGGGTCTCGAACCCGGGACTTCGACCCCCACGGTCGGTATAGGATTGCAGTCAGCGGTTTAACCCGCTGTGCTATTCGGTGCCCCTACTCAGCACAGCGTTGTGCTATGTTTCAATGTGCAATTGCTCATCAGACCATTTTGAGAACAATGCCATGGCTCTTGCAGGCAACGATGACCGTGGAAGGTTCGACGCTGACCGAAGTGCACCGCGACCCCACTGACCCGAGCAAAGTGACCACTATATCGAGGGAAGTCAGCGGCGATACAATGAATGTGGTGCGTTATGATTGTGCTGCGAAGCGCCGTGTTTTTCACGCAGATGCATCGGTGTGTTTTGTCCATTTTCAGACCATGAAAGTCTCCTCGGCGATTTGCAAGACGCAGTACATCAGAGCGTGAAAGTGGAGCGAATCTACGACCAAGTGAATAAACTAGTCAATCAGTATTCAATCGCGAGTCTTGTCTTACTTCTCTGAAGGAGCATTTTTGAATTGCCAAAAGAACCCATCACCTACATGACTTGTGACGTAATCATGTATGGCTCATAGAGAACGCTATTCGTTTAATTCGTTACAATTAAAGTTCGATTAATTACAATTTGGTAGCAATTTGCTGATAATCCCTTTGTTCAGCAAACACATGATATTATTACACATTGCATATAGGCCTTCGGAGACGTTATCGATACACAAAAACATCATAACGTCATACAACTAAAATCATAATGTCTCTGAGAACTTTTGAATTTGTTCATGAATCACCTCGTTTCTTTTATGAGCTGATTGCTCCGGTAAGCGAAGCTGTAATCCCTCGCGGCTATATTTCATCAGATGATCGAACTTGTTCTCTAATACCGATTCTCAAACACCTTATGAAATCTGGATATTGTTCTAAAAATAGCCACTGTTAGTGTAGAAGGCTTCGATTATGTAGCTCAAGCCAATTCGAAATAGAATGTCGCGTCGCAGCACACTAGTCCATTTTTTTCTTCAAGAAGTTGTTCCTCATTATGAAATCTGAATCAACTGGCTCAAATGTGTTTTGGTTATATTCCTTGACGTGCCCAAAGCGTTCGACAGGGTGCGTTATATCAAAGTTATTCGTATTAAAGGTTGTGTCCGATTATACCGTGCATCGATCCTGTGATCGATCCTTCGATACTTTCTTCCGAAATCTGTGTCCATCTGTCGCTCCTGCTCACCAGCATGCTGCGACATGCGGAAGCATCGAACGGACTGCTTCACTCGCTTTTCAGGCAGATTCCTAAAAATAGGAAAAAATCACTGCAAGATAGCTCAAACTATCGATCGATCGCCATAAGCAGTGTGCTGTTGAAACTCCTTGATAATATTTTACTTGTCAAGCATAGTGAGAAGTTAGCTTCCAGCGATATGCAATTTGGTTTTAAGGCAAAGCATAGTACTGCACAATGCACCTTTGTTCTAAAGGGAGTTTACTACTCTCGTACTGGATTACTACTCTCGTGGTGGCTACGACGTGTTTGTTGCCCTATTGGACGCCTCACGAGCACTTGATAGGGTGCCTTATATCCGCATGTTCAACTTGTTGTCTAGCCGTGGTTTGTGCCCATTACTGATTAAATTCTTGCTTTTTATGTACACTCATCAATCGCTCTCAGTTAAGTGGCAAGGATGCACTTCCCAATCCTTTCAATGCAGAAATGGTATAAAACAGGGGGCTGTATTAAGTCCAATATTATTTAGTGTGTACATGGATTGCCTTTTGAATCGTCTCGCTAGTAGTGGGCAAGGGTGCTATGTAGGTCATATGTTCATGGGTGCTGTATCTTATGCCGATGATCTGTCCATCATGGCTCCTAAATTCCTAATCGTTCAGCATGCCAAAAGATGCTGTCGATATGTGACGCCTTTGCTGCTGAGTTCGATGTTCTGTTCAATAGTTTTAAAAGTACTGTTGTTGTCTTTAAACAAACGATGCGGGTTCTCCCTCCCAATCTCATTCTTGCGGGTAAGGATGTTCCATATTCTGATAATGGGTTGCATCTTGGTTCCTACATTGGTCCGAATGCTAACAATTTAAATATGAGAAAAGCCATACAAGACCTAAATAGTCGAACCAACACTCTAATCGCGAATCACTCACTTTGCCATTTCGACACACTTGGTTATTATTTAAAACCTTTTGCACATCGTTTTATGGTTGCGTGCTCTGGAATCTCTCACTTTTAGACACTTTTATAGTCAGTTGGCGAAAGTTCTATCAGTGCCATCACCAGAGCTCAGCAGCTGCAACACCATCTCTATGCTGATGATACGCAACTTTATATGTCATTTACGCCCACATCAGCTGCTTCTACGACGTCCTCTGGTGCATCAATGGAGTCAGCAGTGAGTGCCATTGTGGCGAGCAGAAACAACTCTGAGACAAATTGCCACTAATGAATCTTTATTCCAAAAGCTCCCGCCTTTTATGCGGAGAGATGAGTAGTGATTGAACATAGAGCTAATAATATATAATGAGCGTCTCAGTGTGACCAGAGCATATCACGTCTCCGCCATATCATAAAACGATGGATGGACGACCACTACTTAAAGCTAAATGAGGACAAGACGGAGATGCTTGTGATTCAGCGTCCAAATTCGAGGTCCCGTCAGCCAACCCATCGTCCAACACTGACACCTGACGCTAACAACATCAATCCATCCACGTCTATTAGGAACCTCGGTGTGCTATTTAACTCTGCATTTAATTTAGAAGATCACGTGAATGCTCTGTGCCGGACTATGTTCTTCCACGTCAATCGCATCAATCTCGTCAATCGCATCGCGAGTACCTCACAACATCTGCAA
The DNA here is from genome assembly GCA_000328365.1 of Capitella teleta. Classification (NCBI taxonomy): domain Eukaryota; kingdom Metazoa; phylum Annelida; class Polychaeta; family Capitellidae; genus Capitella; species Capitella teleta. Next base: position 79,529 of record KB306678.1, on the reverse strand, counting down.
ATCGCACCCTGATGCAGGTCTATGTCATCTCCCGTTAAGACTACTGCAATGCGCTCTTTTTCGGGCTCCCCGTCGTAGTGAGAAACAGGCTCCAAAAAGCGCAAAATGCTGCTGCTTGTGTTGTCGTGAGAGCGAAGAGGACCGATCACATCACGCCAATTCTTCTCCAGCTGCATTGGCTACCTGTCGAATTCAGAGTGCAGTGCAAGATTTGCCTCATGACCTACAAAGCCCTGCATGGCTTAGCACCCGTGTACATCGACGAACTGATCAGTGTACATCGTTCAACTCGTCGTCTGAGATTGTCCTCCGATATACGAATAAGTCCTGTGCAACACAAACTGAAAAGTATGGGTGGTCGTTGCTTCAGTTCTGCTGCTCCTTCTCTTTGGAATGAACTACCCCAAAGTATTCGCCTCTCATCACACCTACTTGAATATAAATCAAAACTTAAGACACACCTTTTTCCGAAAAGCTTTTAATGACATATCTTAACAAATCAACTTTTATCATTTTATTTATATTTTATTGTACATAATGTTATTGGTTTGAAGGATGGATTGGTTTGATGATGTCCACTACGGTTTTTTTGCAATGTAATTTAGACCTTGAGGAGACCTTTTCATGAATGTTTATGTAGATATCAAGTCCTCTGTCAATTTTGACTACCCAGCCATTACAGAAGCTAAGTAAAAATCATCATCATCATCATCAAATGACGCAATGATATGTTCGTCCTACTTGATTTCTCGATGGTGCAGATCTCTTTGGTTCGCCCAATAAATCTCTAGTTTGATACCGTGACGTTTCTGAATATTCTTTTCCGATCTCCTAAGCAACTCTTCTTGTTTCTTCTGAAATCACTGAAATAACCAACAATGCATCAGCCACAACTAGAACACACTCGATCTGTCGCTCTGCGTGTCGTTAACTTGACTTTTTTTAGACCCATTCTGGCTTTAATTGCAACCAAATTGCCACAAAATATTTCAAAGTTTTTGATCTGTAAAGAGAGAAAACTCACAAGTGATTTTGACAAGATTGCCACCAAGATCAAAGTTTGCACACACCTGATAATCTTCCTGTATATAGGGATCCACCACATGCACTTCATCTGTCTGATATTGGAAAGGTTTCTTGCAAATAGTCGGGTAATCATACCCTGTGCTGTTATCATCAATATCAATTTTATCGTAGAACGCATTGGGCTGAGGCTCTTGATCTGTCACTTGAGCTGTTTTGAAAATAATTGAAGCGTTAATTAATCTCGTGTCTGCTGAGATATATGCGGAGACTGGCGTTAATGTTACAAGCCTACCACCTGCATGTCTGGCATCATTACAAGTATACACGAGCATGGGCCCCATTTAATAAGGTATTTAAAAAGAGTTTCCGAATTCATTATACATGTAAATCCGAGCACTTACTGGGCAATGGGTGTGGCGAAGAAGACGTGTCCAACATGGGTGAGACAACAGACTCTTTTATGTTGTTGCGTTGATCTGCAAGAAGAAAATGAAACTAAAATGTTGAACATTTTTCCTGTGTATTTTAATTTAGGTTTCAATTTTCAAGTTAATCACTTGTAAATGTTGTTTATTTGTAGCATATCTCACTTTAGACCACGATATCACTAGTAAAAAAAGCGTGTGATATTATTTGCTTAAAAGTTAAATTCCATGATTATTCATACAAACATTCATTGTAAACAATGCAGTTATAAGAAATAAATATATAGCAAGAACAAACTTTGAAGCTCATTCTTCATCTCCGAGATCTTCTCTTTCAAATCCTCAATCTCCCTCCGCGATTCTATAATATGAAACCAAAATAAGATTCTAACTGTGCAGGAATCGCATAATACAGATTATCATGCCATAGTAACAACAATAATGGAAAAAGAGATTAAATTTTTAGAATCATCATAATTATTGATAGCGCCATTCTCTCTTCAATAATGGTCTGTTTTTCCCTTCTTAAAAGTTAAATTCCTTGATTATTCATACAAACATTCATTGTAAACAATGCAGTTAAAAGAAATAAATATATAGCAAGAACAAACTTTGAAGCTCATTCTTCATCTCCGAGATCTTCTCTTTCAAATCCTCAATCTCCCTCCGCGATTCTATAATATGAAACCAAAATAAGATTCTAACTGTGCAGGAATCGCATAATACAGATTATCATGCCATAGTAACAACAATAATGGAAAAAGAGATTAAATTTTTAGAATCATCATAATTATTGATAGCGCCATTCTCTCTTCAATAATGGTCTGTTTTTCCCTTCTTAAAAGTTAAATTCCTTGATTATTCATACAAACATTCATTGTAAACAATGCAGTTAAAAGAAATAAATATATAGCAAGAACAAACTTTGAAGCTCATTCTTCATCTCCGAGATCTTCTCTTTCAAATCCTCAATCTCCCTCCGCGATTCTATAATATGAAACCAAAATAAGATTCTAACTGTGCAGGAATCGCATAATACAGATTATCATGCCATAGTAACAACAATAATGGAAAAAGAGATTAAATTTTTAGAATCATCATAATTATTGATAGCGCCATTCTCTCTTCAATAATGGTCTGTTTTTCCCTTCTTAAAAGTTAAATTCCATGATTATTCATACAAACATTCATTGTAAACAATGCAGTTAAAAGAAATAAATATATAGCAAGAACAAACTTTGAAGCTCATTCTTCATCTCCGAGATCTTCTCTTTCAAATCCTCAATCTCCCTCCGCGATTCTATAATATGAAACCAAAATAAGATTCTAACTGTGCAGGAATCGCATAATACAGATTATCATGCCATAGTAACAACAATAATGGAAAAAGAGATTAAATTTTTAGAATCATCATAATTATTGATAGCGCCATTCTCTCTTCAATAATGGTCTGTTTTTCCCTTCTTAAAAGTTAAATTCCATGATTATTCATACAAACATTCATTGTAAACAATGCAGTTAAAAGAAATAAATATATAGCAAGAACAAACTTTGAAGCTCATTCTTCATCTCCGAGATCTTCTCTTTCAAATCCTCAATCTCCCTCCGCGATTCTATAATATGAAACCAAAATAAGATTCTAACTGTGCAGGAATCGCATAATACAGATTATCATGCCATAGTAACAACAATAATGGAAAAAGAGATTAAATTTTTAGAATCATCATAATTATTGATAGCGCCATTCTCTCTTCAATAATGGTCTGTTTTTCCCTTCTTAAAAGTTAAATTCCTTGATTATTCATACAAACATTCATTGTAAACAATGCAGTTAAAAGAAATAAATATATAGCAAGAACAAACTTTGAAGCTCATTCTTCATCTCCGAGATCTTCTCTTTCAAATCCTCAATCTCCCTCCGCGATTCTATAATATGAAACCAAAATAAGATTCTAACTGTGCAGGAATCGCATAATACAGATTATCATGCCATAGTAACAACAATAATGGAAAAAGAGATTAAATTTTTAGAATCATCATAATTATTGATAGCGCCATTCTCTCTTCAATAATGGTCTGTTTTTCCCTTCTTTGCTCAGCTTGTTGCTCTGGGTATTCGTCGTACCTCTAGTAATGCCCAAGGAGTCAGAATTTGCTGACTGCACGTGTTCTTTATGCGCACAGTCATTGTAAACAATTCAATTCAAGTAAAATAATAAATACACACATAACAAATAACAATCACAAACCTTCATCACGTTTTTCGAACTGGCGGATTTGGCTGTTCTTCTGGCGGATCTCATTCTGCAATTCCTCATATGATTGAACTTTTGTCACAGCTGTCAGATGAAACCCAAAATAGAGGAAACGGAGGTGTATTGATGTATGTAATTGATGCTTATAATTATGATGATTGGGTCACTATATTAAATATATTTGTATACATGTATCTGAAGACAAGTCATCAATAAATATGTCGATGGTTTGACATTCCTGCATCTTGTTCTCTTCGGACCCAAACATATTTAATCATACTTCCAATCCTCGTTTTATGTGATTATTCGGTGAGTTGTGTTCCCGTTGCCTACAATTCGGCGCAGTTGATTCCATGAATCAAACCCAAATTGAAAGTCAGGCTTGCCATGGTCAGCTGAGCCACCAAAAGAAGTAAAAGTTTGAAAATGTGAGGTCAAGTATTTCACATGGCAAGTAACCTCTCTCTGCTCAGACCAAGATGATTACTTGATAATCTTGATGATTAGGGATGCCCAACTTGATCACTGCAATTCTTTCATATATAAAACTTATATCGCGTAGAACATTCAACAAGCCTGCCCCCTCGAAATTTTAGTAAAAGGAAAAAATAGAAATAAAATTCATGAAATTCAGCAAATCAGAAGTAGTCACAACCAAGATGACTGGCGACCGTAAACCTTCTCATTCGCCTGTCTACGAAGCCAATCCTCACAAATAAAAATAAACTTGTCGGTCAATTCACCAAGACACCCATATCCCCCCGGCCAGGCGCCACAGTCGATGCGACCAAGACTTGCATCATGAACTGTTTATCTCGGTGTGCGCTGAGGTGCTGTGGAACCAAGACATTCCCTTCCAGATATATTCCCCCAAACAATTTCCTAAATGACATTCACACGACACCCGTCGAAGTCCGCTTTAGAGTTTAGACTAACCAAACTCAAGCCACCTGTT
>KB306678.1:43246-63681 GCA_000328365.1 Capitella teleta | reverse complement strand
TATTTTTTTGTTGGGATGGCAGCCCTAAAGTATGGGCATTTCCTAAATTCCAAAAAAAAAAAAAAAAAAAAAAAAAAAAAAAAATCTGTAGCAGAGATGCTCAAACGCTCATCTCATTCTGCTCATAAATTCTCTTCCCTACACCAGCTAACTTCTTTCTGATGTTGTTTTTTTTTTTTTTTTTTTTTTTTGTTTTTTTTTTAATAACCGGTCAATTTTGGCAAAATTAAAGTTTTGGTTTAACACGAAGTAGATCGACAAATCATAGATTAGTTTTGACCCACTCGGTATAGCACATCGCTCGTGAAAAGCGGTCCTTACGTCTCGTCCGTTGCCATGGCTACACAGCCATCAACTCACTCGATTATCGCAGATTCCGGTTTTCGGCGAAACAAAAACGCTCAAATTTTGCACGAGTCAATAATCTTTTTAGATAATTCGGACTCGTTATTTGTAATTTTACGCACATTATACTGTATGAATTTTATGTCGGATAGACGTGTATTTTATAATTCGTGTAAAACTGCGAGTCACTCACTTCGGCAACACGCTATGACCATTTTGTTTTTTCACAATGCGAGATAAGTCTATGTCCCATCTTGTTTATAGTACAAGCTAATCTCAATATCTATGACTACACAGTGTATAGACATGAGCGAAGAACTTAAGAGAGGCGAAGTTTTCTGACATAACTTCACAAGTGGCACCTATATACATTGTACAAAGAAAGGCGTCATATTTAAATGAGCAAATCCATTGATCCAGGTTCACCACGGAACAAAATTAGACCGTTATAAGTACAATTATCTAGGTGATCGCTAAATAGTTCATTGGATGGTGATACTCTACCACTTACTGTCGTCCAACAAGGAGACTCACAGAGCACCAGATAATTAACCCAGGAGCCAAAGTCAACATTTGTTTTCAATTATATTTTCAACGCATCACATCAAACAAAACAACACGAAAAGAGCAACATGGGAGACCACACAAAGAGAACGCAATCGAACCACGTTCACAATTCAGAACCAAGTAACACGTTGCACCGTGTTTCTTCGGTCATTCAGATTTCCAAGATTGTCCTAAGTTCCAGCTGCAACAACTAAATTGGGTCGCAACAACACGAGCTCCGTTGCTGGAAATGTGAATGCCAGCTGATCTCATTGAACACAATCACCTAGAGATTGAGCTCAATGCAAGCCCACACCTCATACCTGTTAACCTATTACTAGTGGCGATACCTGATAAATGAAGTGATGATGCACACATATAGCTGGAGTCTTTTATCTGTTAATGTACGATCACAACAATAAAGGAGTTGGATGAACACACGTTTTCAATTGCATGAATCGCTCGGTTCGACATTACGTGGCCAGCTGGCTTAACTGCTCTTCTTAATAGGCCAACGTCTGCCTGTACTTGGCTGCCATCCCATCATGTTCAAGTAGGCCTACGTGTGGCACGCGTATAGAAGTCCCAGGGCATTAATTGTGCCTTGGAATTGAAGCCTAATTGGGGCCCAGACAGGAGAGCACTCAGCAAACACGCAAAACAGCGAGGAACTATTTCGCTTGGAGTAAATCTCCCCCGATGTGTCATTGCTCTCGGCGCATATATCGCAATCCTTGAAGATGCAAGCAAGATTGAAAGTTCTGGGCAATGATTCTATTTGCTCATTTACATGCAGTAGTTATCAAATAGCGTTGTTCCATCTCGTCTATAGTAGTAATTCTTTGCTCTATATCTCCTCTCTCTCAGTTAAAACCATGAATTAAACAATGGCTAAACATGCAATTTCTTTAATCTAATTTTATATTATATGCACCTACCAAAGCACAGCAGACAAATCCACGCATGCAGCATGTTCACTTTGAAGAAGATGTGAGAAATAGATGAGTTAAACAAATGGCGGATGAACACACGTGTCTTGCTTATATCCCGATCGTGACGTCATCGAGATCTCCGGATGGTACCGAAGGAAACACAAACAAAAACTGACCGAATTATCTCCTCCCTGGATGCGTACGAAGGCGCCCGGATGTGAGAAACTCTGCACTCGCATCCGGCAGGACGCTGATATTTTGCATTCAAGGCCACTTTGGGGTCGCGCTTGTACTTGTAGTGCCAAGGTCGCCATGGTGACGGATTTCATGCGTGGGCATTCGTGTGGTGGATCTTATTACTACGGTTGAGTGGAGTCTCGGATGGTTATGTAATCGAAGTTGCGAATATGTTCCAGGGAATAAGGGAAGTGGGTGGTATCCGGACCTGTTGTTTTGATGAGAACATGAAGTCACGTGGAATGTTGAGTCAACGTACGTCATTCAACTTGGCTTCTTGCGATATTTCGCTGTATTTCAGCTGAGACATTTCGCTCCACTGTGTATCAGTCACGATTTAAGTGTCTCAACATATAGTGGAGGTCACCGGGGTCAGCATGTATGATATTTCGGTTGAATTACAAATTAAAGTTTATTTCGACACCTTCAACGCTTTTATAAAGCGATTCTATTGAGTTTAAGAACGCAACGAGACATTAAAAAAAAAGAGATATTATTAAAAAAAAGAGATATTATTTAAAAGAGAGATATTACGTCATCTATGGATATTGTTCAACACGTGATTCTTCCGATGCAGAATGTTCAAAAGAAATTCAAAACTTTGATCAGATCTGCGGCAAGAATTTCTCTGTCGCGACTTGCATTATTAGGAGAATTACATCGATGACGTCACACTTGGAGTCGAACACGGGAATAAAGCGAGATGTTAAAAACATTTGATACATGTCCCTTTATAAGTGTACATGTAATGATGGGATGCGTCGATCTTTTTAGTTTAGGCATGAAATAAGTAAAAGGTGTTCATTATTTTCAACATCAATATTTAGTTTTCGATCCTTTTAACCTCAGTGCACTTTTTTCCGTTACATTACGGCCTCGGGAGAATTAATGTCAAAAATATAAAAAAAATCGCAAAATAATTTCAGGAATGTTTTAATCAATTTCATGCGTCATAAAAAGTCAAAAATATGTACAACAGAATTGAAAGATTACTCACACACGATACATTGTACAGAAAAAGTTAAAACTCTTCGGCGTTTAAACGAAACCAAATTTTTTTAAATTTTTTTTCTTTCCGAAGCCGAACAATCAGAAAAAAAAATCACAATTCACTTGTAGAAGAAGGGAATATCCTTTGAAATATTGATTATTCCCTGGTTGGAAATCGTTGAGCATTTTATTGGTAAATTTGCGGTGGGAGTTGATAGCGTTATGATGCGAAATCATAACGTTGCAAAGCGTTATGATTTAGAAATCATAACGCATCAAGTGCGTTATGATTGATTGTGGCCACGCGAGAGTTTGCTTAAACACGGTCTCACTTTTAATACTGAGAGAAAATGGTACCTTTTATAAATGAGATTCATTGATTATTCGAGACAAAAAAATCAGTGATCAGTATTGGAGGAAAAAAACAAAATAATATTAATTAAGCACGATCACTTACATTCACACACAGGAAATAAATACATTTTCATGAAATATAACTTCATTCTGTGATTACAGAGGGGAAAAAAAAAAAAAAAATTGTAATTAATATCCGATACATATGAAAAAAAGAAAAAAAAAGATGATTAATTATCTCAATGAAATATTCAAATAACTATCTTACGCTCATGAATAATCATAAAGTTACAGTCCATGACGGCTCTTCCGCAGCCAGCGACGATTCCTGCCGCTCAAACATGAGCGAGAGGTCGCGAACTCCCGGCTTCTCCCTCCTCTCCTCCTCATTTCCCAAATCCTTAAAATCCCTCAGCGCCTCATCCACGGTTTGCGCCACGCTTTTCTTCTGCTCAAATTTCCGCCTCCGTTCCTCCAACGAGTTCCTCTTGACGTCATCGTCCGCACGAACGTCCTCGCGACTGGCGGTGTGTCTCGTAACGAAGCGACCTTGAGGAGACTTCAAGGTCGCCTTGTGGCCTCTGACCTCCACATCCACTTCAATGGCCTTCGCTTCCTCATCGCATTTCCTCACTTTTGTCTGTCGCTTCTGAGGGACGGGAACCGTTTCAACTTTTGCTTGATACTGCTTCATGCGCTCGGCCAAAGTAAGCGGTTTCTCTACGTCGTTAGTTTCAACTTCTCGTTTGTTAATATCCGTTTGAACCTTCGCTGCTTTCTCTACAATCACAATCTTGCGCGCGGCAGGAACAGGGCGAGATTCAGCCTCCGGTGTTTTCGCAACGACTTGTCTCGTTGCTTCCAAAGACTTGCTTTTGTTGATCAGGTCAGGTGAAGTTGTTCTTTGGATAATAATCTCATGTTGTTTGATCGTCTCCTCTTCCTTCGCAGTTCTGGGTTTCGTCTCCATCTCTGACGGTGGAGAGCAGGAAGTCTCAAATCTGGAGAGCAATTCGCGAACGCTTTTCTTCCTCTGAGGAGTGTTGCGCTTGCTTTTCTGATCCGAGGAACAATCGGTTCCCGAATCATCCACGCTCTCCCCAATCACACTCTTTTCCTCCTCCGTGTCTGGTGTCTTCAGACCTTCAGACCCTGTTCCCAAAAACTCCAAGCTATCCGATGACTGAGCTCCCTTCCTCGCATCAAACGCCTCCTCCGAGGAGCTGTCATAAGACATGTTCAGGAACTCCGCGCTATCCGATCGTGTTCCACGATCGCTGACGTCATCCATGGCAAACATCATTCGCGCCACAGCGGGAGACACGAGTTCCTCGCACGAAGACGTCCTCTCCACTTCCTCTTCCGGCTGAACGGCTAACTTTTTGCGGCGTTTCTTCTGGCTCTCAGCCGCAGCCAGCGTGGGGCTGGCTGAGCTGCTACGATCGGCCGTGTAGCCGTCAATAACTGGGCAGTCCTGGCTGACCTCCAGCTGACCTCCGTCCAGCGGTTTTCTGATGACCATTTCAGGAAACACAGCTGGACCAGGGTCAACGTGCACAAATCCCTCGGGCCCAAACTTGACGTACTCGTAATCACTCTCCGTGTTTACTGATGTCGTCAGAGAACTCTCCATGACGGACGGTGATTCGCTGCTGTACTTGATGCACTGGTCAAACACAGGGCTCAATCGCGTGTGGTCAGACAGCGTTCCAGGGGAGCTGGACACCGTGGCGGTCAAGGTGTCGTCGTCAGATGGACGAGAGGCATCCCGGCAGAAATCACTCAGCCGCGACATGCTGTCCAGTGAAGCCTCACTGGGCGCTTGACCCGAGGGAAGGTCATCGCCAGGGAGACGGAGGATGAGGTCACCGATGGGAGACAGGGAGTCCGGTTTGGTTAGCGAGAGCTCCTCCTCATCCTCCGAGTGCGGGGGCGGAGAGTGGGGGTCAACGGGTGCATCGACCTCTGACCTCAGAGGTGAAGGGTCAGGGGGAGGGGGAGGGGCTCGCTTCTTCCTCACTGAAGAGGAGGACGAGGGCTGCCTGGGGGGAAGGCAGGGAACGTCCGCTGGAGGCACTTTGTACTCAAACTGCTGAGGAGGGTCGCTGGCAAGATGCGCGTTGTAATACTGCACACGACCGCTGGGCAAACCTAATGCAACAACGATTGATACGAGGGAATTGGGGAAGAAGCAACGTACCGCTTTCCATGGAAGAAGGCGCTGAGCCACACAGGGAAGAAGGGCTGTCGGACGGCGACCACACGTTCTCAAAGTCATCCGTGTACGGATTAACAACGACAGTGGAGTCCGCGGACACCTTGCTGTGACCCCCGCTGAGCAATGAATCAAAGCTGCGCACAGATCGCAGGTGGCGCCTCCGTGCTATGTCGTCCTCCGTCAGCGCAATCGACTCCATCGGCTCAACCGCGAAATCACTCTGGTCAAGACTGCCATCGTGAGAACTGACAGAACGGCTCCGTGACGAGAAGAGTGACCGCCAGCCGCCACTGGACGCGGAGGAAGAACGAGGCTTGTTGGATTTGCGCTTTTTCCTGCAGATAAATAAATAAATAAATAAAAGAGAAATCAACAATCAATGAACTCACTTGCTGCCGGGGAGTTCGATGACCGTGTGGTAAGTCTCGGGTAAGTTGCTGGGTCCCCCTCCGACTTCGATGTACTTCTGGAAGTGATTGCCGGTCGACAAAGCACGTTCTCGCGCTTCCTCCAGGGAGAGCAGTTTGGTCGGGGTTGAAATGGCGAGGGATTTGGGCCGTGCTCTCCGAGAGGGACCTGGGATTGGTGTTAACGCGAGATGAAAGACTCCTGTGCGACTCACCTCCGGATTGCCCGGTATTCAGCGCGTGCAGCTTATCGCTGAAGAGGAGATCGACGTAGCTGATGAGGAACTCGGTGACCACGGCCTGAATGCAGACGCCTTGCAGGGCGGCGGTCGAAGTGCATTCCATCTCCAGTTCTTTTGATCTCAGCAGATTCGGAGCCCAGACGATGGCAATATTTTTCACGTGCATTCCGGTCTGGCCTCCGTGGGAACCAACCCTCGAGAGATGACGTAGTAGATATTCGCACGTTCTGTACACGAGGCAAATGCACGAATAAATTTAATTTCCTCATGAATATGCAAATCACCGGTAATGTGGAGGGGGGAGTTGCTGCACAACGTCGTGGATTCTCAGCAGTTTGTTCTCTTCGTCCTGAATGGCTTCCTTGTAAAAAGAGAGATTTCGTGTTTTTTTTTTATCTCTCGAATATATCCGATAAAACTCACTGCAAATTTTGAGTACAGTTGGTAAGTGAGGAGGGGGTTTGGCAGCTCCCGGAAGTAGGCCTTGAGCACAGAACTGATGCAGTGGACGTCCTGCAGGTAGAGTTCCTCCGTCAACTGAGGGTCCTGTTCCTCGTCGAACGCGTTCCTCAGCTTCTGAATGTTTGACGCCAACCCAGACAAGCGATATATGCCGTCCTGAATGCCGTGCGTCTCAATGGCCTCAGCGCAAACGGTGAGCACCCTCGGAACTAAAACAACGAATTCCGTACAAAAGATCGAGAAGAGATCGAACAGTACCTTCGAGACCAGAGTTGAGCAAGTGTTCTCCCAGATCGCAGGCGAAAACTCGCTCCCTCACGATTCCCGTGCGCTTGAGCTGAGTGCGAGCAGGCCGGTTGCTGAAGAAGGTCCGCAGGAACGAGATCAACTTGCCCCGTTTGCGGAGAACTGTTAATTAAACTCGTTAACTGACTAATTAATTACAGAGGTTTTGTCTGTGAATACCTGGTTTGGGCGGAGTTTGTGGTATTTGAGAGGCCATTGTTTCCGGTAACGTTTCTCCAATGACTTCGACGTAATCACAAGGAAAGAAACCGACCTAGTTAAAGAAAAAATGACACAATTTCAATGAATTTCAAGAGTTATTTTAAAATCACCTCAAAGTTCCGTTTCCCCCTCCACCACATGGTTTCCTCTTTCGGGGGCATGTCAATCAACGAGATGATGTCACCAACCTGATCAGATCTAAACGTGGATACATTTCGCGTTGGGACGCACATACCTCGAACGATATCTCGTCGGGGGCCCTGGCCGTGTACCTCTTGGTGACGTGGGCGGCTGCGATCGCAGGCGTGTTGATGGCAGAGTCGTCCGTCACCATCAGGTGGTTGCCTCGATTGTCCATCTGAAACAAATTTTTTAATTCATTTGAAGCAGACGGCGGAATTCTCACCTCCAGCCAGCTCAGAATTGGTCCGCAGTTGATCATGTTGCCAGCGATGGCTGATAAGCGAAAGAGGTAGCGACTGAATAGAGCTCTAACCTCCTGTGGGGAAAGTTCAGTTGTTAATCGTGATAATAATAATTAATGAGCGCACCTCCACGCTGAGGTTGCTCTCAGAGTCGGCCGTCTCCAGATCCTGCAGCATGCTGTATTTGCGGTCAAATATGCACCGATGGAGCTGTCTGTCCAGCAGGCGGAGGTTTGCCAGCGAGCGACGGATCGTCCAGTTCTGACCATCAGCAGTCACTTGGAGGGAGTAAACGTGCTCCTCCGTGGGGACCTCAGGCGGGGAGGGAGCGGAGAGGCGGTTCTCTTGGTCCTCTTCAGCCCCCAACTCAAACTGAGGGAGGGATTAACATTTAACAATCAAATGGCATTGCATTTGTATCGGAATAAGTCGCCCGGATGAGACAAGCAATAACATAATAGCCACAATTAAACTGAACACAGCGGAATTATGTAGTTGACCTCTGACCTGCAAGGACCCCAGTTCGACGACATCGTAATGGAAGTGGTGGCACTCCTCCAGTTTCGGGAACTTTGTGTCTCCTTCGTAGATCCGCATCATTTTCTTGACGCGCACGGCGTTCGTGGGATGTTTGGCGCTTGCGTCGGTCGAAGCCATCGACACAATGCCTTGCTGCGAGGATGAAAATCAAGAATTTCTAAATGAATTCAAATAAGTAATTGAGCGTATACTTTCGAGTAGAAATTGCTGTTGCCAGCCTCCATCTTGACTGTGCCCGTGACGGAACGCTTGACTTGCGCATTGTTCAGATCTTGAACCTCTCGACCAGGTGCCCTGCAAAACGAACCACTCATTAACAACTGCTCATTATCACCATCGCTCAGGGGAAAGTTGCTTATATATTATTTATCACCCTCTTTGCCGTCGGCCTGAAATTAATGATTTGTATATATTGGTTATTATTCAGTTAGTATGTAATATACAGTACGACTGCACTAAGATGAAGTCAGGCATAGTTGGTAAACACGAAATGATGATAATAATTATTGCTTCCCGGTCAATATGATATCCTTATGAACTCATTTCGCGATGGAAGCAATAATTGCTGAGTTATTATTATATATATATTTTTTTTTTTTTTTTTTTTTTTTTTTTAGGGAGGCAGTACCCTGGATGCGTAGGTCCATACACCTTTGAAGCAAGGGCCTCTATTCATGCTTTTATGGTGCCTATTATCTCCGAAGAAACGGGAGGAGAATAAAAACACGTTATTTGCTGACGATCTTCTGCTGGCTGCGAGCGATAATTGGGCGAGATCGACATGTGCTTAGAAGCACGAGGTTGAAAGCGGAGTTGGATGCAAACCGCGTGTTTCATAATGGCTCATGTCGTAATGCTGGAAACGTGTTGCCAGCAGATGAACGCGCAGAATTGTTCCTCCGATGCAGAAATCGCGTTATGTTTACAGTGGCACCTCGAAGCACGAAGCACGCACTGAGCCAGCCGCACTCGGTGTGATATGAAAGCGCTCGCATTTAATGCGAACGAACTCATTTTCGACGACAGATATGAATAGAATTAATAACAGTCGAATGAGGCAATTTTCCAGCTGTGCGTATCTGACTATCTCTCATGTTATAATTATTATTGCGCTCTCACGCACAATATGCGTGGTCACGTCGCTTGACCCAAATACACACTGACCTAGTTGCAAGCTAAAATGATAAATCTCAAAGTCTTGTTGAATAATTGAATAGAAGGGATTAGTTGAAGTGCGGGGCGCTAGCTTTCAACTTCAAGAGGATTGCTGAATATTACTAGGATGTTAAAGAGTGAGAAAGTTCTCTGTGTGTGCGTAGCTAATTGGCTAGGACGTGCGTAAGTCCATCCGTCTGTGGAGGAAATAAATCCTGCAAAATAGAAACAAACATTTCCGATTGAGAACGTGCTTTCAGGGGAAAACAAAACATCCACATACTACTCTAGTGAGACGGGGAAGGGGTGATAAATCGCGCTGACGAGGAAGCAATCCACGGAAAATAAAGAAAGAAGCAACGAAAAAGTGAAAACTAAAAAAGAAAGGTCCTCAAACAGGAAGTGACCGAAAGCTAAACATTAACACACCGCAAACAGAACACGCACAAAACGAATAAATTTCAAAAGCCAAATTTTTGTTTCACCTCAAAATCCTAAATATAAAATCTGCGTGAATCGCAAAATACAAAAATAAAAAACGACAAGATGGAAGAGTTGAGAGGAAACACGCACACAAGCGACATTTAGAATTGCACAACACAGCGTCACTATTGTAAGAATCTAGAATTGCACAACCGCGCAGCACTACTTTGAGGGCATGCAAAACTGCCGGTACCTGAGATCGACGAGAGGCACAGGGCGCTTTGAAAAGAGGCTTCGTCGTTGCTGCTGGGGGAGGGTAGCACTTTGGAACTCGCCCTTCGCTTTGGATATCGGTCTCATCCGCGGGGAGGTTTCGTATATGCTGGGTCCCAGGAACATCGGGTGGCTGACCGGAAGAGCAACAGACGCGGTCAACACCACGTGGGTGGGCAACACGATTGGCGGGGAATATAAGGGGAAATTTTTGCGGGGAATATAAGGGGGAAATTATGCCAGGTTTGTTATTAAAACGTGAGAAATTGTTTAGCTGTAATTATGTATAATTTATCGCAACTGCCAGTGAATAATTTATGATGTTATATTTCAGCAGACTACCAGATCATAGAAATCAAGCCGGTCTGCTAATATCCAGATATGACAAAAGGTTTCGCAAGAGAGAATATACTGATCTATGGAAAACACCCTCCCCCACCCCCTGAGTGTCATACATCACAATCAGACGGAGATAAAAACACAGCATTGTTCTTCGTGAAAGAAAACCTACAATTTGATTCACAGATTTCTCAACTGATTATGCGCAGAAAGAAGAATATTCAAGAGAAGCCTCGCGGCGGGTCATCTCGACAGATCGAAAGAAGAGAGGAGAAACTGACCACCGGTCAAGCAATGCGAAAGGGCAGAAATGACTCAGATTTCAAACGTATCTCTCTTTGAACATGGCAAATCGAGTTATAATGATCATCAATATTACATGCAGCATATCTGTGTAATCGCTATACGCTAAACTCGGGACGGCGCCGACTTGCTCATGGGATAAGAGATTCATATTGTTACGTAAGAAACGGCACCTTATGGAATGCTTTGTACGCACAATGGCAAACACTTGTAATATCGCTCAGGCGAAAAGCGAGTGCATTTTATGCAAACCGCAGAAGACGAGAGTCACGGATCATTCGTTAGTATTGGTGACGTAACACAGCGCCTCCCTGGCGGAGAGAAATGTCACTACGATACCTGGGTGATGACGTCTGTGTGCAGCGAAGACGGTTGCATATCCGAGAAATGCACGAAATACGAAAGAAAAACAAAACAGGCTTTTTGCGGACAACTGCTTCGTCGACTGTCATTTGGCGCGAAATGGAGAGAGGGAAATCCATGAGTCAGGGACACGGGACGAACATTCCTTATTATGGAGTAAATCCCAGGGAACGCTGAGTCATCTCAACAACAAAGAACTAACGAAGGAGATGACCGAGAGAGTATTGGCCCCTGGATACGAACGACTTCACAACATCGCCATTTATCATAATATGATTACTGACCTCAGATGACTAGATGGGTTATCTGAGTAAGAATTTATCTGGGTCAGGGGTGCGCTCTGCTGAGGCGAGGCAAGCGACTTCCTCTCGGTTCATTGTCGTTTGGAGTTGGTTGAGAAATCAAACCCTTGAAGGTGTTTTTTTACTGCCTTCAAGTAGACATGTTTGCAAGTCGGAATTGGCTCATAAAAATGATAAAAATGTTCACGTAATCAGGGAAACAATGTCAGGCAAACAGCGGAAATCGGGAAGCGATCCATTTGCGTAAACAGGTCATGCATTGGGAACGAGGGAGCGATTCAGGGTTTCGCATTCGGGAGCGATTCGGGTTTTGCTTTCAACTGATTGACGAATATCGATCGATTGCAGCTACCACGCAATTCGGGAGAGGGGGAAGAGATTTCAGGGTCGATGGGAGGCGACCCCGAGAAGGACACGGAGATAAGGGGAAGCAGAGAAATTGTTTGTTTCTGGCGAAGATAATCCGGGAAGAGGAGGCTGTAATGACGCCTGGGGGTTTTGGGACTTGATTCCATCGATTGAGAAACATTTCACAAAACACTTTAATATGCAGACGAATTAAGATTCATTTTAGCAGAGTGCGAATGACAGCGGCAATCTCACGCTGAAATATATCCCATTCACACGATTCATAAATCTCATGAAAAAAAAAAAAAAAAAAAAAAAATAGAATTAATATATTCAGGATCATGAAGATGAACTTTGGTTGAACTTGTAAACTCTTGACCTTAGCTATACATTGTATTATAGTTTTGCTCTTAACTTCCATGCTGGATATGATAATAATTCCTACTTTGGAAACTATAGAATTTTAAAATAAGGGCTGTTATAGTCTGTTGAATTAACTCCTCATTTTGAAGTTCTATTATTATTATTATTATTATTATATTATTATTATTATTATTATTATTATTATTATTATTATTATTATTATTATTATTATTATTATTATTATTATCACCAGAAGCCAAAAGACCAAAGAATCTTAATTCATGATAACTTTTTAAGACTAACTAATGCTCTGGGTTGACTTGGCAGTTGACACAGAATTCAATCAAGGATTTTACAAAAAAAATAAAAAAATAGAAATTGGCAACAGCTGAAATGATCATTAAAATTCAATATTTCATTGAAACTAATGAGTAAATGAGATAAACAATTGCAGAAGCAGGTTGTGAGATAAATAAACAATTGTGGTATTACGTAACACATAAGGTTACATAACATCAGTGGCACATATAATAGGACATAATCATATGTAAAACATTGTACACACATTGCGTGAGTGCAGCTTGAGAAAAATGATAAAAAAAAAAAATTAAAAAAATTAAACGATTTAGGTGAGAGAAAAAAAGAAATGACTAGTACCGGCTGGTCGGGGATGGATCCATTTTCGAGCCCTGTTTTGAGCAGTGGTCTACTAGTTTCGCAAAGACATCTTCTATTGATTTTTCTGCAATGACAAGAAAAGAAATTGAGATCCAATTAAACCATCAGAATATCAGAGTCAGGTGTAACATTATCTCAATTATCAGGTATAAGTTATGGAAATTGTAATAAATTATAAAAAGGGAATTCTATTATTGATACATGTCACATGATCAAAATTGTAATTTTGGGCGAATTGATGAGGAAATCCAGACTCGAGAGAAATGAAGACCAATCAATCAATATCAGAATTTAAAGAGATCAATCAATCAATACCTCAATATATTGAATATATAATGAGCAAAACAAAGAATGATTCAGAAATTGAGAATTCCAACAAAACAATTCGGAGAAACAAGAAAAAGAAAAAAAGCACTCAAAATGCCAGTGCAGCCAATCCTGCTGCTAACAGGAAACACACGCAGATCCAGATTTATATCCACGAAGGATTTCAAGATCCGCATGCAACCGATAAACAACCATTCAGACCAGTTGTGTGTGCAACAATTAGGTCAGGTCACCAAAACAATTAGGTCACCTGCAATAGTTGACCCCCCGAATGGATGATGAGAGATAGAGGGAGGAATTGGAAGCAATAAACACTCCTCAACAGCTGGCCTTCTGAACCGAGAAAAAACTGAACATTCTGTGCTCACATTAATTTAATTACAAGCGCCCACATGCGACAAGCACACATGCAAGAAGCACAAAAACAAGCACGTGTTTTGTCCGGCTGGCTCGTAATGATTCCATTCATGAGGTATATGTTGCGTGGTTGTGAAGTCTGGCGAATGTTTAAAAATCAACCACGTAGGAGGGGGGTGTGAAATGACCAAATAAGGAAGTGAGATTTCGGGCTTTTTTCAGGATGGCTGGTTGTGAAAAGCCATGAAGAATGCGACGATGTAATCACATCCCGAAAAGGATAAAATCTACAGTGGAACCATGCAGCCACAAGCATACAGTGCAACATTATTTACATAACGAAATAAACGGATAAATACAAACCAAAAAATCACAGCACTTGACAAATCGACAATCAATGTTTTAAATCGAAAGTTATTTACATTTTTCTTGACCCCACTACAGGAAGTCAATCGTACGGATCAATAGCCAATTAGGGAGTGGATAACATCAGGGCTGATCACTTATCAGTGCAATAAGGTCATCAGACCCATTCTATATGTGAGAGATCACTTTAACTGCCGCTAGGCAACCAACAGTCAGGAAATCAGAAACATATTGCAACACAAAGCGACAGCATTCACACAGAACTAGTTAAGAGAATATTTTCCAAGTTCTAACTGGGCCACTAATCGCTCAATGAGTGGTCTCGCTGTCTGTGAAGGCAATTACTAGAATTTATATCTAATCAGAAATAATCACATGATTTGCATTCTCTGTGTAGCTTCTAGGGTCATGACCTTTGGTGTTAATATATGCAAATCGATCATTCTCATGTGACCCCGAATGACTCCTATGCTATTAACACTGTTACATCTGTCTGCTGCAAGCGTACAAGTGATATAACATTTGGTAAATATTTCGTATTTCATATTTCTATTCTTAGTTATGTGGACCTGTAAAATTATTACAATCTACATGTCACGCTTGACCAATTACGCATGGTTTAGAAGTTACTTACTGTGTATAATAAATAAGTACTTTACATGTGGTCTACAATTGATAATCGAGCACAGCACCCTGCCTCGAAGAGACATTTCAAATTAATTCTCAATGGACACAATGTAGATTAGTCAAATTAGTCAAATTACCCGGTGTAATAAAAATAGTGCAGGATGCAAAAATCTCAGACGAAAGAATTGTTGAAAAATTGAAAGATGAGACACAAAATAAAAAATAGCGTAAATCACGAAGCAGCAGAACAGACAATAATGCGGGTGCTTTTTCCGATCAGCAAATTGATGCGATTTTCTGATTGCTTGAAACTTGGCAGAGGCCCAAAAATATGGGTGCAAAGCAGAATAAACAGAGAGTTAAAATGCTCGAGAATCCTCACATCGAAGCAGAGGCTCACTCGACTTAATCTATGACAGACAAATTCATGAAAAGAATGTTCTAACTAAGTTTATGCAGAATCTAAAATAATAAAATTCCTTTAATAAAAAAAAAATACAACACCCGGATACAGAAAAATAATTCACACCGTCTGTCAGTGGAGCAAATGGAGTGAATAAATTTCCACGCTTATAGCAATGTGATAGCATAGCATAGCGATGTGATAGCATAGCATAGCAATTGTGACTGCTCAGATTTCTGCATGAACTAGCAACAGCATAATAAATACAGCACTGGAGTGACACATTTGCTGACGGCAATTTGTTGAAATGACTGCAGCAGTAACAACCTATGATCAACATTTACGACAACAGAAGCCCCGGAGACCAAGGAAACCAGATGATTATCACACAATAAAGCATAATGGAGGCCAACACAACTAACAGCCCAGTTTGATAAGAATGGCGATAAGAACTGCATCTGCCTACACACAAACACACCCGCCTTTTCGCCTTCCTGGATGATCAGTGATAAGAGAGATTACAGGAGAGAGTGGTAGCGATTAAGAAGCTAATTGTTATCATTGCAACCAGATGTGTCTGTTCTATGTGGGACTCATTTGCATATCATTTGCATATGAATGGTCACAAGTTCATTGAGTATGTTTCTATTTTAGATTCTTGTTGACATGGATTGGTTTATAATCATAGCTATGTTGTGACTACCAGCATCAGTTACATACACAGTCACAGTGTACATCAATACCCTTCCACATCAATGCAAATTATACCAATGAGCTCTTCAGGCCTTAAAACGAGTACTTGTGCAAACCTGTAACCAATTAATGAGCGCTGTGCTATATATGGTTCACAAGTGGTTACGAGGCACCCACCCCCGACTGCAGTATCACGTGATGGTGAGCAAATTGAACGTCGAATTACATAAGCATCGTCAGAATGTTCAACAGCGGAATGCTATCCCAACCCCCCAGAACATAATGAGTACAATTGGTAACTTTGTAACATGTAGGGGTTCAGAATTAAGACACGTGAATCATTATTGATATTTGTTATAGATCTAGCTCATTTTAAACATCTAAAATTATATAATAATTAATAACAATGATAATGTATTATATATGTATATGTGGATACATAACATACAGTTATGTACTATCGATCAATCAAATTGATAACAGCCAAATACACCTACAAGAGGTTATATTAAGAACCTTTATAAAAAGAAAAGGAAAGAAAAGGAAAAAACCCACTCAAGACAGTGATGCTGTATATGATGACATCATTGAAACTATTGATGCATAAATCCTCATGTAGTTTTCACTTCTAATCTACTTCTGTCTAGGCCTGATTAATTTTTTACATTGTAATTCAAAAATGAAAGTGTTCTCATTGAATTCAATGGTAATATTGTTCAATATAATGACTAAAATATTCCTTCCAGACTTCTTTTCAGTTACTAGTAGTAGTACTAACTACTATAACTATTCAATACCTTACAACGTATTTAAGGTTAATATAACCTTTAGGATTTTTTGTTTGAGTTCGACGATCAGTCATAATAATGAAATTAACCAGTAGAAATTGAATTAAAAGGAAATAAAAATTGAATTACCCGATTATATTGAATAATCACGTAGGCCTACTCACGTCACGGTACTGTTAACTGTAAATAATGATCTAATGAAACGTTCCAACTTCGATCGACCTAATTCGGTGACGGTAGATCCCGAAGAAGCAAGATCCCCACAAGAGCAAGAAGGAGAGGGACAGCGGTGGAATGAGTACTTCAGGGCAACAATTAGCTGCATGAAATGTGCGTCAGATGAGAAGAACATTTGTTGACAGGTGCAGAAGCATCATTGAACATGCAGCAAACCTCACGGATCCTGAGGTCAAATCAACAAAACCAGACTCACCAGACCAGGATCGAGGTTTTAAACACCCGAGAAACGATTTTCAAATATTCCGCAGTCGATTCAGAGTGAAATCTACAAAGATCAACCGCTTCCACTGATGTTAAATCACGATTAAAAGCAACGAAGACAGAAGCCAGGTTTGCCGTCACGCCGCCATTTTTAGATACCTCAGAGTCACGTGACAAAACAATGGCTTTCGCCAATCACGAGGCTCGAAATGCTTTTTGCATTGAAAGACTCTAAGTTGAATTTAGGCCCATGGTGAAATAATGATCAGTTATTTCTATCGATGCTAATATACTTTAATCGAGTTGTCACACGTGAAATGAAGAAATAAAACGCACTCTTTCTTTAGATTGAGTGTGCGGTTGAGAAATGTTAGCCAACAAACTTGAGCAGACGACATGCTCACTTCAGGTTGTGGCGTCATAATTGAAAGGCCACGATAAATAAATTAGACAATGAACGTATTGAAACCGATGACATCCCACTTCGAGTCTTCGATATTTGCATTGAATTTCGGTCTGCTAAAGCTTTCTTTAGCTTCTGTCAAGATGCGAAATCGCAGCATTCTCACTAAGACTTATAGTCATGATCAGTCATGATATCCCGCTTAGTTCAGGTCAGATCGTAATTTTTGAGTCCTTTTATAACAGGACTCCCGGTAAAATTAATTACAGTTAAAGTTATCAGGATTACAGTGTTCATAGAAAAGCGAGGTTTTATAATTTAGAACGTTAACATCAATCATAATGTCAGACTTCAATGGTGCCTCTTTCAAATCCTCTCTTCCTCTGAATAAACTGCATATTTTTTTGTGCAAAGCTTTATAATCATAATATATTTTAATTCACGTCACAAAAAGACATACTTACATTACATTACAATTACATTACACATGTAAATAATTATGCCCTATAGAATGGAAACGAAATCTAAAAAGGATTAAGACAACTAAAACGATTACCCACACTATTAAAATAAATATTGTGAGATAAAATATAATTAGACTGTAATATTAAATACTGTAAGATAGAGTCAGTGATAAAGGCAGGTGCAACACAAGGTGAGGTCACTAATTAGGATGAGTGCAGTGGTAATATCAAAAGGAGGGGAGGGGGTGAAATTTCTTTAGTTAGTGAATAAACATTCCTTCTTAAAACAATTTTGCATGGTGTATTCTACAGCCAATAAAGACGATGAGTAAAGAAGACCTCCGTTCAATTCGGAACCATTTTAGATCGATTCCATGTGGTTTTTTGACTGACGATAGTCTTTTTTTTTTTTTTTTTTCTAAAAAATTTTGTCAACTGTGAATGATATTCGAGACAAATTAAAGTATGATATTCCTGCTCAGACAGAATTTCTTGAAACGAGATGAGTGCGAGATTTCTTTTATGAGAACTGCTGAAAGATCTGCTCACTCGACTGCTCCCATTGTTAACACTAGGAGAATTACTTTTGTCACGTCACTACAGTCTGATATCGAACGCGAGAAGAAAGCGAGATTTTAAACCTCTCAAATTCGGTGTATCTAGGAGTAAGCCCACGGCAAGCTTATTGTCTAAATGTATGTCAGCCAAAAGGCGAATTTGTCTTTTGGGATGCGCATCCTCTATATCATCCGTTAGGCCAACTAGTTTAAAGCAATTAGAGGTCCTCTTTATACTCCTTTAAGTCCAAAAAGAGGCCCATACATTGATCGTTTTATGTTCGAAACTTGGAAGCCATTGACATGTCATCACTAGAAAGGCCTCAAAGAACGACGTGGAATTCTCAAATTGGGCCCAAACAATTTTGACGACCAGTGTGAACTTTTATGATTGCATCAATGTACCCGTATGAAAAGTGTTTCAAGATATTTTTTTTTCTCTTTTTAACTTTGAGTGATATAATTACTAACTATTATGCATACTGACTCGATCATTGGGGATATTATGCATATGCTTGTTGCACTTACAGTGATAGGACTGCATGCATTACTTTACACTGGTAGAGATACTACATGTATATGTAGTCCTTGTGATGGAAGTCCAAATTTCAGGAAAAAAAGTATCAATAATTCAGGGGGGAAAACGGCGATTATTATAAAATTCAGCAGTTCGATCAATACTGTTCAACATCCCAGTCAACGTTTAGGCTTAATATATAACAAGTAGTTGCGCATGGGGTTAATTATTGATAGAAAACATGTTAGGGGTGTGTTCCAAAGGAAAATAACGGTGTATGTTGCTTATTTGAACTTCTTTCTAATTATCTTTATTTATAGTTTCTAGCATTATTATAATTATTATTTATAAACATGTATATTTTTTAATGTACAAATACTCTGTCATTTATGACGTGAAATATGTATGTTGTTGTATTATTAATATTTACTGAATCATTTTCAACAGAACTGCATTGATAAAAATCAAACATAATAAGTAAATATAAGAATAAAAATATTCGACAAATCAGATGGAAATCTTTACTTGTCGCTTCAGTTCATTTTGCTACACAGTTGCGGAAGTCAGAATCACCGAGCCCCATCACTCCCTCCGGCATAAAATCTATCGCCGAACTAATAATAAATAATGCTAATAGCCCTTGGTATTAATAAAATAATGACCCTCGAATGAATAAAAAAATCTTAACCGTAACAAATATTTCATTTCGGGAGACAATAACAATTTAAACTAGTGTAGTACCTGAGGCGTATGAATATGAGCGACTGACGTGGCTTCCGCCATACTTGCCTGTGAGTTGGAGCAGAGTGACATGTTCACTTTCATGTTGTGATATTAAGCAGCGTCTGGAAGAGAGCATTCAATCATGGTGGGTTGTATTTGAAACTTGTAGTTAATTGTCTCGCCTATCAACTGGTTGGCTTGTGAATGCTGGGCACGAATCTTCCTTTCTTTCTTTGATTAATTAAATCTGAAGAAGCAAGATTTTGTTATTTTGACAGCTGAGTTCACAAAGTGCTAATTCCCGTATTCACTGATTGGTGACGTCAAGATGGGCCATTGTGATTAATATTACTATTACTATTAATATTACTATTAATATAGATACTCCATTTCATGCCCTGACAAATCATTATTCAAGTTCCTCACTCTCTGGAGTTACTTCTGTACTAGAGATATAGCTGACATTACAATGACTAATGAGCAGGACCGAGGGGAATGCAGAACTCGACCGATTTATCTGCGCTACTACAGATACTAGATAGTCGTTATAGTGCAATTACCGAATTAGCAGCCTACAGATGTGCCTTTTGGCAATGATCATCATCGTAACTGACCTTTCATTTCGTAACCATCCCTAAGCCTCCCTCAGTCCCTCTTTGATTATATACTTTCAAAGCAAACCCTAATTTCTCTTCCCCTTCTCTTAGGTGTTGCTAGCAGCAGCAGTATGCAACAAGGCTGGCAAGGGTGAGTCTGATCAACACTCAAATTTATTTATACTAATTCCTTGCATTTCTCAGCCATCATCTCTCGTCAGTTTGTTGAGATGACGAGATCTCGGATCGAAGGTCTGCTGGCGGCCTTCCCCAAGCTGATGGGTTCTCCTGGCAAGCAGCACACATTTGTTGAGACAGAGAGTGTTCGCTACGTTTACCAACCAATGGAGAAGTTATACATGCTCCTCATCACGACAAAAGCCAGTAATATTCTGGAAGACTTGGAAACTCTGCGTCTATT
>KB306678.1:12482-25654 GCA_000328365.1 Capitella teleta | reverse complement strand
CCGGCGTCTGGTTCTGTTGATCAATCGACGTTTGAAGATTTTCCCGATTGAGAGATCATGACACGCAAATGTGTCGTTGTCAGTTGTTCAAACCGATATGACCACAATTCGCCAACAACCTTTCATCGGTAAATGCTCCTCAAGCATCCGTGCCTTCTATGTATCGATGTGTAGAATTGTTAGACTAGTTGAGTTGATTGTGCTAATTATTATATTCATTCTGTGTTTTCAGTGTCATCATTCTAGATCCTACTGGCACCTTTGCATGGTTGAGCGGTTTCAGCGTCGCGAACTCTCTATTCACAGTGATGTTTGGTGTTCAGAACTTGGAGGATTGATTCCCAAATTGAGAACAAGTAGGTTAACCTCTTCAATTTATCTGATAATACACCAGCACTGGTTTTTTATTAAAATTTTCATATATTTAGTTGACATTTAATTTCCTTGAACAACTCTGCCAAAACGGAATTTATGTTCATAATATTATTTGATTTCATTTCATTTCATTTTCATTTCATTTATTACATTTAAAACGCATTTTCAGCAATATCAAAGAACATTCAAATGCGCTGTACAAACAGAGGTAAAAAGGAAAATCATTAAATACTAGAAAATACAATGTTAAAATAGTAAGTCTTAAGTTGGGTTTTAAAAGCATCAAGCGATTGCTGGTACTGTAGGTTGGAAGGTAATCGGTTCAAAAGGATGGGTGCTTGATGGGCGAATGTTGGGTAGCCATTGATAGAAAATACATAAGTAATCCAGTTTACAAGAAGCTCCGCATTCCCGATGAAGGTGTAAATCACGGTAAACGACGGAGTCATTGGTCAGCGCAACCGAAAGGTGCTGCTGATTCACTCAATGTCTCTTATCTGGGCAAATTTGGTGTCAATGGGTTCCTTTTTGGAAGCAGGTTCACATGATGCACAAACCTGCGCTTTAGGGTCTCTTGTGACACATATAATCCACGCAAAAGTGTGAAAATTAGGATACTATTTTGAATTCAACTCCTTCCTGTGCGTTGCCATGGTTGATGTGTACCTTCAGAAATCTCCCATGTTCAATTTGTGTGTAGACTGAAGATTTTTTATACCCTTCTCAGATTTCCAGATACAGAAATCAAAGAAGACTGCGGAAATGCGGAAATAATTAGGATAATATTATTATTAATCATTATAGCACCTGATTATTCCGTCAGGGCCTATGTTAAGATTACGTGGATGCTTCTAACTACTTCACACGATGTTTCATTATAGCATATGTAATTATGATTATATAAACTCTGCCTATGCATATAGACCTTCAGGCAGCGCATGCACGGGATTGCTTCCATCTCCCAAGAGGCAATCAGCGAATATTGAGAGGTCAGAAGGTCAACGTGCAATTAGTGAATACTGGCGGTCAGAAGTTCGCCGAGAACAAAGAACCGGAGAGCAAACGCATCCATCACTGTCAGATAGCAAATACTTGGAAGGCACCGATCTACTGCATTTTCTATTAGAAACACAGGCTGCCCCACATCCATGGTTCTAGTATAAAACACCCCTACATCTTCACATCTCTACATTCTCTCTCTCACACGTGCCCACTCGTCCCGTACGAACCACACACCAAGCTACTTCTTTCAGAACTCTATTATTTGTGATACCCTCTTTAGAATATTTTATTGAAAGTAAATTAAAGCCAATATGAAGTGATTGGTTGAGTCTTCGTTATTACGAGCTTGGAGCTTACCATCCAACTAGTGCATAATTGACGTAGCCCTGGAGTCACTACGTCAGCCTATACTGTTCAATTCAGGAGTCTACCCTTTTAGGTCAATTTATCTTAAAATTTTCAAATTTTATCACTTCTACTTACATTTCTTTGAATTGAATTGAAAAGTGCAAAGCCTCGGATTTTTTGCTTGGCAGAAATTTCAACATTAACTGCACTCAATGGCCTTTTTTATGCATTCCATTAGTAATTTTTTCTTCTTTAATTATTTTTTTTGTCCTACTGTCTTCAATTTATTTTTTCTCATTTCATAATTTGTTTTGATCCCATCATCAAATAAATCTCATGGCTCTCATTCACAAAACAATATGAATATCTCCCTGTCTTTGTTTTTCTCAACCAAAATACATAAAAAAACACTGATCTAATCATTTTAGTTAAAATAATACGTTCTTTGCTAAAAAAATTAATATCCTTTTGATAAGTACTCGTTCTGTGAAATATAATGCATTCTACAGAGAATTACAAGTAATTCATGTTGGCTGCCTTACAACGGAGAACGTTGTGATTACCATTAAGCGAGAGCCATAACGCACCGGAACTTCGCAGAGACTACCGTCAGAAGCCAATCTCAGCTAGCATATTTTCAGAGCTGAATTCCTATTCGATGCTCCATCTGTATTACTCCACATCATTGGTGCTCGATCCAAAACTGATGTGTAAAATTATAGCGGATATTTGTTCAAATTATGTATTGATTAATAATCCACTTCTACATGAATCTTTAGAACTACTTTTGATGGGAGTAATATTAAATTGTACGTACTTGTAATGATATGAAACAACCAGGATGTCTTTTTTGTGTGTTTATTTTGACACATTTTAAGACCTGTGTGCTTGTGTGGATCATAATTACCTAATTATCTCACATATCCATTTTTTTGCATCATATTATTTATTGTTAATTCTCACTCATATTTATCAATAATTGTCTTTGTTTACATGTGTAAATTTGTTCATATTTAACCGTGACATACTTTTCCTCTTATCAGACAATAACACCATAGGTTAATTATGCACTTAACCTTTGATAACACTTCAAAATAATAAACATGAAGCGCATGAGCGAATGACGTGGCTTGTGCAATGCATATATACCTGCCTATATGAGTTGGAGTAGAGTGACATTTTCAGCTTCCTGCTGTGATATTAGGCAGCATCTGGAAGAGAGCTTTCAATCATGGTGGGTTGTATTTGAAACTTGTTGTTAATTGTTTTGCCTATATTAACCTGGTAGCTTGTGATAGGGAGTTCCAACCATTTTAAAAAGGTCGATATCCTCATCTGAGGCAATATTGTGAAACTCAGGAATTGAGTTTGGAAGGATATTTCCAAGAAGCAGGTAGACGTGTCTTTATATGCCTGCTACAGGAAATTTGAGGCTAGTATTTTTGAATAGTGCAATACAGGCAACCAACAATTAATGTATATATACCCACTATCATTACAAGCATTCTGCATATACCTATGTAATTGTTTTCACAAACTCACTGGTATAAATCATTCATGTACTGTTCATGTACATTAAACTGATTTCTGACTGAAATATCAGTCAGAAATAGCACATGCAAAGTAATGACCGAAAAGCAGGCGCCAATAAATACTGCCATGCAGGAGGATAGGCGTGAGGAATAATTGAGGTTTACAGCTCCACCTAACCCAATCAAAGGATAGTGGCAACATAAGGCCGAGAGTTTCTTCGGTCTATAGCTACTTCAAGTTAAACAACTGCTAAGCCTAACTCCATAGCCATAATCTGGGGATGATTACCAATATAGAGAATTGGAACGAGACTACTGCTAGCCTAATCTATTGCAAAGTGTCTATCTTTGTTCATGTCACCATAACATTATGATTATTATCAGTGTCAGAACGCATGGATCGCCTTCACTGCAAGGTTCCCTAGTCATATATATAATGACGGCCACTTCTTCTGCCATGACCTCTTTATTTGCTGCCACGGCCACTTCTTCTGCCATGACGTCTTTCTTTGCTGCCACGGCCACTTCTTCTGCCATGACCTCTTTCTTTGCTGCCACGGCCACTTCTTCTGCCATGTCCTTTTTTTTTGCTGCCACGGCCACTTCTTCTGCCCTGACCTCTTTCTTTGCTGCCACGGCCACTTCTTTTGCCATGACCTCTTTCTTTGCTGCCACGGCCACTTCTGCCATGACCTCTTTCTTTGCTGCCACGGCCACTTCTTTTGCCATGACCTCTTTCTTTGCTGCCACGGCCACTTCTGCCATGACCTCTTTCTTTGCTGCCACGGACACTTCTTCTGCCATGACCTCTTTCTTTGCTGCCACGGCCACTTCTTCTGCCATGACCTCTTTCTTTGCTGCCACGGCCACTTCTTCTGCCATGACCTTTTTCTTTGCTGCCACGGCCACTTCTGCCATGACCTCTTTCTTTGCTGCCACGGCCACTTCTTCTGCCATGACATTTTTCTTTGCTGCCACGGCCACTTCTTCTGCCATGACCTCTTTCTTTGCTGCCACGGCCACTTCTTCTGCCATCACCTCTTTCTTTGCTGCCACGGCCACTCTTTCTGCCATCACATCTTTTTTATCCATAAAGCTTCTGGATAGCGTTGTTTGAAGCGGCACTGTTAACCATCACATTCTGGAATTTTTGGCAATGTCTCAATGTTACTGTCTATACTGCTCAAATCCGTTCTCAAAATGAAGTTTACCAGGATTTTGGAATTGTGTAGATGACAACTGTTTTTCGAAAGTGAAAGGCAGAAAGTTATTTGTCAAGCATCTTTGAAACATATATTTCGCATAATTTTTTGGCCTACACAGACAAGTTGCCCAAAAGTAATTGTAATAATAGACCGGTTTCTTGTGCCTCTATGTACATAATGCTCTGACAACTTCAGCGGCAACCATAAGGATTTCAAAGAAAAAAAATATCAAAATAATTCATGTTTTGGGTCAACTCGTATGCATGGTCATTTGCATACATTCCGTTTTGAAATCATAATCAGTGTAACTGATATGTCATTTGGTTACCATCTTTGAGCCTCCCTTGGATTATGTGTTTTCAAAGCAAACACTTATTTCTCTCCCCCTTCTCTTAGGTGTTGCTTGCGGCAGCAGTATGCAGCAAGGCTGGCAAGGGTGAGTCTGATCAACACACACAATTACCTGTACTAATTCTTTGCATTTCTCAGCCATCATCTCTCGTCAGTTTGTTGAGATGACGAGATCTCGCATCGAAGGTCTGCTGGGGGCCTTCTCCAAGCTGATGGGTTCTCCAGGCAAGCAGCACACATTTGTTGAGACAGAGAGTGTTCGCTACGTTTACCAACCAATGGAGAAGTTATACATGCTCCTCATCACGACAAAAGCCAGTAATATTCTGGAAGACTTGGAAACTCTGCGTCTATTTGCACGAGTGGTAAGTCAGTACATCTGTCACACAACCGATTTTTAACCATTCCTCTAGATCCCTGAATATTGTAAAGCGATGGAGGAGAGGGAAATTGTTGACCAAGCTTTTCCTCTGATCTTTGCGTTTGACGAAATTGTTGCTCTCGGATATCGAGAGAACGTGAATTTGGCTCAGATCCGAACCTTCACTGAGATGGATTCTCACGAAGAGGAGGTTTCCAAGGTTGTCACACATGTCAGTAACCTCTATGATTCCTTGATAATTGAAATCGTTAAAATGATTTCTTTATAGACGAAAGTGATGGAGACGCGAGATCACATGAAGAGAAAAGTCAAGGAGCTGCAGAGACAGCGTCAAGATGCAGTGAAATACGGCCGCAAGGTTGGGGGAATGGGCGGGTTTGGCAGCGACAGCACTGGACGACCCCCCGACAACGCTGGCTTCATTCAGACGTCCGTGGAATCTACGCCCGCTAAGCCATCGTACACTCCTGCCAGGTAACATTCAGAATCAATTGAGTTTTTTTATCTATTATTTGTCTTGAAATATATCATGCTCGTGTTGCAGGCTCCCTGTAATATTGACCTTTGACTTACTTAATTTTGACCCTATGACCTGACCTAATTGTTTCCAAAGCAGCAAAGCAGCAGCGCCCTCTGGTGGCCGTGGCATGAAGCTGGGCAGCAAAGCTAAAGATGTTGATTCATTTGTTGATCAGCTAAAATCTGAAGGCCAACGTGAGTGAATAAATTTATTTCTTTTGTTTTCTCAGTTCCAAACCTGCTGCTACAAAGGGAATGAATATTCGCAGCAAGGCTAAAGATGTCGACCAGTTTGTCGATCAACTGGTTTCTGAGGGTCAACGTAAGATACGAGAGTGTAAATTGTACAAAGAGCGGTGGCGTTAAAATCAGTAGAGTAACTTTTGGGGATCCATGCAGAAATACATGTGTATACTGTACATTATTATGTCATTTTGAGAGGAGAAAAAAAAATGATTGTTTTTTTTTTCTGTTCCTGGTGGCTTGGTTTTCAATTCTTACAATTGTGCAAACTGCTTATATTTTATTCCACCCAGGGGCACCAAATAGCTCAGTGGGTTTAACCGGCTGACTGCAATCCTAGCCGACCATGGGGGTCGAGGTTCCGGGTTCGAGTCTCGATCAGGCCACTGGCGTTATGATTGTGAATTATAATTGTAATCCATTATAATTGTAATTCTTCGGTGACTCTGCAGTGCTGCCCAACTGCGTAACAAGGCCGGGCGCTGTGTACTACTGTCTGTTGTGGTATGCAGGATAAAGAACCCTTGGGATTTATTTATAAGAGTAGGGGGAAACCCCGGTCCCAGGCCTTCTGTTCTGGCGCCCGTATCATCCGAATGGTTTGGGTGGAGCCGTAGAACCCCATCACGCATCACCTATCGAAATACCCTATAATGTCTATTTTTGACCATGCAGAAGTCGTCAGTGCCACAATGTCGTCAAAAGCAGGCGCTGTCTCCAAATCAGCCACGCCCGCTGTCAATCAGGAAAGGTATCCTCCCCTTGATCCCTCAGAGAACACCTTCACTAACTCCCTCCCATTTTGCTTAGTGTCCACATCCGCACAGAAGAGAAAATCTGCCTGACCGCCGGTCGTGACGGGGGTCTCCAGAACCTTGAGATTCACGGCTTAGTTCGGCTGCGTATCAGCGATGATCAATTCTCACGCATCGCCATCGCAATCGCTAACGAAGACACGAAAGGAATTCAGTTGCAAACTCACCCGAACGTCAACAAGAAGCTGTTTGCTGAGCAGTCGATTCTCTCGCTGAAGAACCCAGCCAAGCCGTTCCCTTTGAAGCAAGAAGTTGGGGTGCTGAAATGGCGCTTCCAGACGCAAGACGACTCATTCATGCCGCTCTCAAGTGAGTTCGTTATTCAATTCATCTCTCAAAATTAGATTGTGATTTTGATTAAAGTCAACTGTTGGCCGAATGAAACCGCGGAGGGATGTGACGTGAATATAGAGTATGAACTGGAAAGAACTGACATGGAACTCAACGACGTTCTCATCTCCATCCCAATTCCGTGAGCTCATTTCTTTCTTTCGATCGCGAAGTAATTTTTGCTTTTTGCAGATCTGGAGTAGGATCCCCAACTGTCACGGATTGTGACGGTGATTACACGTATGAAAGCCGCAAGAGCTGTCTGCAATGGTCGCTTCCTGTCATTGATGAATCGAACAAGTCTGGCGCCATGGAGTTCAGCGTTAACGGTCACCCTGATGACTTCTTCCCTGTCACTGTCAGCTTTGTGTCGAAGAAACTGTACTGTGATCTCGAGGTACGTTGATTAATTAGTTAATTAATTAGTTAATTAAACTGAGTTAATTACAGGTGACAAGCGCAAAGAACATTGACGACAATTCGCCCATCAAATATTCCACTGAAGTAATATTCTTTGGGGATATATATGAAATTGTGTGATCGAAAAATTGAAAAACTAACAGATTTTCACTTTATTTTCATTTTTTTCTTCTCTCCTCATTTAATGTTGTTCATATTGGAAATAATTCAATTTTTGGGTACAGTTAAGAATTTTTTTTTTTTTTTTTTTTTTTTTTTTTTTTGCGAATGTTTACAGAAACTGAATCATCAAAATTTGCGTGTGAACATTCCCTCTCGCTTCATTTAGCGAAATATCTGCTTCTGATTTGTTTTTTTTTCAAATAAATATTTCTTCAGTTTTGTGTGGGAAGGTAGACTGGAAAGAGGGCAATCTCTCTCTCTTCATGTGTAATGCCATTATTATTATCTGGATAAATGTTGAATAAACTATTGTATTTATCATTGTACATGCTTTCTTCATTTCATTGATATCAATTACATAATCTTATTCATGGCTTATTTTCAAGAATAAAATTCCCAATCACTTACATCTTCGCTAATTAAACGAAAAGTAGATGTATTAAAAAAAAAAAAAAAAAAAAAAGCAAAACAAAACAAAACATTATAATAAGCCATGTTTATTTATATATTATACTTTTTATAATATAAGTGTTGCGGCTAATTTGTTATTAGCTAGGCAGTGGATGTCGATGAGAAGTCGAACATAATTCCGTTTTCAATCTTTTATTAAAAACTGATTCTGTCACATGGCGCCAGAACAACGACGAACGAATACAAATCACAGACAATCATAATGAGCTCAGGAAACGTTATGAGATTGGCTTCCCGCCAGAACATCTCAACACTCCCTCTCAATCTCAGAACTTCACAAACATAAAAAAACTGAAATGAAAACACGCAGACAAATTAAGCAAGAAGTTGTTGCTTAAACTTTTCAAACAAAACTTTTCCCGGTCCCTTTGTAAAGACATCAGCAACATTTTCATCAGAACGAACATATTGCAACAGTACAAGCTCTTTGTTGACAACACCACGAATAAAATGATATCTTACATCAATATGTTTCGATCGTTTGTGGAAGACTGGGTTAATTAAAATTAATGCCAAGAAATTTTGATGGCACTCCGAAATCAGTGATTTTGAACTTCACATTCAAGTCAAGTTTCAAAGCATTAATAACAGCTGAATCAGAACCAAAAATCAACATGTCATCAACCCATACAATAATCATTGCAAAAGAATGTTCATCCAACCTGGTATACATACTAGAATCAGCTTGAGATTGCAACAATAGAATTTGAGAAAGATAGGCATGTAACATGTGATTCCAATTTCGCCCGCTCTGTTTCAGACCATAAATCGACTCTCTGAGTCTTCACACAAAATCACCATCGGAATAACCTTCAGGTTGTTTGAGGTCCAATTCACAATCCACTGGTGCATTGAGAAAAGCTGTTTTGACATCAAGTTGGCTAACAGAGAGGTCATACTGTGCAACAAGGTGCATGGCATGATAAAGAGGTTGAGAAGTAAAATTAAAGAAGATAAAATTAGGTAAAGAGCTAAATACAAAGTAAAATTTGTAAATATGGTAAAACAACAATAATTCCAGAATTACAAGAACTAATAAATAATCGGTTTCACAAGGATTAATTAAAGGCATGGTTTATCCATGTAACCAAGATACTCAATTTAGATGGGATTATTTTTGAAATAACTCTTCAAAATCGAAGTTGAATAAGGTTATTACATATTAATGCATTTCTACGCATTCATTATGCACACTTTTACCACTTAGCGAGCCAACAGCCAATAATCATCATGTATGTGAATATCTAAACCGTGCATAATGAACGCGTAAAAATAAACAATTACCATTATGCACGCTTACCATTAAGTTAGACTGTAGACGAGAAGAATCAGAAGAGCGCCTCTGGCATTGCACGTTATGATTTGATAAGCAGCTCCGTGATCAGCCAATACGTACGATGTGCGTAAGATTAGACATCTAATCCTTGTGAATTTAGCTGATTGTTGCATGGCGCTTCAATATAAACTGTTTTGCTTTGATTTTAAGAAATAAACAGTATTGCTACAATCAAAACAAAAGCACTCTGAAACAAAAAAATATTGCGAGAGCGATTTGCCTTATTTGTGCGTCGAATGAAGTCTATCCATGGTCCGGGGCCCCAT
This sequence comes from Capitella teleta, assembly GCA_000328365.1. Classification (NCBI taxonomy): domain Eukaryota; kingdom Metazoa; phylum Annelida; class Polychaeta; family Capitellidae; genus Capitella; species Capitella teleta. The sequence continues at coordinate 15,897 of KB306678.1, read as the reverse complement.
TTCCCGCCAAAAGTAGAAATATCGCTGAATGCTGTGTCACTTGTGTTCATTCTATTGATCGGAATAAATCGGCCAAATGTTGATAAAATTGAAATAAAAATGATAGGAATAGCAGCATGAAAGGTTAGACTAACCATACCAAGTATTTATTTCTCTTATCTTTGCATGGTTTTTTCACTGTAACCCGTTTTATAACATTTTCTAAGTTTCTCGAGAAAACGCAGTGGCATTAATAAACAGTGAAATCGTTGACATAGAGCACACCGACAACTTTTGGCCCACTCTGTATAAACAGTATTAATTGATATGTATGCAAAGAAAGCTAAGTTTAATTAAAATGAAGATTTTACCATTTCCTGGTCTGCAAAGGGATTCTCTCTGCTGGCGAGGCTGCGTTTGTTCCTTCTGTGACGTCATAGGATTGAAGTAACCATAGTAACCACACCTGTCTCGGTTAACACTTCTCATTTGACCCGAAAGCACGAAGGATTTAGTTAACTACATGCACCGTATAATCGCTTATAGCCAGTCACCAAATAAGCAATAATTGTATTTACTGTACGAGTATTTTTAAAGATATGCGTGTTGTATCGTATTAGAACAAGCGAACTCTCACCACAGCGTTGCCGTAGCAACATCTCTTCGCTCATATCGTCCCATGGCGTTTCCGTCCATTTCGATGGAGTCCTGCAGGGTTTGGTGTCCATGTCCAAGTCGAAGGTGTCGGGAAGTCTCTTCAGCCACACTACACAACTGCAACATTCCATTTCAATGCTGGACATATGCAGAAGCTTCAGCAATGGGAAAAGTTTGATGAAATCAGGAAATTGCACGAGGGGGTTGCCGTTCAGACTCAGCCTGCCCAAGTTGGTCAGGTAGCTGACTTGTTCTTTTGATATACTTGTGATGAGATTGTATTTGATGTAAATGTTTCTAATGATATCTTTCACCTCACGGAAGTCAGGGAAAGCAGTCAGTTGATTGACACTGAGAATAATGTTCTTCAACACAGTTCCTCTGAAACAACCACTTTCGATCGATGTGATTACGTTCTTTGACAGACTTAAGTAGTAGAGGTCGGGGTATTTATCATTGAAGTCCGATCTCAGGATACTTGAAATGTTGTTTTTTTCGCAGTACAGCACATCAACGCCAGGATCGATGTCGTCTGGAACAGAGGTCAGTCCTTGATCATCAAAATATTCCCACACATCACCCAGAGTGTCCTGCAATGCCAAGAGCAAGCTGAGCAAGGTGAGCAGCCGGACCAACCGATGAGTCAGCATGGTGGAAAATGAGGTAGAAACTCACCTGCCATCAGCTCGATGATGCGCTGGTTTATATAGCGATGCAAATAATGCATGAATATTACGGAGAACGCTCCTTTCATGTCACGTTCAACTTCATAAATTCGCCATTGTCTGCGTTGCACATTTTGAACAAAAGCACAAGTTACGCAGTCGCTCTGCATTCATGCGATCGGAATATAAAATCGAGTCGTTAGCGTCAGCTTGTCTCTGATATACAAAGAATGATCAACAAGGCGCGCCCGTTTGTGTTATCCGCTGAAATGAACCTCATCGATAAAACATAAACAAAATCTGAGGGAAAGACAACTCCTTTAAAACTCTTAACACAATGCAGCGAATCCATAGCATTTGATTGAGATGTCACAGCACGAAACATCCGTCGCGTGTTAATTTATGTTAATTTATGTTAATTTATTTGCACTTAGGACGCCACGTGCGAATCGTTGTGTTTCGCCTCGCAATGCTTCACAACTTGTCATCGGATCCCCAATGTACTCTAAATACATGACTACCAGGTACTACATGTATACTAGCATCAGAACTCAGCGTCAAAAGAAAGTATACAGTGATGCTGCTATACCCACTTGCTATTTTTGCACATACTTATTATTCCTCTTGTAGTTCTCCGAAACTAAGAAAAAGTTGCATATTTTTACGCTCACTGCTTCTTGGAGTCAGTGTTTGTTTACTCGAGATTACTTCCTTCTTGTGTTAGATATTTAAATACACAAAACGAATCCACGCGAACAAGAGTCATAATAATTTCGTAAAAACAACATGAAATATCGGGTTAAAAGCTGCCAAACTCGTGGTTTCCGAGAAAATACTGATAAATGTATCACGGAGCGAGTTGATAAAGGAGAAATTGCCAATGTATTTCGATGTGCATCACCTCCATTGAAGCATTGGTCACCCTTGCCATCGCACACTCTGGATGCTAAAACCGTCACAATTACTTTGGTGATCTAAGCCACTGTGTAACACTCAGTTGGCGGCCCCGACCGAACTGGTGGTGTGGCCGTCGTCTGCTCGTTAGACAATGGATCTCAGCAGTATTAAGCAAACTACGAGTACATGATCGGATGGTTTGCAGGTTTATGCTGAATTTACATTGGAATCTAAAGTGCATATACATGCAATGTTCTTATAGCACAATTTAACCATATTATAGATGTAACACTCTGACCAGCCTTAGTTTGATTGATAACGAAATAACCACAATAGCAGTTGATGAATTTAGTTATTTGACCAAACTAACGACCTTATGGATATCCTCCACCGCCTCTTAACTTCACCAGACATCACCCAGTTCCTGCCATCATTGTATATCGTACAGATGCAGATTAATCCACTCGATTAGCTGTTGCTGCAGCAACTGCACACAGATTTCGACCTTATATTAAGTGATTTCCCCTGCAAACATCTATCTGAATGGAATTCCAAGACATGGAATGACATCACCGAGGACATGATCCTGAGACAACCCTGCCAGGCATCCTCTCCGACTCCATACCTCTGTGGTGAGTAATCTATTTTCATCAAAATAAATTATTACAACACAGCGAGTATATATTGTCATTGAATACTATAACAGTCGTAACACGCCTGTATATATTACTTTGCTCGATGCTTCTCGTGCGTTTGATAGGGTGCACTTTATCATGTTGTTTAATTTACTGTTGTTTAGGGGCATGTGCCCAGCTCTAATAAGTTCCTTGTTCACATGTATATACGTCAGACTCTTCTTGTTCGGTGGCAAAATACCGTTTCGGCTCCGTTCAGTTGCCGCAATGGAATTAAGCAGGGAGGAGTGCTGTCTCCAATTTTATTTTGTGTTTATATGGATGAACTTTTAATGCGTTTGAAAAAATCAAAAATTGGATGTTATGTAGGTCATGTTTATTGTGGAGCTTTAACTTATGCTGATGATCTTACTCTTATAGCACCGACTCACTCAGCCATGTCCCACTTAATAAAAATTTGTGAGCGGTTTTCACTTGAATATTCTGTCAAATTCAATAGCACCAAAAGTCACGTTGTCCTGTTTAATAACTCTTCAAGAATTCATTGTTGTCAACCATTTTATCTCCACGCCCAACCCATAG
>KB306649.1:154347-197951 GCA_000328365.1 Capitella teleta | reverse complement strand
ATCCCTGGGCGAGCGTGCATAGCTCTACCAGGGCGACCAAGTCCCGTCGCTGCGGAATATTTGTCAATATAACGAAGCATAATTCGATGAACGTCTGACTGATGTGCTTCCGTCGAGGGAAGTAGAGCCGTCCGGTGAGTTGAGCAGAATTGGTCAGCTCATCTCCCTGGTTGCTGATCCATCACATCGACTTCCTGGCCATGGACCTTCTTGTACATGCTGCTCATTACCTCCTACGTGTGCCATGCCTCCATGTATGTCTATAGCTTGAGTAAATGAAGCGATCATAACCAATGCTCATCTACCATGGCTAACACCGCCAATTTACAAACAATTTGTCTCGTTTACCGATACGAGGAAAGGCAATCAGTGCGCTATCTTTATTTGGGTCCAATTTATGCATCCGCAATATATGCCCATCACTGCCATGACGTAACGGGATGATCCGGAATAGGTCACAGTTGATGGGGCAGCCATTATGCCTCAATTGTACGTTCAGGTGCTTCACTTTTGGTCATCGATATATGTGCTCTTCTCTACCTGCTCAGGCCTCATTTCGTACTCACAACAACTTATAAGGCTACGTGTTTTCTTGTGCATGCATGCATGCACTGTGTACCCATGCTGTATCACACAACCGTAGTTGTATGGCTATTAATATATCTAACTTTCCTGTATCTGTAATCCTGAAATGTCAACAATACAGAAATTGGGTTATCGCCGATCTTCCGACTAACAAGTGGTATTTAATTATCAAGGTTGATACCAATCTTATCGTGTCATCAAATACCCCTTCAAATACCTCCTTGCAAGTCAATGATTTGTTTTCATGCCGGGGCATATCTGGGTAACATGCAAAGCCATTTACCAGCCATCTGATTTGCATAATTGCATAAGCATACAACAATGGATACTATTCACCGATAATGAAAGGTTATGCATATTATTACTGTGATTGATATGGCATACGTATGACTAACCATTGTAATTCTGATTATTCGGTGTTTGTTTATCGTTTTTTTTTTTTTTTTTTGTGTTCCTACTAATGCATATAATGATTTCTTTTGTACCGAACGACCCCTATATTCAGTGTACAATACTCACCTGTGTAATGGTGTGTGCTGTGTGTCACAACCCAAGTAACAACTATTTTCACCTGAAATCTCTTTCGAATTATGGTAGCATTGTTAATTAAGATAAACTCTAATATTTTTTCAGCATATAATACAATGGTCAGGAGAACGAAAAACTAAAATTGCAAAAAAAATAATAATAATAAATCAACATTTAAGGAGATATTAATCAGGCATTAGACATAAAAAAATAAGTAAAATCGTGCATTTACAGTAGATAGAATAATGGAGATGACGGATAACTTTTCAATGAGAATAGATTTGATGAAGAATTCCCCCTTATGCTGGCGAGATAGATTTTTTTTTGCAGAGGTTGTGGTCTTTTCGTTTTTCTTTAGTAAAATAGTTATTTCACGGAATGTAAATACTGTCTCAGTAGGCCTTGAGTTGTTATTGTGTAACAATTCGATAACGAGGTGTGGCATCTGCTATACTATAAAGTTTAATGAATGAAAGCCAAATAAAAGTCAGAGATTGGCAAACTTTGTTAAAAAATAATCGAAGGGCAATCAGAAAAAGGGAATATTAAGGGATAATCATAAGCAATGAAGATTCGAATTTACGTATGAAGTTCTCAATGAATTTGGGATAAAATAATAACGCATAACAACTAATGAATTTTCACTCTGCTGTAATTTACATAAAAATGAAGAGAAACGCGATGAGAGTTTAGGCCTTAAAGTCTTCATATGGCTTTAATAACCTTACGATCTTTAATAATTGTCTAATGCTGCATGTATTATCAATTTACAATTCACTTTACTGTGGGCCACATGAAGCACATGGCATTGCTCGTAATGAATCGGTTGAGCAGACCCATCAGGGGAACAGTATTGTTTATTGTTTCTGGGTGGGGGTGAGAGGCTCTACCTGAAACGGAGCATCGATTGCGGTCGTTTGAAGCTCATACACACGAATCAAGGGATCAATAAAATCATCAACAAAGTTGTTTTGGCAATTATCCAAGTATAGATAATAGGCAAGGAGCCAAATAACAGAACATTCAAGACCTTTGCTCTTTGCATACATCTCTCAGTTGGGTGTAATTCATCTATCTGCCTCCACTATTGCTGCTCATGGCATAATTAATTCATTATCAATCAAACAATATGTAGTTGTAAAACCTTCAGAGTAATAAATATTACTCAGGTCAATTTTTATCTAAAGCAGATTTACTTTGGCAACGTAATACAATATGCAACATAATTGCGTACGCTTTCGCAAAAATAAAAGCAATGAACACAATACTTCGCCAGCGCTTACTTGCGCCACAAACCTTTTCATGCTTTTAACCCATTGCTGCGGCGACAAGATCTGCTGAACTGCCTTGCATGCAAATCACAACATTTGCGTGGACCAGCCCGTTGTGTACGAGCGGCGTTTCCTCCTTGCGACAATCAAGCCCTGACCAGGTTAATTACTTCACAGCAGACGGTACATTTGGCGACCTGTGCTTCATGCATCACCGCATGACGCCGCGAGAGTCGCTGATCTGGAGAACTGCTTCTGCTGTGGAACATCAGTGGCTATTTCATTTCTTCATCGAGCTCAAAGGCGACAAGTGACGTCAATTATACTAGTTGTCTTCTTTTTTTGTTTTATATATACTTATTCCTAGTTGCAAGGGGTCATTTGTCGGTGTTTTATATGAATATTTCGATCGCGGTAATGCCTATTTGCATGGTTAACCACTTAAATTAATTCAAATATGGATTTAATGTTTTGAGTCCATTGTCTATTTAATTAACAAACATTATTGTACACTAAGTGCCAGGTAATGCAAATATGGCATTCAACATAATGCATAATGAGGTTTAACCATTACGCATAATATCTACTAGTATGCCATCCGGTACCAGTTACAGTGACTTCTGAGAGAATGTGGTGTAGTTTTGTTGTCTTCATCCTCAAATGCACTTACAAAGGTTCGCCTGTCCAGTCACCTATCTTATGTAATTCCAGGAAGCGAATTATCATTCCGGTATGAAGGCCTCATTATGTACTAAACCATAGATCTAATAAATTTATATAAAATCAGCCTAAAAAAAGTTTGCATTGCACTTGCAAGAACGGATTTCACAACGTCGTTGTGTTACCCTTGGGGTGTAGCATCTGGTGGCCCTGCCTTCTATTAATACCCCCACCCCTAACCCCCATTAAGCTCTTATGTTCCATTCACAATTCAGGGCATAAATCATGCCGTAAAAACACATGCATATCTGTACATTGCCTGATGATTCAATCGCTAAAAGGCAAACCTTACAACCCCTGCTGCTTTTAATTTCCGCACACCTGAACGAATGCTTCGATGATCGCAGGGGGAAGGAGAGAGCTTCCTACCACGAGGTCCTTTTCCCAGAACTCGGCATTCGTAGAACAAATCAGTAGTTTTATTCACTCGAAACCTTTTTTATCGCCTTTGTGGGACGTGGCGATTGTTTGGGGCTGGACAAAAATTGTTTTTGATGTGCCAATAACTTGGTTGTCATGGCCTGATCCTCTCGTAATAGCGGCGTTTTTGCCAATATGTATTGTCAGCGCTTCTTCTTTTTTTTTTTTTTTTTTTTTTTTTTAATCTACGTATTTTTATTGGTCGTGTTTAGTCGGAGACAAAAATGAAAAATTGATTGGGAAGTTTTAGCGTAGTAGTCTTCAGACTAGAATATAAATGGCCAATAATGTACTATACATACACCGAGTGGGTCGAAAGTAGTCTATCTACTCCATATATTAAAGATCTCATTGTTTTCCAATGGGGCTACGTATTTCTGAGAAAGTGTTACAAAACAGATCGCAGTGTAAAAATCACACAAATATAAGAGAAATAAATACTTGGTACGGTTAGTCTAACATGCCTTGCTGTTATTCCTATCATTTCTATTCTAATTTCATCAACATGTGTGCAGATTTATCTCAGTTAATAGAGTGCACTCATCATTCCGCGATATGGCGGTAAACAGGGCCCCGGACCATGAATAAGCTTCACTGAACGCATAATTAAAGCAGCGCTCTAGTACTATTGTTTTGTTTGAGAGTGCTATTGTAGTGGCAGTAGCATATAACAAACCAAATAGTGTGTATTGTAGCTCCAAACAAGAGATGACATTCCTTAATAATTGTTCAGGGCTCATCCGATTGTGTTCTATTCGCGATGACTTAGCACCCATATTTAAATGTTCCTCCTTCATTTAAAATATATTTTTTAATCATTTTTTTTCTTTGCATTAATGGGTGCAAAATAACATAGTCAATCCATACCAGGTAATTATTTTTCGGAATAATTGATAATTTTTGGCAACTTTCAGAGTTTTGTTTTAACGTGGAGTAGACAGACTACTTTTGACCCACTCTGTATAAGTACACATAGTTTAAACTGTTGGAAACATTAGATTTATAGAATTCGGCTTGTTCTTTATTGAATATTATTGCGAGAGTTGATGGCGTGAGAGTCGATGTAGAATTGGTAACTAAAAACTTAGACCTTTTAAGATGTAGACCTATCAGATCTAATAATGGTCATTTACACGCCTGTTAATTCTACCACTGCATGCATGCAATCCCGAGAAAGTTAAAGAATGTGTTACATCGTGAACTGATTGATTTATCGATTTCTCGTCAATTATCTCCGTAATTTCAACGTCCACAAGTGAATGAGGAATGCCCATCAAACTTGCACAGGGCAGGATCACTGCGCCTGTCAAACCCTTCTCGAGTTTCCTCCGCTTTGATCTGTCGACATCGACTGCTGTATAAGTACACATAGTTTAAACTGTTGGAAACATTAGATTTATAGAATTCGGCTTGTTCTTTATTGAATATTATTGCGAGAGTTGATGGCGTGAGAGTCGATGTAGAATTGGTAACTAAAAACTTAGACCTTTTAAGATGTAGACCTATCAGATCTAATAATGGTCATTTACACGCCTGTTAATTCTACCACTGCATGCATGCAATCCCGAGAAAGTTAAAAAATGTGTTACATACATCAAAGCACAATTTCTTTGCTCCGCGGGCCGACCTGTTTGTTTGCATTGTGGTAATATTTTGTCAAGAGTTTTAAGTCCTTCTCGTGAACTGGAAATTGCTTTGTTGTACATATATATATGGTACTATAAGCAGTTGGGTTTTTTTTTTTTTTTTTTTTTTTTTTTTTTTTTTTCACTTTCCATGAGCACTTTTTTTTTTTCTTGGAGGGGGGGAGGTGGAGTTTCGCAGCGTTGATCCGACGTCACGTTTACATGGAGTACCGCTCTTCTATGACAAACAATCATCCTGTCAGAGTTAATCTGTTTTATTGGTTTAATTTCATTTGCCAGTAATCCTCAACTGGAAAATAATATTCCTTCGTACCCCATCTACCCCCTGCATAGCACATATCACTCCACGCTGCATTTTAGTTATTCTTAACCCATCGTGAACTGATTGATTTATCGATTTCTCGTCAATTATCTCCGTAATTTCAACGTCCACAAGTGAATGAGGAATGCCCATCAAACTTGCACAGGGCAGGATCACTGCGCCTGTCAAACCCTTCTCGAGTTTCCTCCGCTTTGATCTGTCGACATCGACTGCTGTTGCTGTTGCTGCGGCCCAGTGAGGTCACCTTCACACAGCCTGCTATTGACCCACGTGTTGTCATTGCCTGGCATGGTGTATAGCTATTGCAAAACATTAAACACCCTCCCCTTTGTCCTGTTAAAGGTCAGCTTCGAAATTCAAGATCGCTCTCGGGTTTTTTCCTTCTTCATTGTTACGTTGAAGAAGGTACATCACTCAGTAAGCAGCCGATTCCGGGAGACACCACTTGCAAGTCTAGAGATGTGGGCTGCTATTGGCTTTTTGTCTGAGGACTTATAACGATATTCAGTAACGGCCATTATGCAGTTCATAATGTTTGGGGCATTACGTAGAAACAGAGTTGGTTCAATGTTTACATTTCTTTGAGATATATTTGTAAGCGATCGACCACATTTCGAGTTAACTTGGTTTACAAGTCAAAACTGAACCAAATATATGAGCTGGTGTGATTTGCTTAGCTTATATATCATTCATTTCCTAGTTTTAGTTACGATCATGGTTATCTTTATATCTCTAACTATGAGTTTTGATAATGTTGTTATTTTTTTTTTCCATCAATGTCGATCAATGAAATAATGGCTTTCACGTCACAGGCCCGAGTAGAATGTTTTGTTAGTTTTTTGGCGTTCTACAGATTTGTATAAATATCTAAATGTAAAGCATAAAATAATAAGGTTATTTAGTGATCAGGTTTGAACTATAAAACACTGGTTCAGCTACGCAGAGGCGAAACATTTATGATAATTGCCTATGGGTGGGGGGGGGGACTGTTTGCTGATCCGATTTGAAATCATCACAAGATGCTGTCGTACAATTGAATGGTTAAATTGGCGATTTTTTAAACTGATGGAACTAATACAGTATAGCAGTATCATGTACATTACGTAATGCACAACCTTGTCCTTTTTGCGACTCTAGTGACTTCCTGAAGTATGATGAAAATAATTTTAAATGATAAAATTTAATTTACATCCCGTATAATTCATAGAGCTCTAAACGCTGTTGACAATAAACAGACTATAAAACAATGTAAGACTGATTTAAAGGTTACATGGAATAAAGATGTTATCGGAATAAAAATATCTTCAATTGACTTAAATATCAGTTCTCTAACGTGTTTTCTTTGTTATTTATATTTTGGATGATTGTTTTTCACCCTTTTAATAATAACTATCCCCAAACAAAACAACCATTGAAATTAATAGATATCTTACACTTTGGAAGACTTAAAGGCATTTAATCGTCCTTTGATTGTTTCGAAATTGTGTATCTAACCAAGCAAAAAGGAAGCCATGTATTATCCAATTCCACGTATCTATAAAATGGTTCTATCAAATGTGGATATTGTAATAGCTATTGTAAGTAAACAGTTAAAATTGATAATATATAAAAGGCAAGTACTTTCATAGGATTTGGACTTCACTTCAGGAGATGTGGACGCATGCACTTTGGATTATCGTGTGCCAAGGGACGTCTCCGAACCACATGGGCTTGTGTTTCAGCATTGATGCCCACTCGTGTCCGTACATAGAGCTAGTCGACCAAATTCACAAAGATTGAACAATGTTATAAACACAAGATGGAGTTGGTTCATAACACGCCGGTCAGATAAGGTCAATTAATTATTTAATTCATAAGTCAATTAACCAACTTACATTCCTCTTATTCGTTATGAGCATTACAATTGACTAAGCTTTACAATGAAGTATTCCAAACCTCATTTAGCCGATTACAACAATCCTCTCAAATATAATCCACCTGGGAGAGCGAACACAAAAAAAATGGCGAAAGTAGTTCGGTCTCACTCTTGGTGACTTGGTTACATAATCCTTACCAATCAATCATGCGAATCAGTTCTGACCACTTTGTTTGGGTGTTGACCTTTGACCTCTTTTCTCCTGAGTAATACTGAAAGTGTGCAATCGACCTCGGGATGTTGCAAGCATGGAAGAGGGCGTTAAGAGTAAAGAGCAAAATGACGCCGGTTACGCAATCGATTCCAAGGTGAGTTGTGTATGGACCTAATACTAGCCTATGTCCCATGGTAACAGGCTTAAAACCAGATACGATCTGGTAGCGAGAGGGCACAGCGCATGCATTGGGCGATTTACCCAAGGAATTACGTTGAATTGCAATAAAACTCTCGATTCAATCATAGCGTACGCAGTCAGCATGCTAAGTGGCAACTGTAGGAAGTTCCCTCTTTCCACGACAGGGTTATTTTTTATGCTACGTGTGATCCTTCATTATCAGTGGTGATAAAATTCTCCTCAGCACCCTTCTCTTCAACCACCCCTCCCCCCACCTCTCGCCCATCGCAGCTGCCATACCCTGGCCCCATCCCTCCCTGAAGATCACTTTTCATTCCAGCAGCGCGCATTGCAGATGCCACAGTTCGCAACTTCTTCATGAAAAATGCATCGCGTCTTATGATGGGCCTGCGATGTCCGCATGGCGTATTGCTGGCTGCGGAGGGCAGAGGGGGTGGGCTTCTCTTGTGCTAATGCCACCTCAAAGCACCTGCAGGATTTAAGACCCAAGGTCGAAATCAAAAACAGCACCTCTGCGCACTGCTCTACTGCGTTTTGCCTCCATACATTCATTATCCATGCATTTCGACGAGCGAAGGCCTTATCACCAATCCCTCATCCCGACTCGAATGCTTATCAGTCGGCTAGCATCCATCTGACCTGGCCGTATCAGCCGCACCCTGAATGGGATATAGAGCTTATCAGCGGAATCAAGAAATGATCAGCATTTCGTAGAATGGCAGGAATACATTTCTCCATGCGACTTATTCACGTGTCAATCTATTGACTATTCATGAGGCGCTGATAAGTCCAGGTGAGGGCAGAAGAGAAGCAACCAAGATGTTAATCAATTATTCAAATGCGATGACCGTTGCCTGACGCTCCACCCCTCGGCTTCTCTGACACCCTGTGCCACTCCAGGTCCCCTGGGGCCGAGCGGTGCGGCACACTTGGTGATGATTAATTCGACGTGGTCCACGCTCAAAGTGTGAGCAGCATTTTATTAGTTGGCGAGTTCCGCCTATTGATTGTATTCGTGATGTAGCATAAGCGCCAATTTGAGCGTTCTTGCATCGCGTAACACTACATCGTGTAGCTCAACATGTGCGCTAATTTGTAAGCCACGAAATCGGCATGTGAATTATTTACTCGCTTTTCAATCAATTGTCTTTCTCCTCGAAGCGGTATTCTTTTCACGGGTTACTTCATTGCTGAACATCTTGCATTGTACCTGCATCTACAAGTTGCCCAAGCTGAAAAGATACGAGAGTTAATAATTTGTGCCATTTAGCGGCGCGATCTTTGTGACAATTGTAATCATAGAAACAGCACAAAACAGCTGCGTTCAGATGACAATTGTCCCTCGTACATACGTAGAGCCAAACGAAAAAAAGAAAATGCGATATCTTCCCTCTTCATGACATATATAATGGTATAATTGCTAGTTTTAGTTCTAGTTACGTCTGCTAATCACTAAACCAGGTGAGGGTTTTATCTAGAATGTCTTCACTTTTGTCAATAAATCAAGGTTTTTCGTGTTTTGGCATAGGGTTAAGGTTGCATCGATCCCCTGAGTATAGCCTAGGGAAAGGATTCCTTTGTCTATATTGACCACCTACTTTCCTTTAAAATTAATATTGAAGCACTCACCCAACCCTTCCATCTCATGCACAGTTTGTAGGGCATTGTTTTGACGCTACTTTACTGTCTGATTGTTGCAAAACTTTTGCATCAATGGATCTTTTATTAGACAAACAACTTTTCTTCTGGTGCTGCAATTGCCTTTGTGATTTGACCATTACTTCTCTCAGACAGTGAATTCACCGCCTTCTGAGCGTAACCGAGCGATGTTCTTGTGGAATGCATTGTCAGGCTTCCCTCTCGAGTGGTCGCTGTGCTGCGGTATAATTGTTGACGCGAAACCCTGCACATAAGATGACCATGAACGCCTCCCAATTGGCGACCAAGTGTCATATTTCAGCGTCTTATCATGCGCAGCAGCCTTTCTGTAATGGCCGAATGACGTCATAGCCTACCATCGAACCCCCGGGAGTCGTCGACCCCGCAATCCGTGACGTATCGACGTCAGCACAATTGCTATCTACGCCAAGCGCGATCTACGGCAGCTAACAGCCTCTGCATTGGGCGTACATCATGACCAAAGACGGCCTGTTTGCGCCTGCGTGAGCCTCACAATGCCCGGGCAACAACGACCGAGCAACGCGGTCCAGGTGCGGCCTAATTGCGAGATGATTTGTGCCCGAGAGTCGCTTGGCAAAGAGCAGCCTCATGAGCTCGGCTAGCCCATTTGTTAAGGCCTTCTTCCTCTTTCCTGATGGCACCCTCTCGCTTCTAATGGCTATGATGCCTCCTCGGCAGCTATTTGCCCACTCATCAAATCGGGACCGTCATCAGCATAGTGCAATGCAATGTTGAAGATCTTGAGACAATTGAGCAGCTTGAGATCTTCCTTCCCGGTCGGCTGCGTGAACAGTGTGGGCACCTGGCGCTTCCCATCAGCTGGGGAAATGAGGAAGAGGAAAAGGAGGAAGAGGACCTCTGTCAAGGGCTTCAGGTCGATTCGTTTGATTGATTCTTCGATCCACGCGGAGGAGGTCAGGGCGAGGTCATGGCGCCTGACATTCTGCAATAAGGCATGGAAATGACCGAAAGTTTGTTGCGCTTTCGAACTGCAATGAGCCATGGTGATGATTCAGTCGCATTCATGATACACATTCGCAATTACAGCACAGTGATCTATACATGCCAGTAATTAGCTGCAAGTACATGCTCTGAAATGCATTCCATTAATTATATATAGGCATACCACCGAGGCTTCTGACATCTAAAACACACAATGATATTTGTTCTTTATGAATCTAAGGTTGTGTGATTAATTTAAGCTATATATTTCAATTCAGAATTGAACTTCTTCCTTCTCACCAAGAAAAAACATACAGTTTCTTGTAGTGTTTATGTTTTATACGTAAAGGATTGACTTAATTTTAATATTTGCAAATTTCCTGGAAGCAAATCCGCAAGAGAAAGGAAGGCAAATTACCTGCAAATACGCTCAACATTACATAATCTAATAAATTATTAGCTCATAGTTATAGTTATAGTTATTAGTTATTTTGACAATTTGCATGACGTATCTCCACAATACGCATCAATAATTCAGCGGCTTCTCGGACGATGCGTTCTGCATACACACCTGGAATATTTAAACGCATTCCGTAGCCAACATGCAGTTCTAATAACACCCCTCTCAATGTTTGCTATATCCGTCGTAACTTCAGCCGAGGGGCTTGTATGTCAGCGGTGGGCAAACGAATGCGAGTTTGAGCTGAGTGCGAACGGAACGGCATTTTACACCAATTATCGCTCAGTGATGTCACTTTGCTCTTGTGTTGCCACTTCTCCTGACGCGGGAGGAGCGCCTCATTACGCTCTCAAGGGATCCTGATAAACCGAATCTGGAGGAGCCACGTGGAGGGGAAGAGGAGGCTGGGATTGCATTTGTAGAAGCAGATTGGTGACATTGGCCCTGTCAGTACTCGATGGTTGTCGCAAGTTCAATTTGCCACCGACGGGAAGCTTCACATAATTACGCCGTGCGCATTCAACGCACACAACTCCAATCAATCAGAGAAATTAAATTTACGACAAACCTTTTATTCCTATTCTTTCTATTTCTTCCTTCTTCAACAAGGAAAAAAAAACCAAGAAGATGAAAGGAAAAAATAAAGGAAGTAAAGATATAAAAACATGGTTGGTGTTCTTTTTGGTAGACCCCAAATTTGTCTCCGACTAATTGGTTTCAGCAGTGGGTGTACTCTTTGTACATAACATGATCATGCAGGGCATGGCTATCGGCTGTATATTACATTACATAATATATACAGTATATGCATCTTTAATGAGATCTGGTTTGTTTCGTAGTGTTCGATCTTCCCTTCATCTTGCCCTTTCTCCTTTGTGATCGCCCTTTCTTCCCTCGTGGGAATATTTGTTTTACTTCCCTTGCATATATGTCGCATACGTTTTCCGTGGAATCGTTATTCTTGTTTTGCAGATGGGATAAAACTGAATCAACAACCCCTTCTTCGGCCCTGCGTCTTCTTCCCTGCCTTTCCCTCGGGCTTTCGTTTGTAAATTACAACATTTTTCCCTCTCTTCCCCGAGATTATTCGACCTAATCTAAAGGCCTGCTGTCATAACGGTCAGTGTGCTCTCCACCTGACCGCCCCTTCCGTAACAGCCCAAGCTCATTTGTCGGCGCAAAGCCATCATGTCACTTGCATTTTGCGAATTAATCCTTTTGCGGGGTCCGTCCGCGCGGCGCGCAACCCACCAGGCCCGTGGCACTTTTTATTAATTATATCACGCCGTTTTTCTTCTTCGTCTTCTGCCTGACGAATTGAATGCTGAGACTTGAGCCCATCACGCACTGAGATCGGCATGCACCCTCTTTTCAAACGGCATGAAATCGATGTGAGAGAGAAAGGACCCAGGAATCAAACGCCCAAGGGTTGATTTGATTTAGACGCAGGATCCGTAACAGGACGTTGCGCAAATTCCTGGCCGATCTTATCTAAGGCATCGTGTGATGGCATCTTGCTGTCTGCTGCCGCCCGTCTTGCTTCATACCATTCATTTTGCACTTGAGATATTTCAGCAAGAAGAAACTGTTTGACAGCATGGATGAGGTATGAGCAGCATTGTATACACTTTGAGAGACACGATCCCATCTATATCGTCAGTATCGCAGAATACGAATCCATTTTTTATACCCCACCAAGGTGTCGCAAAAATCGCAGACGGAAATACCTGCTGCGATTGACTTTCTCACCGCAAATAGTGAATTATGGGTTCCATGATGAAGCAGCAGTCGCTTCCTGAGCTTATTATAACAAATTGTTACATACATTTCTATACCTCCAATTTTGAAAGGGCGAGATCCAAATAAGACCAATACTGTATCTCAATTTTCGCACAGCCGCAGACCGAAATTATCTCGAGTTCTGAGGCGACCGAGACAGATTGGGCCATATCGCTGTTATCTCCTTTGAAGCCACCGCCGTCAAACGAAGTGCGTTACAGACCCGGGAATTGGACCGAAAGAGGCGACTGATGTGGCGTCGGTGGCGATCGGTCGCCAATCAAGTTATCGATGCTCGGTTTCGTGAGATGCATCCGCCAGGCGTCCCTATGTAACATCGCTTGCCCCTCCCTGTGTGCATGCAAGTGTTGCTACCTAAGCCTTCTTCTGACCCTCATCGCTCAAGTCGCTCTCTATGGGGCATTGGAAGTAACTGATGCCCACTCGCTCCGTCGCAGTCCACTGGCCCTCAACGTGCTTCCCATTCCGATCGCCCCCTCTAATCTCTGCTATGAAACCGTGACGTCATTAGTGACGTCCTACGTACCTAATGACGTATACCTTCTATTCAGAATAAAAACAGCGATAATCTGCACCGCATTGATTGGCACCCAACCCTTGAGCTCACCTGGTATGACCTCCCTTTCCCCAGTTCCTTCCTTCCTTCCAGGGGATAAGTCTCTCTTTCTCTCTGTGTGTGCCCCGTGATAGGGATTACCACGGACAACCAACTGCATTGCCTTCATCAAGCAACGACCACGATCAGTGCTAATTATTGCTCACTGCCTTTTCTCAGCTCTGTTAAATCTCGGTGCTCAGCTTCCCAACTCCTACATCAGCCGTTGGTTTGATGAGTTTTTGCCTGGTTTGCTTTCAGTCGCAGTCTTCTTTCCACTTGATCCCCATCCTTTTGCCTTTTTCTTCTCCTTTTTTTATTATCCCCATTGATCGTTGTGGATACCAACCGCGTCTTAGAATCATCACCCGGCTGATGAAAATCATTCAGATGAGCTCACTTCATCTCTCTTCTCGCCTTATCTCGACTTATCTGCCAATGCCTGGCTGTTATACCTTCAATGCAGTCTCTCTTCTGTCGGTGGCAATGGGATGCAAGGAATATGAGATAAATTGCAAAACCAAATTAATTCAACGAGTACCTGAATTAACTTTTTGTAGTTTGTGTCTATGTCAACCCACAATTCGCACCTTCGAGTAGGAGTTAGCCAGACATAAGACAATCACGGACAGTGTGTCCAATGAGTACCTGTCAACAAAGACTAGCATATGCGTGCATTTATGGAGGTAATTACTGCCCTACCAGAGTGTGCTTATGCATTAGACATCTTGCGCGCTGAAGTCAGAGCCTTGTTCCTTTGTAATTCTGTCTAAACCTAGTTTTTTTTCTGTCTTTGATAAAAACCTGCACCATGATAAACTTGCTTTGGATGAATAATTCGCGCTATGCAGGTCGACTTACCCTCATATTAATAATTCACCACAGCTCATCTAATCAATATACCAAGTATAGATGCCAGGCTACAGCACAGACATCTGCTGATGACCTCGTCACTGAGGACCTCACTGAGTTGAGGCCTCTTGAAAGGCACCTGGCATAGATATGCAGATTGGGACATCCTTCGTGCTAGATCAGCCTGTAGTCTGCACCCTCTAGCACCATCTATGCCGCAGGCCACCTCATGACAATCCTATTATAATTCTACTTATTAAACGAAGGACACAAGAGGCTCAGGTGGAACAGAGGAGGCAGGTGGATGCAGGTGGTTTTGATATGAAACGCAGCATTCTATCGGTAGATTCGGTTCTTTGTGGGTTGACCTAAGTGCACCACAGCATTACATCTGTGAATGCATTCTTCTGTACAATCAACTGTGCCAATAGGCATGCTATAGAGGTTCGCACAGGTCAGCTGAATTTCTCCACAAGAAATCGCTCCTCAATATATTCACCGCTTCATTTCCGGCACCCGCCATGAGCGGAAGTAGGCACCAATCCCGCATCCAACATGGCCGGGCGGGGGCGCCACCGTCCGTGGGCGATTGAAAAGCTTGGCAGCCAAAGATTCGATCAGAGAAAGAAAAAGCATAAATTTCCATTCTATTTTTGCCGTACAGCAACAAAAGAACTGTCCGATTTGAGTGCCAATTGCTGATGATTGCAGCTGATAGAACTACATTGTCATATTGCGTCACGCGTCCTGGTGGCTGCATGTACTTGTTCATCTCATCACTCTACGCACCAATGTGTGCCTTGGGCTGTTTGCACATCGCGTAGCCATTCCCTTCCGTGCCTTTTCCTGGGTGTGTATCAATTACTCAATTGCTAAGTATTAGCTAGGTGTTGCGCAATACTGATCCTGAGGCGTGACCTCTTCACATGTAACTACGTCATGCAAAACTGAATGTCTGGTTGTTTTATAAATCATCACATTTCTGCTATGTAATCTGCTCTTTAAAGAGATAGAGCTCCTGTCATAAGTAGGCTTCTGATGAATCAAACCGTACAATTTCATTAAGTGATATGTATCCCTTATATGCGAAGAGACAGAAGTTCCCGAAACCCACTTTAAATGTAACGCCACCAAAGGGGTCAATTACATAACAGCGTGGTGTTATCCTTGAAGGGAAAAAATCGATCCCATGCTCAATAAAATAATAATTTATCTTTTCGGGCATTTCACGCCAACACTGCTCATCCCCAATCCCTCGTTGCACTCCTATGTATCCCGGCGTTCCACCCTTGAAGGACCTCTTTTAGATGACGTGAAGAAAAATATTGACAGCCCTCGTCGCCGCCCAGGGTCGCAGTGTGCCGGATGCATGGTCCAATCAACGCTTATTCATTTACTCCAGGGTGAATGAAAGAGCGAAGTGAGTGAAAATGATGGTAGTCAACGCTGTCACTGCTGATGTAATGGCTAACCATGATAGAGCTGTTCAAATGATATCTCACAAAAAATGAGCTTTGGTGAGATGAGGTCAAGACGCTGAACTGCAACTGTCTTCAGGGGACGCCCCGTCGAAATGACAGCTCTTCTCGCCGACGCTATAGCAACCACGGTAACCAGGGAATAAGTTGCAATCGAATTGCCATTTCCATCTTAATGGAGCTAAAACTCATCTTCGTGCCTTTCATCCGAGGTAGGCGAGGGCGCGTATTGGCTTAGTTACAGGATTAGGTCAGGCGCTATCGTCGTGCGCTTTCAATTAAGCTCACAACTCACTTCTTAGCGTGGCATTCATAACGCACCTTTCGGCTAGAGACTCAACACCTCAAGCTGCCTGATTATCGCTCACGGAGGCGGACTTTTTAATTTTTTTTGCCGCAATCTTCCGAGAAAGCGGGGCTTGTAAAACTAGCTTTAATCATCTTTCAACTTGGTCTTAACATTCATGTTGTCAAGATTTACGGTTTTGCTCTCGAACAGGAGCCCCGAGGAGCGATTACCACGTGACTGAATGTCCCATCATCCAATCTTTATGCTCGCCACATTCAGCACTAATCCAGTACTAGATTATCATACAAGTGAATCGATTTGGCTTTTCCGGAGAGCGCTTTGTGGGACCCCAGGTGTCGGTCCATCCGCGTTGCTCCTGCATGTTGCATGCTGAGGAGTCACTGGGGACTCCTTCGTCTGCTCACCTGCCTATTCAGTCAGCCAAGCACGTTCTCACAAACAGATTATTGACACCACGACGCCTCTTTGCCCAGCGACTTCATTACCTCCTCAGATTCCCGTGTAATTGCACTGGCGTTCGGCCTGCAATCTCGGCCTGTGAATCGAAATCGTGATTGCGGCGTTGCCTTTAATCCTCGTCTGCCAGCAATGATCAGATGAAGAGCCCAAGTCTCGGGGCGCTGTGGTAATTATTACATCTGTCGCTGGCTGCTGATGGCGCATTATAATGCGGCAATCAACATGCTTCTCCGATACTCCACTGAGCAAGATGAATCGAACTCCAGGGATGCCGCGACCTCTCCTATTCTATCCTGCATCGAGACTTGTCTTTGATGGCGCTGTACCATTTTGCCACCTGCTAAGCTTTGCTTTGCTCTCTCTCTCTCTCTCTCTCTATCTCTCTCTCTTTCTTTCTCTATCTCTCACTCTTTCTCACTTGTTTTATGCCATTGGTTCATACCAGGTGAGTTTCCGGAAAGGCCGTTGAGAAATGACTGTGAGGGAGGGAGGGGTGGTTGTGGACCTGTATGTGACCATGTGTTGTGCTTTTTCAACTCAAACAGCGTCTGCTCCGTCGTTTATATATAACCAGGACGGACTTGGTAACCAGACTACCATATAATACCTTAAGCGGTCATTACACTCATCGATGGTATTCGTATTATTCAATGTACATTATAGGCCACAGAATCAAGCGAATAGACAGTACGTGTGCCAAAGGAATGCTCCAAACATGCCATGTTCATTTCGTCACAATCAGTTGTGACCCAGCCTTGAAGGTTTTTTAGTTAGATTCATCGCGACGATGATGGGCCAACTGCTATCCAGGAAGTATAGAGGCTCACCTGCTGCAATCATTTCACAGGTACATATCGCATGTTGGCTTGATTAAATCACTTTTACAAGTTCACATAAGCGTCTTAGCAAATAACCCCTCACTAGAAAATCTCAGCCGTAGGTGAAATCATGACAGTGCAATTATGTGACCTGCACTCACGTAAACAGAGGCGTTTATAAATTAAGCATGTTTTGCATCGGAAGTTGGGGGCTCGGCTAACCTGTTCAATCCTGCATCGACACCATGGCATGCATCCAATGCAGTTTCCTGGAACAGCTAGTAGTATTTATACCCAAGGCATAACCGTTACCCATTATCGGAAGGGTTGCCCGATAAGCACTATTTATCGGCTCGTGCTCTCCGACCGATCACCAGCCCGGTCGTTTCGGCAGTCCAGTCACTCGCCGCTTTGCTGGCGTCATGCAGCCGTTCGCCAACCGTTTTACATCATCAGAGCTTATCGTCCAGATGGATATACAGGCTGCAATGCGGGCAGCTCGCCTCCTTACTCCTTTCCATCCGTCTTGTGGATGCTTTGCACATGACACTCAGGCGTCAGGGCTATTCCATGACGTCACTGTGGGCAGATGGTGGCCGGAATCCAGAGTGAATGAATGATGAAGATTATGAAGAGAAAAAGAAGGAGACAGGAAAAAAAAAAGAGGAGGCAAGGAAGAGGTATTTGCTGCTTGGAGGAGGAGGAGGCTGCGATGATAAATATGATGGAGACATCCCTGGAGGTGCGCTTGCTGAAAAGCGCTGATGGCTCTTTCACTGCTGACAAAGCCGAAATCGGGCGCTTGAAGGCAACGCTCTCTACACGCCGGTCAAGTCTTTGTAAATGGCAGAATTCAGTTGAGGTGGGTTACCGTGGGAACTGACGGTGACCGGGCACACGGAGGTCTTGTAGGTTGCAACTGCTCACAACGGCGTGCACCACGAACTCCTTTCCCAAAGAGCTTAAAGCGTTAGCAAATAGAGCTGTGTTTAAGCGGCGACATTGCTCGTCCTTGGGTACGAGGCGTCGGTCGCTCCGACTCTCGAATCGGCGCAAACACCGCCACCAATCAGGTATCGTTCCTCATCATTTGAGCAGAAGGTTCTTTCCCCTCATATAGTATAAGGACAGCGAAATATGTGCATCGTTGCTAATCTACATCGCTCGCCTAATGGTAATTCCATTGATGCACCCGGTTAATGTCGATGTCATAAAATTTAGGCGTACTTGCATAGGCTGCTCAAGCAGGCCTCGTGGCGCCGGCCAGCCCTCCCGGCTCAAATGGAGGTTCGTTACCTAGCACCATTGTCAGGCGCTCACCGTCCGCTGAATTCATAGAGTGTGAGGGCAGGCAAGGCTAATGAAATTGCCACAAAATGATCAGGTGCCTCGCAGCTCAAGTGCCGAATGTCGCGGGGCTTTTGCTATTATGAGGCGGCTTCTGTTGTCGCCGCCGGCCCGTGATCGCCATTGCAGCTCCGTTCAATCTCGCAGCCAGAGCAGCATCCGTGAATAGCTCATACGGTGGAATAAATCGGCCGTGAGAAGCTGTCACGGACAGAGCGGACTTGCTCTGCGGTGTCAAACAAACAAAAGAACTCAACTCTCCGCGTAGTAGGATAAATGTACGCAATACTAATGTCAAGGCTAGAACAGTTTGATATATTCTTCAGCACTGTCACCATGGCATTGCATTCGTCAGCAAATTCTGTGAAACAAACGAAATACCACTAAGAGCTGAATGTACTCAGTGTGATTTAATGTTTTAATCTCTACCATCGCAGGATGATTTCTCTGTTGTGCTCTGGAAGTCAAGAAGAACCGTATCAGCATCTAAGTCGGCGTGAATAGCTTATCAGTGATCTGGTAAGCAGTTCATTTGGTGCTCGCTTTGAGGCGCATGTCCCCTATTAGCCGCTTGACCCTCTCTCTTGGCCCTAAGGTTGCCCATTGGTCAGTGCTGACCTCGAAAGTGAGCACCTCTGGACCTCATCTTGAAGCGTTCGGTGCTCGACGCGATTATTATCCGAGTACATTCTTAATAGCCTTTGTATCTTAAACCCACCGCTGAAGAAAGATTTGTTTCATTTCAGATAATACGATAACTGATTATAATATAATATATTGTAATCAGTTATTCTCTGAAACAGATTACAATATAATATATTATAATCAGTTACCACATTCTCTGAAAAAGAAAACAATTATATTGGTGCTGTACCATATTGCATAGCTCTGGACGGTTGGATGCGTACGTGGGATATTCCAAAGGGACCGCAACGCCGTGAACTAATTTTCATTCTGTGTTCTATCTTTCGTAGCGTCACCGTCCTTTGCAAAGGCAGATCGGACTTATCAGATTCGGGAGCATGTTTTTCATCCTTGGATGCTCTCGGCTTAATTGATTCGCGTGGAGAAGGGCGTGGATGGCAGCCTCCTGATGCCCTCTGGTGCCGCAAGGTCACACCCTTTCTTCGACTCTGCAATTCTCCTCTGCTTCTGTGCCCTCATTCGCTCACTCTATGGAAAATCCCACTCATGTCGGTGATGTATTTTGTGCAGTTTGAATACGAAAGTTTTTGAGACATTGGAATTGGCCAATGATTGTTGATTGTGCATCCCAAGTACTTAAAGGGAGGGAGAACTGGTTGAAAATGGACTTTGAGTCGTTATTTGATGCACCAAAGATGATTCTTATGCCTGGCCCACACAAGGAATATCATCGCTAACGATTTCGCGGGAGATATAAGGCTAATTAGGCGTGACGTCAGTCGCTGTGATGAAACACCGAGTTCCCCATCTTTTACAATGGGCCTCGTCATATCACCGTGTCCTGCGACTAAACCCCTTGATATTTTTTTTATTTTCTTTTCGGAAATAGATAGAATAATCATTTTGCCACCAGTCAGGCGCAAACAAAAAATATTTTTCGCTATTTTTCTTATTTTAACAAGCGATTTTCTAGGACACCTACCACGTTTCTCATCCTGAAACAGTAAAAAGGTCAGCCAGAGTGCACCACGCATGCGCTTTCGTTTCGTAAACAACAAAGATGTCCTTTTATGGCGAACATGCTCTGCTCTGATTGGCTGAAATCGATAGCTTCACGAGGGGAACGGGACCAATCAGCCATCAGCCAAACCAAGCCATCAGCTGACGTTCGCCTCCTATACTTCGCAATGGAAGCCATTCTCCCATAGGCGCAATGCTAACCCCGATATTCGGAATGCATTATTTCCTTAAGCTTGCATCCAGGCATGGTGTTTTTGGCACGGAATGCTATCAATTGGTGCTATGAGTCAATAGAACATCACTTAAAATTTAGTTCCCCATCCCTTTAAGATTTATTCAAAAATTATACCAAATCTTCAAGAAATTAAAAGGGTTGATTAAAGGGGTTACGGGGAGAGAGATCAGGAGAGGGAGGGTCATCAGTCAAGGCAGCCAACGCACTTTTGAATGCATTATAAATGCCGGGCTCCAATGAAGCCTTAATTACCGCCACAGCAGCGCTGATAAAATAGAAGAATCACCGGGACTCCTGCGAAGAATGCGTCTGCAAGAAGACGAAGTGGACATGGTATTCAGCTGCCATGATGAATTAACGGATGTGAGAGGCAGTGATCAATGCCCAGACTGATGTGGTTAACTTTATTCAATGCTTTTGGGCTTTCTCTGCACAGTGCTGCTTCTGACAGCAGCTACCCGCTCCATGCATTCATTTTGCCTTGCTTGAAAAATCCAATTACGCTTTCTTGGGGTCGAAACAAAAGATGAATCACGTGACTAATTCTGTTTTCTCGACTGACCCCGTCCGCGAGAGGGCGCGGGGGTGCTGGCAGTACCGCGTGACGTGCATGGGCAGTGAAGATGGTATACCCGGTTGGCAAGGGAGCTGATTGCCTGATACCAAGCAAGGGTAGCTGGTCTCTCTACGGATTTCTTTTCGTCGGTGTCTTTTTCTCCAAGAAGGCGTCGGTGGCGAGGCAGTCAAATGTCAGCTAATTGACTGACACCGGTCAGTGAAACAGCGCAGCCCTCCGGCCGGTTGCAAGCAGCGTATGTTGCAAGGGGTTTTTTTTCCTCGGCTTTCGGTTTGCGGGGTCTTTCGAGCAATTACCGCGTGATTTCCCAGGGGCGCTGGCCTTATTGAGGTGTGTTTTACCTTGATTGCATCAGCCCCCTTCCGGGACCGCGGTTGCATTCATTCAGCACCGTGCCCACCCCACGTTCATGCTAAAAGACCCGCCGCTTATGCCATTCAGAATTCAAGAGTCAATCCACTGCCATAACGCGAAGACGCCCATTTTACGGCGCCCGGCATTTAGCAGATTGTCCCATGCGGGTGACGAATGAGATGGAAGTCGACGACACGCTGCCAGAAAACCGCGGAGGCAGCAGCAGCAGCAGCAGCAGCAGCAGGGAAGAGGAGACAGAGCTTGCTAATACTGCCAGATAAGACGACGATGGGCGACGCAGTGGTGCATGAAAAGAGCAGGGGGAGGGTGTCCACCAGATGGAAGCAAATGGACAACTGGACAGCAAGATGGATGGAAGGGGCGAGGGGGTCAGGGGAGGTCATGTCACCGAATCAGGCTTCTCTCGTCCCTTGTATCGCTGCCTAAAAGCGGCGCTTGCACGACGACTTTTGCAGCGGCACTTTTCTCCCTCGCTCTTTATGGCTGTCCATCTCGTAAAATGGCCGAAGACGGCGGGCAACAAACCTTGCTTGACCCTCTTTGCGTTTGCAACTTAACTATACGAGTTATGACGTGACTTGTACCTGTGTTTACCTGTACATCTGCATGCTCTCAAGTGTACTGTGTGTGCATAAGGGTTGAGAATATGCAGCAAATCAGCCCGAAACCCTCGATGACCGAGATGCGTATACGCTCGGTGCTCCAGGTTAATGTCATGACACGCAGCCTGGAAACAAGTGTATGGACAGGAATCCAATCACGCTGGATTTATTCTTGAGAAGAAAAATCATTTCCTTGTCGACGCTATGATGCATAGTGTTCTATACACCGTCACGAAAGCCGAAAGCCATGTTTCCTCAGATGAGAGCAATGTTAACAGCAGGACATGCATAATCAGCACCACAGGGTGCTGCTGCCTGGGAAGGCCGACAGCTTCAAAGTCCTTTCTCGAATTCATGGCCAAACTTCCCACTTCTAAATTATTAGCACATTCATCGAGGTGCGTTCGGATGATACCATCACCTGCATAGCTATAAGCTATTATATATTATATGTACAATTATATCGTTTGCATGTACTTGAATTTTACTAGGAGATGCTTTAAATAGGTATAAAATGAAACATGCACATGATATTAATTGTTTGTATTCAATCAAGTAAATTCAATCGCGTGCCATGGCAACAGTAACCATTGGTAACCATGTATAGTGGTGACCTTGGTTGCATGATCAGCCTGTCCAACATTCCGTCCAGATTATTTCTGACTCGATCATTCGATTCCCGAAAGTGGACAAGACGCTTTGCTGGTTGATTACGCCGTCCAAATGGCTGCACGTCACGTTCCATTCTGACTCATTGCTTAACTCACAGCAGAAAATCGCGCTTCCACGTTTCATCACTTTGATAAATCCATTCGACTTTTTTGGCCTGTATTCTAAGATTGCGGGCGATATATTGCGCTTGGGCTCCGATGACAGCAGCCTCAGCAATAAACTCACTCATATCACTGAAAGCGGCGTTCTGTCTCCTGAGGAGGAAGAGGAGGTGGAGGAGGAGGTGGAGGAAGACCGCCTGATCAAGTGCTTTCCGACAACTTGTGCGAAATCTTTTCCGGGCTGATGGACGGATAAGTCTGGTGATGTATCACTTGATTCAGCCGTATCTCGTCCGTCTGACAAATATCCAGATGAGGAAACAATGAGGGTGTGCCTTGGTCAGCTGATCGGACGCTTCCTTATCGCGGAGTGTGAAGGGAGAGATCTCTTAGCGTCATCGCTGCCAGCAGCAATTTGCATTGAGAAGCGTCTTCAAATGCAACTCGTTCACAATCGAATCAATTACGCAGCATTACAACCATTAGCCAAGGCTTGCACCTCAGTAAATGTGCGACATTATGGATCAATAAAGCCTGTTATCGGGGCTATTTTCACACTGATTTATGCCGTGTATAGCAGGCTCTGGACTCAGCCATAACTCAGGCGGCTGGCTTCGCTGCCCGGGAGCAGCTCTTGTCCGGACCAGCGCCGAGGATCGCTGCTGCGTGCTTAGAATTTGGATGACGCTATTACGGCTCCAGCGACATAAGCCTTGCGCGTATTAAACACTCGGCCAGAGCTTCTTTGATTACGTTGCTTTGATCTGACGCCTCCGTACGATTCATGTCGAACATGTTGTTCGCTCAAAAGCGAGGGCTGCATTTTATTGCTGACTTATCGAGGAGACCTTTTATCACGACTGCTGAGCTCGGTGAAAAAAAAGTATGTGTTGCCATGGCGACCAGTCGTCCGCGTGCGCCGTCGTGTTTTTTTTTTTTTTTTTTTTTGGGTTTTTTGTATTGTGTCACTTAAGCTGTGTTTCAGCACATCACCTGCGGGACACGTGGCTATACCTGTGCGTTTTGTGTGTGCGCCTTGAAAGCTACAATTAGAGACCTTGGCGTCGCCTTCGTTACGAGCGTAAAAATCCATGCAATCGCGAGTGAGCGAATGCTTAGGTGTCCTTCTTCACTCATTCCTTGAGCGAACTGCCTTCTAATAGAGTAAAAATTGTAGCGTCGAAGCACCCTCATCAGGCTCGCCCTTCCGCAATAGAGGAGAGGGCATTTTCTCTCGCACATAACACAGGGCATTGAAGGCATCATTTTGCCTCTTGAGCACGCTTTTGAAATTGTATGTTTATACCTTATCTTCTTGAGGCTGTTCGACAGTAATAAAACGGGGCAGCTTGGTTCAATGGATGACCCGCGGTTGGGATTACCACCTCCTTACACCATTGTGTTCCGCACGCAACTTGTCCGAGGCGCTTAGACCCAATAGTACAGTGTGTATAAGGCTTGACTTCATTCCAGGCTTCTTCCTGGATGGCCTCGATGTTCTCACAAATTTGCTTCCATTGGTCAGTCTCCTTAATTAAACCGCTACGACGCATCTAGGGCAACGCAGCTCAGATCAGTGACGTCATTGCAATTGCACAGAGCGCATGCGTGAAGAAGCCTAGTTAACTCTAAACAGAGAGCATTTGAGATCACAGCTCAATTTGCTTAAAGGTCATTCCATCTGATGAAGAGCCCATTCCGCCTGCAATAGACTCCTCAATGGTACATTCGTCATGATTCCACCGTCGTCTTTCTCACGCTATCGCTTCCATGCCTTGTCCTCTTTCGATTTTAAAATGCTTTTTAAAGGCTCCAATATGTTTTCCAACTTCACGCCAATTCAAAGCACAGCCCTCTTGCCCCTTGCATATGGAATATAACACAAACCCTTAAGTCTCTACAATTTACCTTGACGCCTATACGTCACAGTCCACACTGCTGAGAAGGCCAAAGTTGCATCATTTAAAGCCTGTTTGGATGAAAAAGCGTGAATCATTAGTGTCAACTTCCCATTTCACATGCGCTGAATTGAGCCACCTCTGGCACTAGCCTCCAATTAAGTACCGAATCATTTAGGGTCATACATCGACTGCCTCATTAGCCACTACCGCTTGTCCTTAAATATTCTCTGTAATCTACATCGCCCCGTCAAATTATTCTATTTTCCTCCTTGCTCTTATTCTGGGGAATCCAAAAATTAAATTTTACGCTATTTTACTTTTGTATTTTTTTTTTTTTTTTTTTTTTTTTATATAATTTATGGACCGATTGAACATTGCTGCTACAAAACCCCACCCAAGCAATCATATAAATAATTAACCTACAGCAATAGGACACCTACTCTATATGTTTGTTTTTCATCTTGAGTACTATCACTTGCCTGTGTTTCATTCACAATAGCCTACTTACCTATCCAGCTCCCGTCGCGTGCTTCTATGTGCTTTGAAAGCCATTTAAGAAACCCAATCCATCTGATGCGATGTCGCTGCGGTTGTCACTGTCTTCAAGCATTCTCAGATAGATAAGACGAGTCATTGGCCATGCTTCAATTCATGGTGTCCATTCTCGACTACAGTCCACTCACGTCCGGTCGGTCAGCAGAGACTCGTTACTTGACCAATAAGAGTCCTGGCTTCAAATGGCGTGTTGATCCGTATTGCGAGGTCCATCGCAAAGCATTTAACGCTCAACACGTTATGCCATCAATGTAGATCTGACTCATAAGAAATTATGGCTGCTCGTTTGACGATCGCTTGCAACCCTCGACATTGATCCTGTCCTTCCATTCGGCGGCTGCAAACCTTTCCTAGTAGACGTTGCCTTCTGTTTGTTCCTGTTCCAAATGTGACTTGTGCTTCAATCAGGCACAAGGTGTCGTGTAACAATCGATGGAGCATTTGCTGCATTCTGATCAGGGCGTCTTGGCTGCGGGGTGTGGGTCAATGTTATTGACGAGATTCATTTCAAGGCGGATCGCCTTTGCACCCGGCTCTTTTGTTTTGTCTCCAAATTTGGCAGGAAATCTCACACCAGCAATCGAAAGACGGCGCACATGGCAACACATACATCTGCGTTCTAGGTAGCAACATTCACATTGGTAAAATATAACTTTGAAAATTGACATACAATTAAAGGAATAACCAACCACATGCATTAGTGACGTTTTTGTATTCTTCAGAATCCTTCCTCTATCGTATCCATATTATCTTTCTCTGTTCACCTCTCTCGTAGGACTTTTTTATTGGCACATGACTCAGGCCACAGCCCCATGTCCGAAGCATCTGCCAGGGTAATTATACTGCAGGCAGCTAATTCTTCCACGGCTTCGTCTTTCGCCCGTCTCAGTTTGTGCAAATTTCCGCTGCAGTATATCTGCTGGATGGGCGTCGCCTCTTCTTTAGCCCTCGTAACTCTTGGAGCCTGGAACTGCTACTGCTCCTCAGCGATAATAAGACCCTGGGCGGCTGTCGCCCATGCCTCCTCCTCTTCGTCTTCCCTTCGAAATCATAAAGCCCACGATGTGGCGCCGATGCCCAAAATTCTATCGCCTTCAATAACTGTCGCGGTTTGCCAATCCGAGAGTGATTTCAGGATATCTATGGCCCATTCCAATTGCGGAATCCGTAGGTTAGCAGCGATTATAAGCTTTGGCCTTGCATTTCGACATATCGAATGATCAGCTCTGAATGGCTGACTGCTTGAGAAACGGCCGTCAAGCAGTTATTGCGAGCCGCATCGCGACTGCGAGCGCCATAACAATTCGCATTGAAGTGGCGCAGATGCGAAAATCTGCAACCGGCGATAACACCACCATCGTCCATACGGTCATCGCGCGGCTCCATCTGCAGTCAAATTCACTCCGGCTAACGGATCGAGTTGAAACCAGCCGAATGGCAGATCTACTGCTGTGCTATTGTGGTATTTGCCATTGTGTTGCGCCTACGATCCATCATTGTACATCAGCGATTGTAAACAAATCTCAGGCTGCACGTATTCTAGTGTTGGGCGACACTTCAGTTTTCGTCGACACCTACGCCGATCGCCATGCTTTATATTTGGAAGTGGATGCCATTCTAAGCGTTTGGCTGGGCTCATAATCACTCTAAACAACGTTAAATCACAACACTCTGAATTGGCGATCCGTGATTTGTATGGCTGCAACAATTGTTAAGCTCTGACACAGATTATTTGCACAGGGAACAATGCTTTCTGTTGCTTCCTTCCTGTGCGGACAGTGGGCACCCTGCTGGATGCTATGCTCTCAGAATGTCTGCACATCCTAATTTCATATTCACAATAAATTTATTATGTAAAAGGGGGTTCCGTGTGACGTTGCGTAAATTCTAGCATACAATTTTGCATTGGATTACCTGGGTAATGCACTCACAAGCTATTACCACCTGCCCTGTCTCTAAAGCAATGTCTCCTCCATATCTAACTTCACCAGGTCAACGTGCAGACAGTGTTCGGATTTTGTTATGCCATATGTTATCTCGGTTACATATTTGCGGAAGTAAGCTGATGGTTAACCCAGGGTGTGCGTAATTCCTCCAGGGTTGCATTTGGATTCGAGGAAACGTGTTTCCTTAATCTAAGCCTGTCAAAAAGCATTATACATGCACTACCTATTCATGCCGATATTCCAAAGACAGTGTGAGGTACGTTATTATTTTGCTGATTTTGTTGACTTGTTCTGAGAAGTCCTTTTGCGGTGAAATCCTTTAGCTGTGAGCCTAATTGTGTTTGTGCAGGTAGTCAGTACTAGTCACTATGCATGTACATGAAATTACAGATAGAGAACTCAGACCAGAAAATTAGGGAAAAAAAAAAAAAAAAAAGCGTCCTCGATCGTGAACTCTAATATTAAGCACTCGTACTTACTTCCTTCCTTTGACATTGTAACACTAGCAATACATTACATATTGATTATTACTTCCTCTATGAGAGTGATAAATCGTGGAGTTCTGTCCGCCTACCTCTTACTTTTTAGAGCGTATGTTATGTGCCTCAATGATAGGATTGTGTCGGATTGATTGATTTGATTCTTGCAATTGTGTTATGAGAATGATCACAGAAAAATTGATATGATTGACCTGGCTTATGTCCCGTCTATTAATCGTCTGGGGAGACCTTCGTCAATATCGCGCCTGTGTCGATCCGATGGTAATATTCGCCAGACTGGCTGCAGCACCATTGAATGAAAGACCTGGGTCTCAAGCATTGTTGCTCCTAATGCATACTACGCTCGTTGTTTTTGCCCCGAGCGCTGTTTATGAGCGATGCATTGAGGAGAAAACGTGTTCTGTGACTTTGAATAGGCAATGATTGATCGTAAGAACGCAGCATTTCTTTCTATCGCTTTTGATTTCCAATAAATTGTCCGTTCGCCAACTTCTTTGCCAATTGAGGGGGTGATCGACGTGGGACAAACCGGTGAATCAGCGTCTTGTACAGTCTCTGCGTCACCCGACCGTGAATGTTTCGCATGCAGCTGGCGCCCTCTGGCGAGTGACCAGCGAACTGCTAGGCGCAGAACGCGGTCGATAAGCGAGCGCCGGCTCTCGGTTGCGGCTGTCATTGCCGCTGTGTGCACGCGAAGCCGCAGCTGACATCAGTCCGCTCGAACGCCGTGAAGGGATCAGACGCATTTCTGGGAGGCTGTTGTGTTTATTGTGACTCACATGGATCGTAACTCGTGTCTTTCACGCGAATCTCTTTGAAAACGAGTGCTTTTCGTGCAACATGTAGAGCTGCTGCTCCGTGTCTTAGTGTGCATTGCAGGACAACATGTTCACGCGCTTCCACCGCGAGAAAGAGAAGGATTCGCGAACCAGTTCCACTAAGACCGCCGGCTCGACATCCTCTCGCACGAGCACGCCGCACAGCGGCACACCTCTAGCAGGCAGCAAGCAGGACCTGCTGCTCTTCCGCAGTCCCAGTTCGGACTCAGGGTGTTCGGATGTTTATCTGCAGCGCAGACCTTACGAAAATGTCGAGTTCCCAGCCGCTCAGACGCCCGGATCGGGTGGCGGTGGAGTGACGGCCGTGGCACCTCCCCGAGTGCCGCTCACCCAGCGACCGCCGCCACCCGATCTGCCGCCTCCACAGCAGTCTCAGCAACTGCACCCTCTTGGCGACCGGGACAGCGTCGGCGGACATAGCTATGCGTCGTCGACGTCGACGGCCTCGTGCTTCGGCACTGAACACCTTTACCTGACTGCTCCCCTTCCGCCACACCTGCACCTGCCTCCTCAGTCCGTGTCTAATCGCTGTTCGCCCTGCTCTTCGTCTTTGTCACAGGAAATGGTCGGCGTCGAAGGCTTCATTGACTTCGTCAAGAAAAGAGACCTGTCGAGGATTCAGTACGCCATACGGGAGAACAACTATGACCTGGATACGCAAGACGAGGTGAGCTCTTAACTTTCTCTGCATGTTCTTGTATGTCGCCACCCCCAACGTCCTTCTACCCCAAGTTGCCATTTTAATTATTTCCATTCTGGGAATATATAATTATATTACCCGTTTGCTGGTCTTTGTACTTCAACCGCCCGGTGAAACGCTTTGCGTAATATTACCTGTAATCAGGCGCCCATAGTTTATGGTTCCCAGTTTATTTGAATTGTTGCGGCTGGGTCACACCTTGTATCGAATGTTGATGAAGTCATAATTATCCGTAGATACACTAAATATATAATATAGTTTATACACTGTTCACTGGCTGCATGATTCAATTAAGCACGCTCTTTCTCCTTTTCATCCTGGAAGAGGCCATGCTGAACACTAATCCATTTTTTTGTTGGCTTGCGGATTTTCATTTTCCTTAATCCTTGTATGATCGGATTATTCGGCCGCTTTCCGATCGAATCATGGCGAAATCAGGGTGTGTGTGTGTGTGTGCTGAAAGGGAAGCGGGTATAGGGTAGCGATGGGGGTACAGAAGCAACCCTGCACCTGCGCTGTACACCCAAAGCCATCCGTCATTCTTCGAATGGACTGTAGAAGTGTACCCTGCAACCACTGTAGAAGGGGTGATCGATGGTTGGGTCGCTTTTCTCGTTCGTCCCCAGGATATGCGATGAAAGGACTCTTGGCATCACGCAGCTTTTACGGTACGACGTGCGAAGCGAATGTCTTTGCATGTCAGACAATATATCGAGACGTACGTCTATCGACACAGGCCCGTATTGATCGGAGAGGCTTCTTTGATGGTGTTTCATTCGAGCAAGAAAGACTTCGAATGGGCTAACCGGTCGCTGACACGCGCGTCCATTCACATACTCATTGATTCAACTGCAGACCGGATAACTTCGCTGGTTCCTTTACAATCGATGCCTGAGCTCATTAATGTTGACATTTTGCGGCAGGAGTATATGAGCACAAACAGTTGAACACGGCAGCTGAGATCAAGAATATATATGAATGAATTATCATAATATGATGATGCATATCGAGTCTATATTATTATATGTAGACTCGATATATTGCACTGTTACTTTCATACCATCGGCTATACCAGCATTGCTATTGAATCTATTCAATCGTGCTATTGAGTATGCTCGATTTTGCATCGAGAGAGGGAGGGGGCGGGTGTATCGAATGGAAAGCTTGTACTGTATATGGCGTAGACCACAGGTGCGGTAAGGGATGCATGTTGATGTGCGCGTGAGAGCGTCGACGGCTGCGGTTCTCTTGTGCGTGGAAACCACGCCGTCATTGCGCACATACGGCGCCGGTTGTAAAACCATATGTCCTATATTATGACGATTAATTCAATTTGAACCCGCAGGCGTTAATAAGAGACATTATACCAGGTATATGCACTATAATAGCTCCAACGTCCTTGGCAGCCAACCTCGTTACATTGTATTTTAATGTCAATACAATTCATGCAAATCGGGTGAGCCAGCGTGAGGACAATTAGGGCAGACAACCATTATCAAGCACCAATGCACGCGTGTGCTCTTTTCTTTTTTGCTCTCTCCCGGCTGTACCTGCATCTCAATTACCAAAAGATAAATGAAGCATGACCAAATGCGCACTTGCCAATCAAGCGGAACGCAGAGCATAAATGGCGCATGCTGACCGTGCAAGCGACGACCTCCACACTTCATCTTCCTCTGCTCATTGAGCGAATCAAAAATCGATACCAGCTCCGTTCGTTCGTAGGTTCGTTCGTCAACCGCCTGATGCTTCGACGTCGGGGGTTTCGGCCCAGCAATTCCGCAATCACCGGCTGACAATCACAGACAATCGCAGCTGCATGCCGCCTGAACAACCCAAACTGCAGCCGCTGCTATAATCGTCCTCGTCGACCGTTTCTATGACAACCCACGTCGTCATGACAGCTGACCTTCTGTCCTTGACCTCTGTCGATTCCCCCAGTCTGACCACGGCCCTGGCCTCGAGGTGCTGCTGCCTTATCTGGTATTCTAGGCGGATTTATGTCACTTCATCGGCAAGTCAACGCGTACAATTGGCTCGTTCGCCCTTCGCGTCTTGTGTGCGCTGCTGTTCCACACGAAGTGAGGAGCGCGTGCTTCGGGCATCGATTGCTGGCGTGCATGTGCGGAATAGGCGGGGGTGGGAGAAAAGGGGTTCTCCCGCTTTCACCCTTTCCCCTTCGTATTGGTTGTACTGCTGATATTTTAAAACAGATACTGACGCACGCGAAGAGGACACGGTGACCTCTGCCAACCCGATCATTATAACCGAATGGGTCTTTTTCTATAGATATTCTTGCATAATGTTGAATGGTTGTCTTATTTTGGCTCTGCCGTGTTTGCAATTATGGCTGTTATATCATGCAGAATCTGAATGAGGGCAAGTTTGGTTGTATATTATACTGGTGCTATTATCATTAGCGCACAAATCACCATTTTCGATTTAATGTGCGGACCATTGTTTATGGTTATAATGCAATAGAGGCATGTAGGTTAACCTCTGTCATTCGGTGTAAACATTATAATGTCTGTGACTAATGCAAATCTGAAGTCAATCACAGAATACGAATGAGTGTTTGATTTACGGGTCAAATGATTTTCAATTATTGATTTGGTTCCAATGGATATTCGCTAGCACCTGTCCAACAACTCATTGACTTTAATCAGAAATCCAGTAAACCAATACACTTCAGAGTCGATTATACTCAACTCTCGTTTGAATTTTAATGGTAAATTTGTTGAAAACAATAAAGTGAATGGTTATATCAGAGATCCCAGCGCTGAAGAGTAAATGTTGTTATTCCTTTAAACTCTGCGTGTGCTTAATGGATGGTGGTATCAATTGAATCACTATTACCTGAGGTGATACCCTGACCAGACTAATTGCTAGTGGCCTATATGTTAACGAGCATTGAAAATGAAAAGCCAGGTATATTGATGCACTTATCAACGTACGTACAACAGATGCTTGAAACATATTGATATTGACATATAACCTGAATGCGTCCTATGCCTTACCATATTTGTGCATGTTGAAATAAACAAATGGTTTGATTCACCTTAAAATTCGATTTTGCATATGTTAATTGAGTGAGGGCTTGATCAATTTTGCATATTAATTGCACAACACACTGTTCGAGGGTGCCACGTGCAAGATCCGATTGATAGCTATACACAGCAGACATGGAATAAAACATAGTAAAGAGCGCACATTACGGAAGGGTTGTCCAAGGCATGGGGGAAAGGGCCAATCAATGGCATTGATGTCATTCTTTAGAAATGAGAGCATAATATTCTGAGGGATTATGCACAATCGACCGAATGCGTGAGTGCCGAAGTCATGATTTTTCCTTTCTCTCATCTGCCCACAAGCATGGATCATCTTCGGCACTACTCGGGTTTCCTTCGGCAGTCTCCGTGACCTTGCCTTTGCCGCCGCTTCCCTTCTCGCGCTGATCTCGCAAATTCTGACCAGGAGCCAAAACAGAACGATCACGTGACGTGATGGATGCTACTAATTTTATCCCCGATGGACAAAAGCGAGACGGGGATAGATTAGCCATGAAAGGCAGGAGGAATGGCGCTTCTTTGTTACCCCACACCGCCAGCCACCCCTTCTCGCTCCAACCCTGCAATGGCGGCTGCAGAACCCCTGGTCTAATCGATTGGGATGAGCAATTAGCTGGGTTTTTTTTTTTTTTTTTTTTTTTTTTTTTGCATCATTTAAATTTCATGGGACGATCTGACAGCATGTCAACACTGTTATAACATCGGAACCAGCGACTTGCGTGCCAGTCGATCTCATCCTTCCTCGTCAGCGCTCTGACTTGGCCTTATCAAGCGCCCTCTATGTCACTCACGTATCGATTTCATTCTTATCGCGCTGTAATCGAACGTCGAATGGCTGAATAGCACAATGGCCGTCGTACGATGCAGTCTAGCTGCTTCACTCGGTCGTCTCCTCTTCGCTTGATGTGCTGCCTTCCATCAGGGTAGAGCATTTCCGGCTGGCTGACCACCTCCGTGTCTTGAATACGATTCGCGTCCTCAGCCCTATTCGCCTTTTACCCTCTCATCCGTTTGCCCCTCGCTACTTGTTCTCTGCGAATGACGTGGGTTGGTTGTTGTGACGTTACGCGCCATGGTATGATCAGAGGATGAGCATGAAGAATGGGGTAAAAATGAAGTCATTGTGAGGTGATACGAAGCCCTGCAACGACCTCCGCCTTCTAGAACCTTCCGTTGCCTTACGTTTATCCGTCAGCCATGTTTTCCTGGAACTGCGGCTGATATGCCACGGGTGCGGTTTCTTGGCACTGGTGACGATAAAACTCTCCATGATCCTGTTGAAATCGCAAGACAGGATCCGCTAATCACCTTGTGTCGGGAAGTTGAGGGCACAAAAAATGTAGGAAGCACGGTGCACGGCGAGGAGCAGACTTCTTTGATCTATATGTCGGCTCGACAGTTGCCTCCCACTCACACGAAAGGCGCTCAGGTAGCAGTCACATGTATATATATAACTGTACGTTGTATGCAATGATTTTACCTTGACCAAGTTGTAAAGACAGAAGCATGCGTGGCCCATTGTGGTGCTCATACCATCACCAATGAGGCCTTTTCTTCAACGTCACGTGATCAATTATTTCCTCATACATGCATCCTTGCCACAATGATTAATACACCCACTGACCTCCCGAAGCCTTAATTATACGTACGTCAAGCAGTCCAGATGCGTCCCTACCGTGAATGTAGTAGTAAATCTAACAGCGATCATTCACTGGTTCAATCAGCTTTTGACTTGAGTGTTTTATGCTAATATCAATGTATGATGGATCTGTCCATCGACCAATCCTGAGCCTTCATCGTGCGCCTGATCTGCCCCAATTAAGCCGCAATCTTCAGTTGCGTCTATGGTAATCATCTTCAAGATCTAGCCGTCGTTCTACGTCAGTCTGTTCTGAATTTTCCTGTCACGGCCACTCAGCGTCTGCGAGGATGTTCGCATGAATTCTAACAGAATAAGCGCCTGTATTGAGACTAAGCCCATAGGACCTAACTCGATTCCATTCGCTGTTAGAGATTGCTTCTATTTCGAGAATTCGTGATAGTGAAAACCAGTTCGATCGTATAATTATATACACTGAGACATAAAACCTCGGGAAAACCTTAAGAGCAATGTGTACAATACGCCTGTTTGCTATAATGGCATTATTTCCATTTGTGCATTATGGATGTGTGGGATATGAAGTCTCACTTCTTCGCATTTTCCCTAGGGAACACGTCTTCCTCCATTTCCCTGCCGTTGAATGACGGTGACTATCACTTCAAAATGGCCGCCACTCTATTCATTTACATGGGCAACCGCTGTTCAATTACACGTTTCTCTCTGTTTACAGGAAGGGAAGACCGCTCTTCACCATGCGCTGGTCCACGGGGTTGTGGAGAACGACATGGAGATTGCCCAGTGCCTCGTCGACTATGGTACCGATGTCAACATCAAGGATGAGGTGAGAAGCGATGGCTGTAAATGTCGCTGCTTGGTGGACCTCAGCGAATTGGGGCCACAGCTCTGAGCATTTGCGAAGACCACCAGAGGTGCGCGGAAGGCCATGTGATCAGATGTCTCCTGCGAATAGCAGCTAATCTGGCGACGTCTTATACTCTCCAAGCGGTCGTTATTCACCAGACTCGGTATTCAATACCAAAATTAAGAATTAAGTGTCGCCCTTAGAGATGGCATGATGAAGCTGCGTTGAACTTCGTATCACCAAATTGCTTTCATCTCATCTTGTGCGGGGAAACAAATGCTGCCGTCTTCCTTTCAAAGGCCACGAAGAAGTGCAGGGCAAACAATGCCAAATATTCCCATATGTCCCATTAAAGTTATTGCCCAGCCCTGTTGCGGGCAGAGATACAGGGTGGACCATAAAAGCTGAGCCCTCGTCAGGAGGAATTTCCTTGGAACTATTTCCAAAGCTTTGCAGCAGAAGGTCGTAGGGACGGTTGACGATTGCTTTTCCACCCGGCCGCGATAAACCCTGTCTAAGTCAGCGATACACTCAATTATTGCCTCGGCTAAGGACCACCCCCCGCCCCTTTTCACACGATGTGACACCGTCACACCGAAAGAAACCTGCTATGACGTCACTAGTGAGTGAAAATAGCGAGCGTCCCTTGTGTCAGCTGTGTGATAAATCAAAATTTAAACGCAAAAAAAGACTTGATTGATTGAAGTGGAATCCAATGCTGCTATTTGTCTTAATTTTCCGCTCACTGACACTTTCCCGATAATCGATATTTTCGTATATACCATCCTCGGGGATATTCCTCTTGGGGATCACCTTGCAAACCCTCGATGCAAGTACATGTATTGCCCTTAATGGCTTATACATATCGACTTCCGAGGCCACATATTGTCACTGTTTGCTTGATCAATTATCTAGCATTCATTGAGCATTCTCTGAAAAGGCATTTAGTTTGGGTGGAATGAACGAAGGTGTGGTTGTTACACCTTCTCATATCTAGGGCTCATCACCTTTGACTCTCAATTCTGCTCCACTGCAGATTGTCCTGTAAAAAAAAAAAAAGAACGAACTAAGCAGTAAAGGAACGGGCGGACGGGTGTGTGTGGAAACAAGCCCTGCTTTTATCGCATAGCAGCACAGGCGCACGGCAAATGGAGTCAGTTTACTATTGTTTACACTCCATGGAGACGACGCTTTGCGTGTACACAGCCAAAAGTTATGCTTCGTTGCAAAAACCGAAAACAGCTCCCTTGCTATGACGAAGTGGCAATGCGTATTGACCTCCTTCTGATTCTAGCTAATTATGCTGCTTTGCGATGTCCCTCAATCGGGATGATGGTCTTTCTGATCTCATACATAACGCGACTACATGGTGTTTAACTATGACGAAATAAGGCATGACAGCTATTTGTATACCTTCTGATGACTCATGATTATGTTGGTCATTTGTTTGTCCTGACAAAACGTTGCTTGAAGAGTATTATGAATCATTATTTAAGCGCAAAATGTACCTTTATTGGCAGACTGCCCATCGAGAGTGTCCCCTTCACGTAGCCCTGCGTCTTGGCCACCTGGAAGCGAGCAAGATGCTGCTCCAAGCACCCTCCTTCGACGTCGTCCGCTGTGATTCTTTTCAGAAGGCCAAGGTATGTTATCCTCAAGTCACCTACCTGAATTGTTGTTGCATGCTGTAGGGCGTATTCCTTTGCGTGCGTGTTTCTTGTAATAAGGCGTGCCTCATTAACTAGGTTAGTAGGGCATTATGTACCTGTCTCTCAGATGTGTTATTATTAGTTAAACGTACTATTAATCTAGTAGCCCCAAAAGAACCAGTGGCCTGCGCTGCACTTAATAGCGTTCTGGCTTATTTGGCACAAACTACCATCAATCAACTGACGATAATCGTTGCGGGAAATAAGCCGAAGTCAAAACGAACATGCATAATGCAGACTGCTCGCGACTCCTGCTAGAGTACAATTGACGCGCAGTTGATAAACGGCTTTCGCTCAATGCACGCACTGAAACTACACTCGCTTGTTTATCAACGCATTTCGTCAATTTGGCCCGCAATATTGATCGCTTCGATCAGCATGAAATATGGATGAAGTGAGACAGCGGGATGGCACCTCCGAACAAGATCCCGATCAATACTCGACAGTGCCCAGCATTTCTAGGCTGAGGCTGGCTGGCTGCTGGGGTGGCTGTCGCTACCAGAATTCCATGCAATAATATTTATTCCAAGATTGTGCAATGGGGACTTTTTTGCGCTGTCAGTCCATCTGCGATGCAAATTGCTACGATTGGCATGGCGTCCTTCACGACCATATGCTCTCAGCCTTATTCCCGACCCAATTGCGCAATCAACAATTGAGTTAAGCTGAGAGCGAGGGAATCCAATGGGAATTAAGAGGTGCTCTGCGTACATGTAACCCGCATTGCGCCAGCTGTGCACTCTAATTCCGCTTTCGACCTAGAATTATTAAACTCAGAATCTTAACATAGCTTGATTCATATTGCTAGAGGCAAGAGAATCGAGTGTATGACTCTTATTACCATTGAGTCAGCGAACAATGCCAGCGGTGACATTATGAACGATTTTTAGATAGCATATTACCTCTGCTGATATTCCTTGAAGAGCTGGAAGGCTACACATAGATGAATAGGATTTGAATGGCAGGCGACGCTGTAATCGTATTAACGCATCCCCATTGCATTGGAGGAATTATATATTATATT
Source organism: Capitella teleta (assembly GCA_000328365.1). Taxonomy (NCBI): domain Eukaryota; kingdom Metazoa; phylum Annelida; class Polychaeta; family Capitellidae; genus Capitella; species Capitella teleta. The sequence continues at coordinate 160,517 of KB306649.1, read as the reverse complement.
CGTTGCTGGTGTCAGCAAGGCCTAAATCAGCATTGCGTAGGCCAGTTGTAAACATAGAGCTCAACATATATTTGCGAGGCAACCTTGCACCTTGCAATTTGAAACATCAACCTTCGACTGGGATCGAGGCTCCACGTCAAAGGCAAGAGCGAGGTTTCTTCTTGCAATAGATGTAACACCCTCTCCGCTCTGTCTTGACAGGCGCAAAAAGGGACGAAACCGTACAGTTTTTCACTCTCTGGACAGAATGCCACTTCATGAAGCGGTCATTGATTGGCCTGGTCGAGGGTAAAAGCCTTTCCGAACACAAACATTCCACAAAAGAATCCGCCTTTTGATCGTGTCATTTTAGTGAATGACAAATGGAAATTGCCATTGCCTGTTGGCGTTGTAGGAAGTGCTTGTGCAGACAGCGTCACTCTGTACCTTGCCCTATCCGAGTGACTCGCCCTTGTAAGTGCTGCCAGTTGTTTCTTAAACCATCCGATCAATGCATAACGGTTAATGGGGGCTGCGGATTGTTAAGTCTCTCCGCTGTTGGCCATCCATTGCCCGGCCTTATTACAGCTTCTTGTGATCTGCATTCACTCCAAAGCCACGTTTTCTTGATGGATTGTGGGCATCTGGTCACAAGAGAAACCAGACCTGTCACTTTGGGTTGCACCTCGATTGCTCCGAGCTAACCTCTTGAATTAAAGCTCATACACATTCCATGAATGTCTTATTTCACTCATCTCATCTGTTCTGTTTTCAGATGTTCCCAGAAGCAATGACCATTGAGGACATATACAGCAAGGCTCCTTCAGATAGCGACAACACACTGACTAAGCGTCGAAGTTTCGGTGATCAGTACATGATGTTTGTTCGACAGAACACGAGAGACTATATGGAGAACAACTTTCCTCCTGGGCGCGAGAGCATCCGCGACATGATCATTCTTCAGGATGAAAGCATGCCGCACCTCCATGAACTCTTTCACCGCATAGACTACGCTCAACTGACCTCACTCTACATAGTCGACTGTCGGCTGCAACTGGAGGACAAGGATATATTCCGCGACTTGGCCATCAAGACCCTGGTGCTATCCCATACACACCTACGGCGCCTGCCGAAGGCGATCTTCAACATGGACTCTTTAGAGATACTCAAGGTAGACCGCAACAACCTTGAGGAGATCCCAGTGGAAATTGGAAACTTGAGAAATTTGAAATCGTTATGTTGTGATACACAGCGACCTCGACTGAGGACTATTCCCCACTCCATCACCAAACTGGAGCGCTTGGAGGTGCTTTCATTCAGCAATAATCGTATCGATAACATAGCCTGGGCAGTTGCATTGCCCAATCTTCGCGTGCTCCGGTGCGCTCGTAACCGCATTTCCCGCCTGCCCAACCAACTGGTGAACCTTCGGGAACTGACTGTGCTCGATGTTAGTCATAATCGTCTTGAGTACATCCCACCTTCCTTTGTAGACCTCATCTGTCGACTATATCGTTTTGATTACTTCAACCTCACCCTGAAACCTAAACATATCAGTCGAGATAAAGCTCAACTCCTCGCGCACTTGGAACTGGAGAACTACATGCTCCAGGCAAACGTTCGTCGCTGCGTACACGACGTCTCCATTGCAGTGGTGGGCGAATCCCATTCAGGGAAATCCACGCTCATCGAAGCCTTGAAGAATGACAAAGGACTGTGTAAGTCAGAAGTCCGACAGGAATCAAGCTTCGAAATTCACCAGTTTGAGATGCATAATAACGAACAGTCGTCCTACCTGAGTACGATTGTTCTGGCCAATGACATCTGGGATACTTTCAGTCGCAATATCAATGTTGATTTGTTCCTACTTGTGGTGGACATGACTTCACTTGAAATGCAAAATGGCTCACAACATCTCTTTGCAAGGCACATCAACCGGCTGCAAATGTGGCTCCAGGCTCTTTATGAAACTGCTCCTGACACCCCCGTCCTCATTGTGGGAACGCATGCTGACCTCGTCAAATCCATGTCTTTTGGTGACATTTGGCATGTTCTGGAGACTTTTATGGATCAAGGAAGAGCGCACCATTCGAAACGGTATGCTGACTCCAGGCTAGGTAATTGCCTGATGTGCGCCCCAAAAAGCCTGGCAGTACGGCATGTCTTAGCCAAGTCTCGTTCTGGGTCAGCAGGCTTTGTTGACTTATCCTTTCCACATGGTGAACCTGTTATGAATGGACATGTAGCTACAGGAGAACCTCCGCCTCCAGGAAAGCTGCGATTTCCCCACGTTGTTGGCTATTATGAAATTGACTCTAAAAGAAATCTTCCAAAGGATGCTAAAAAGTCAAACATCAGTATTGAGCAGCTGAAGGGTGCTATCCTCAGGCTAACTGCAGTGTCGCCGGATGATGGCATTCCACTCAGCTGGTTGAACTTTGTCAAGCATGTAGCTACCATCAACGAAGAAGCTCCTAATATTTCATGCATGCCCTTCGAGGAGGTCGTTTCCATTGCGCGCAGCTTTGAGATACCTCCTGCGCAAGTGCCATACATGCTGCAGTATTTCCACCAGCGAGGAAAGATGGTCTACTTCGGAAACGATGAGAGGCTATGCAAGTTGGTCGTAATTAATCCAACCTGGTTCATCCAAGTGCTGAACCAAGTTCTCGAAGGGCTCGACGCCAGTAAACAAAGCCTATATGACCTGCTCAGCATACTGCAGGACAAGGAACTTGACAGGCAGCTTTCTAAGGCTGGCATGGTTTCAATTCAAAGTGCACAATGGCTGCTGGCAGCCCTCCAAAGACTTGAGGTCTGTGTGCCGTTTGCTGACAGTCGAGAGCAGAAAATGTTCCTCCTGCCTCATCTTCTGGAAGTTGGACCTCCAAGCTTAGATGTATGGCCAGACCTCCCAGAATGGGATGAAAAACAAATAACATGCGACTTCGCCGTTCGTGCTCTTCGGCCATGCCTGTTCTTAGAGTTGATATTATGCTGTAACCGGGAAGGAAGGAGATTGATGGAGATGGTTTCAGAACCAGCTCCTATATTCCTCTCACACCACATCGTCTTCTTTACCAGTGTTGATGTTGGAGGTTGTGAGGACTGCTACAAAATCCGAAATCGTCTCAGAGTAAGGCACAAGAATGACGACGAAGACGTCCAAGATGATATTCTACACAAAGTTCACATTCAGCTCCACCCAAGAATGGATGCACTTCAAATTGCTGTGCGAGGCGTGAGTCCCTGCTGCACAATGAAAACGGTGCTCAACTTCATCGAGCTATATCTGGATGACCATCCCGAGGAGGACTCTGATAGCATGTCTGATCGAACGTCCATCAGTTCCCACGCTCTCAGCAGTGCATCCCGCAGTGGATCTGTGAGCTCTGAAAAAGGCTCATTGAGTGGATCTGACTCTTCAGACAAAGATCCCGATGAACACCAGTGTTTTCTATTGTGCCCAAAATGTGTTCTGCTCCGTCATGCTAACCCTGAACGTATCTCCTACCAGACTATTTCCCCCAAACGCAAAGCCATCTGCAGCCGATGGCACAATCTTGGTAGTTGGACAAGGGCCGTTACAGGTGACTACAGGTTTAGCAATGACTTCATGATTTCCAGCTCGTTGAGTGCACTGCCAGAATATGAACATCCACGACTGGTCATGATTCTTCCACCAAGTGTAGCAGTTTCCAGCAAAGACTGGTACATGTTCTCAAGAACAAAATTCCTTGAAGGCTTCGAAGTCCACTTTCTTTGTGAATTCACTGGATTTTGGCACATGACTGATGACGCTGGTTTTCGGTTGAACCAATCGCAGCACTTCAAACGGCGGGTGGGTAACCTCCTTCCTACCATCCTGCAGATGGCGCTCCCCATGGTTCAGGTTGTCAATGGAGTCAACGAGCATGGGCAAAATGGTCGTCTCATCGCCCCGGTAATTGCTGACCTCATCAAGATGTATGAATACTTACGCAACGTGGATCCACACATAAATGACCCATACACTTGGCTCATCAAGAATAAGGACCGTGTGGTGACCATGCTAACTAAAGTGTTAGCCAATGCTAGTGATGGATTCCCAGACCTCTATTTCAAGGTCGGCAATGCCATGCATGCAGATATGGTCTTCCAATCGGCATCCACTGCCAATCGCTATGACCTGGCCAGATTCTTACGAATAGAAGCCAGCTCCGGGCGGTTCGGTCCACTGAGGCCTCTGTACGTAGGGCGGGAAATTCGATGGCTCTGCGACCAACACTATGAGGAACTTCGGAGCATGCCCAATAAATGATGAACTGTATTGGAAGACAAGTATCTTGGTCACAGTAAAAGGAACTTTCTTTTATATCAAACTACTCACTGTACATAGAACCCCATTCCTCTACTCCATCATCTTGATTGCATTTGATTGCCTCTTGTTCAGTTACGTTTTTTGACAATTGGAGTTTTCATCTAAGAATGTTGCAGCTTTGCTTTAAAGGACCGTGTTATCTCGAGGCGTCTTATATTATTATTGCCTTCGAATATGCTTGAAAAAATGAGTACATCAAATTGTTTTTGTTATCATCGTTTTTCTTGTTTCAGTTTTACTACTCTTTGCAATAATGTAGCTTCTTTCTTGTGTGACCTTCTTCTACTCTTGCATCAAGTGTTTCACCTGTTCTCCCCTATTGTGTTCTGTCGAAGTTTCCCCTTAACACACGTTTCACCGACTAGTCGTGGTAAAGCATTAAAAAATAGAACTAACATCTCCCTCTTGTTCACCTGAAGTGTCGCATAAATCCAGAAACATCTTTGTGACCTCTGAGTTAATGCTCTAATCAGATTGATCCTTCTCTATGCAGTAAGTTAATTAAATTAGGAATGAGAGCTAATTGATCCTGATCAACATGTTAATCAATTATAGTCGTAATCCCAACCGGAATGTGTTATTCTGAGATCAACCTATGACCTGGAAATCCGGCGAATGTGATTATGGCGTTGCCTTTGTTATTAGGGTACTCCCCTACTGTTGTTAGTTTGCCCTATGACCTTTGCCCCGACATCACTGCCTGAGCCCTGTTCTCTGATCCCTGGTGTCAACATGGCCTGCTATAAGCGATGGCCTTTCTCGGTACAATCCTCCCCCAGTCGTCAGTCATCATTTTCGTATTTACAAAGCCGTTCGGCTGTGTTATCATTAACTAAGTGGGCCCATCGCTCTCTGCACTGGCAACTAATGGCCAAGGGATTGTCCTTGCACCATTCATCAGACTCGTGACGAGGGCACGCCCTCTGCCGCTGCTTTCTCTTCAGCCGCCCATGTCGCAGCTGCTTCCCCCAACCTTTAACTTCCCCACCATGTGACCTCTGATGGATCCGGAAGGCGCGTCATTGAGTCTGTCTTGTCCCACTTCCGGCTAAGAGTCGCATAAAAGGACTGGCAGATCGGAAGGCGCCGGTGGCGTTGGTCTCCCCATCGCATCCACGCCCATGTTTCTATAGAAACCAACACGTGAGCGATTCTTGGCAGCATGCCATCTTTCCTGCCTCCAATGTCCTTGAGGAAAATATGCTAACGGCAATGGTGGAATTTCTCCCAAAATCTCCCGTGTGCTGTTACGTGTTGCTGCTGCGGAGGCGTATGCCACCAACAGTGGTCTCGAAACAGTGCCAGATCAGCCTTCCGGAATTGTCTAGCGATGCGCAACAAGAGAAAGGCCGCTTTGGTCGCACTCCTATTGATCGAATGGAGTCTGTGCCAGAGAAAACGGGTTTGCTGGTGAAGAGCGTCTCTCTTCTATCTGAGCGCCCTCTCCTTAACACCCCGATATCCCTGAAATTAAAAGACAAAGAAGCTCAACAATACCTCTTGATTGATATGCAAATTTCTCTGTTGAATGAGCTTTAACCATCTCTTTCTCGTCGTTGCCACAAAGTGTTTGCAATTCGGTTACGCAATAACTCCCACTCCCCCACGCCCTCCTCCCCTTGCATTCTTCCGCAGCTTCTTGTATTTCCCTTCTCTTCTTGTACCTCGCGTGCTTTTTAATGCCGAGCCCTTACGGTGCATCATTATACATTAAGTCAATGGCGTTGTCATTACGTCACAAACAATATTATCATATTATTATTATTATTCTTATTATTATTATTATTATTAAAAATATGTTATCTCCTCAATTTTTTTTTTTTTTTTTTTT
>KB306649.1:122979-154297 GCA_000328365.1 Capitella teleta | reverse complement strand
GATTACCAGTGAACTGTCATCAGTTTCTTAGCTCTTTCTTTTTTTATGTTTTAATGTCACACTTGCAGGTTTAGACATTTTAGCAGGTTTAGAAATATATTGTTATTGACGTTGCAGAGGCAACTGGATAATTATTTTACCCCGTGCAGGCGTTTCAACTCTTGAAATGTCGATTGCTCTTCTGTTGTCGTTTTTGGATGGGTTTTAGTATTCTTCCCTCTTCACTGTTATTTGACAAGCAAGTGATAGACCCAACAAAGGAATCTGTGATTTTTATACTCCGTGTTGTTGCTCCGTGTTTGTTTGTGCTGCGTCACGCACTTCCGGTCCCGTCTTGTCTCAGACATTCTCGTGATTTCTCTTCGATCAGTCTGCTGGTTGATAAGACATCTGATTGCAGAATATCGTTGTTGATCTGTTTCGCTTGTTTATAGCCGAGAAATATAATTCGTGTACATAATACTAATGCTTCGAAACACAGGAGACGCTATGCAGGCTCAGTCATTGTGTCTCCGCTAACTTTTATTCCGTTGTTGTTTTTTGGGGTTTTTTTTCATTGTGTTTTTTGTTTCCTTTTTTTTCAATTTTTTTTTTTCATTTTTTCACCTTTGTTTAAACCACCATTAAATAAAAAAAGGTCGTTTATTACCAATTGTTGAATGCACTTGATATTAATAATATGAGAAAACGGATGAACAGAATTATCGCCAAAATAAACATTTACTCTCATGACTTTATTTTTCTTCTTTTGGTATTTTAATTTCTATTGGAATTTAGACGAAAAAAGGAAACGAACTATGCATCATAAATCCAGGCATCGACATGATCAATGGAACACTAATTACTATTCGATAAATTGAAGCATGCAAAATTGCAAAGTGTAAATTCAGCGAAACATGATGTAATATATGGATACAAAGTGATGTACTAGTATTATAAAAGAACAATATACAAGTAAAATTCAATCATATGCAGATTGCGACAAAACTGCTCTTTTAATTAAATTGCCAATAATTTTGATATCCAATCGTTTGCTTCGTAAGATTGCGTCATACATATAATTTCGTCAGTGTGTTCATCACTATTCTGCACATTAACACGCAGAATGGCTCAGCGTTATAGAAGAAAAGAAAACAAAGAAGCAGAATGCTAGCCTCTAATGCATACATACATGCAGGTGTCACTCGCGTCGGGTAGACCCAAAGACGATTACCTAACTGCCAAGGCCAAACAAACTGCTTATTACGCAATGATTGACCAGATACACGCAGAAGCAATTCGTCCCCACCACACAATCATGCCAATTATAGGAGTGCAAATCATTGAACAATAATAATTGCACCCGCCAATAGCAATATTATATTATGGAGTTGCGTTGAATATTTACCTGAGATACTGTTTTATGAAAATAACAGAGGTCGTTGAGAGCAAGCGTTGTACAATTCAGGACACTGTCGGAAGATAAAAACGTGGTATGCACTACATACAATTATACTTGTAGCTATTGTAGGACGTCGACCCCAAGCGTGCCCATCGGGTAACACATACGTTTTGCCATGAGCAGCAAATACTTGGCTACAATGCCTCAGTGCGTATAAAACATTTTCTAAAAATGGATGGTATATTTTCAGGGTTTTATTGACTCTGTCCTTGAGGGTTTTTTTTTTTTTTTTTTTTTTTTTTTCTTCGGGTGGCGGGTGGGTTCGGGGTGTCCAGTCTTCGCAGCGTGATTCAGCATTGCTGGTAGACGAATTGCGGTGAAATTCGCCATAGCTTTTCATTTTGTTGTAGATCTTCTTGAAAGGTGGTATTTTTCATCGTTAAACGATTAAACTCTTTTTGATATTGACCGAGAATAATAAAATCCCCAACGAACGTGACTAACTTCTTGACTTCTTAGTATCCCCACAAATAAACCATGGAACCAATAATATTATAAGAGTCCACCATGCGTGCATTTGCATCTTACTGTGTGCATGTTGGGAGATTGTGGGGCATCTCTGTCATCGTGGTGGACATTTGACCACTCAGCAACCTCCTTCAGTGAAAAGCAGCCAGCAAGATAAGCACGGGGCTGCAGATGACATTCCTGATTGCTCCATTTGAGCATCCAGGTCCATAAAACCCTTTTTTTGCATGGCGTGTACCCATGATATCAAACGTTGTCCCGTTCTTAAAGTCAAACCCACCGTAAAATTACATTATTTGACTGATGCAGTTATGCCTTGCGTTCGTCTCATATTTCTCTATTTCTAAGCATTAAACTATTCTTTGCTCCTCAGTATACATAAAGCGAGGGAGAATTGATGTCCCATTTCATCTGTGATTGCTTCGTCGCTGCGATACGATCGCATCCCTCATTGTTTTCGCCATCGAGGAGCGGATGTATGGTCGCTCAAGTGTCGCTTAAATGGAAACACCGCTTAAAGAGTTGGATGGATGCTGCCGAAAAAAAAAAATCGAAACAATGACGTACACAAGAGGGAGTGTGCGATTGTTCGTCTGCAACATCGATCCAGTTCTTTGTGAGTGGGTTTCCCTCTGGATCGACTGTGCCTATTATTGGGCAAGCATTTACGATCCGCTACCGTAAGACTGCGACCTCTTTCCCTCGACTGGGTTTCAATTGGCAAAACTATGAATCATCGTATGGGACTCGGTGATATTCTCAAGGGGCTTAAGAAGAAATAAATACCACACCAACAAATCTCTATGCGTGAGGGATGAGGATAGGGTGGCCCAGAGTGTGGCATCCTTTCCGAGTAGATTGAGCAACGTAAAAGTATTGCTATAATAAACTGAGTTCATTCCCTTCACATTGCGTGAATGAACTACAGTGCCCCCTCCCCACCCCTTCCATCTCTAGCCATTGCATTATGACTGCAGTTTTGACGACAGGATGAAAGTGATTGCTGAAGGACATGCAAAAGCACCGGCACTAGCCTCGCTAGAAGCATGAATTACTAATAAATATCAATACTAATGTTCGTATGGTGGCATCAAATGAGAACCAACAAGAGTAATCTTAATGAAACTTTGCGTGTTTAAGTGTAATAAAGTATAACTACTCCGTTATCCATGTTTTTGGTATAGCATGCCTTGGAAACTTTGTCTTATTACGCGGTACTCAGCCCAATAAAAAGGTAGATCCTTTCAGAAATTCGATTCCCTGACGCTATTATATTTTTTCGTGTTGCCCTTCGTGTTCGTCGACTTTAGGGCGAAAAAAAAAAAAATAGTGGGATTCATTGAAAGCCACCGTATATCATAATATGTGACCCATAAGGTATGCATCACTGACTTAATTGAGTTTAACCATGCATTGTGTGTGGTGCAGTCACAGTACGGAATGCAGATATATCAACTATACAGCCACTCGATACACAATAATCCAATTCACTAACGCAAAATTATAAACATTAGAACGCAATTCAAACCAAGAGAGAATGAGCCAACAGAGGTTCTACGTCAAGTTGAGTTACAACTCCAAAAGAAGTCTCATTTGCTACTCCCCATCACCACCAGGTCCAATAAATGTATTTGGCCAAGATTTGCATAGCCTCTGATTAGCCATGCTATAGTAGAGTATGCGTCTAATGTAAGGCTTTTCATGCTATAGTCAGTGCCTCAAAGGACCTTCATGATTATTATTCCCACAGCCGTACTCTACAAGTGCTGTATATCCTCAGGCATCATAGTATGATATATGTGTTGGATCCTCTGATGTGCGGGTGCGACTCATGTCAGGTGTGGACGTGATTGCGAGTTGACAGGTACACATACAGGTACACATACAGGAATAGGACAATGAACCTGCCCTTCCGGTCTGCACACACGGGCGGATTAATCACCTGGACATTATGTGCAAAAGAACGCGACTTTGGTTGCGTACTCGCCACATTCGGAGCATATGCTTCACGTCGACATCACGCTCCGTGTGTTCTAAGATAAAGGGAACCTCTGACTGTTTTGTTATATAGCCGCAAATCGTGGGAGATGAACCACAAAAGACACACGCGGCTTTTAACATGTCAAGGCATACATGCCACATGAGTATATTTCAAGATATCTCTAATTTGAGAATTTTTGGTTGGCGTCTGCGGACGCCAAACTATGATATAACTTCGTAAACACTTCTTCGACTCGTGATTGGACAGACCGACTTCGTTGAAGTTTTTTCCAATCAAAATCGTCAAATTCATGTCGCACTGTTACACCACAGCGTGTCCGACGAAACAACGAAATATAGTAATATAGTAAAATAGAGCGAAATAGAGCTCCGCATTATCGCCCATTAAATGCAGAGAAGTTTTTAACACTTCAAATGCATCAAACTGATCATCTGAGTTGTTGAATACATCACTTTATACCATAAATGTTTTAATCAAGTAATTTTCGAAAGCATATGTACTTATTTACTAGATATTTAGGTCAGCCATTTTGGTATACCAAACGAGGATCTGCAAATCATTTCATCACACGTTATGACTTTTAGCATCAGAAATGAGGATATATTTACCCTTTTCAAACCAAAATTTATTTCTATTGGTGACGTTTTTCTGTTTTACGAACCGGGAATCGGAATGAGTTCATGTTATTACAGAATTATTATAAGTTATAGTTATCTCAATATATCTCAGTTTTTATGTCTATTTGATTGAAATTTACACAGTATACTCCTAGCTTATACACCTAACTAAATCCGGAGCTTTAATTAATTAGCTCCAATTTCAATGTCTTGGTGATAACTAACGCAATTAATTGAATAAATTATTGATTTTTTTATTATGTTTTTTTATTTTGATACTGTTCTCAGTAAAGTAAACCGTGCGCTCTCGATTAATTTGTAAATAATAAATGTTTTGAAATTTGATAAATTTATATCACATTATTTCATTATTGAAATATTTACAATATTGTAGATAATTTCACAGTTATATATTTATGCGGTGAGTAAAAAGGAGGCAGGAAAGGAGAAATTCACGTCTGGAAAGTCTGCTCTTACATCGAAGGGGCACAAACTGAATGTATATGTTCCTCGGACTGAACATCACCGAGGCAGGAGCAGAAGCGTCGCTCGCGGGAGTAGACGTGGCCTGTTTCCACACTCAAGTTATATGAGAATACGAATTTGATTATGCAGTGACTTCATTTACTGCCGTGCTTACATGTGCTAAGGAACACTTCATTATTTGGATTATTATACATGTACAGTCTCAGTCTGACACTGTACTACTATTGCAGTACTACAACTATGCAGAGGACCAGAATTAAGTGCTCATTTTTCCACAAGTGAGCGATAGCAGCAAGGCAGCTATCGCATATGGCTCCGCCGACTGATTTATGGGATGTAGAACCCCAATCAAACTTCAACTTACAGGTAAGTCTCGTGTAATCTTTGGATTTTCCGACTCGAGGCGGCGCAGCCGAATCGTTTGTGTTGATCCATTACCATAGCAACCTATTTGGGTGCGTGTCGTCTCGTAGAATTTTCGGGGAGTTATGACGTCATTTGCAGCTTCACTGACGGCAAATATGTGAACCAAACCGATTTGGCGGGAGAATTAGAACCACTAAATATTCGCTGTTTGCGTCCCTTTGATACCATGTAAATGATATCAGGTAATTTTTATTTTGCGCTGGAATGATTAATTAGGGTTATATTTTGTGAATTTAGCGTTATCTTAGGCTTTATGGTTGATATTTAAGAATATTTGTTTCTAAAAAGGAAAAGGCCTAAATTTTGTAGTATTTGTTACGCGGCGTAGAAAAATTAGGCACATTTAGTAGGCAATTAAGGCAGTTAAAGAACAAATAAAACACTCAAGCAACCCAGAATATTATTTATTTGTTTAGTTTTATCAACTTGATGTCAAGGCGTCATAATTAATTCATGCGTCAGGTAGCAACAGCCTTGACTTAAAACAGCTTCAAACAATGTGTGTCACGGCCAAAGTTGAGTTCCGTCGAGAGTTTGTTCTCCATTTCGAATTAGGTTGTGCCTTCGGCTGATTTGCGGGGGAGAATATCTACTAAGCATATCATATTGCCAAAAGGTTAAGATGTTTTATAAAGCTATAATCATCTGTGTTATATCAACGAGAAATAAATTTAACCAAAGATGTATTGCTTTAGGTCGACCATGAACGATTGTTCTTTAACTCTTTTAGACAATGGAAACCCGAGAAGCACCTGTTTCCATTTCACTGCCATAGCAAATTATACTGCTCTCGGGTTCCATTCATGGACATTTCCCACGTCCGTTACTGGTCTTCCTTTTACGGAAAGAGAATAAGTCGTGCTCAACGCGGGATAACCATGCCAGGCAGTGGGAAGGAAATTGTGTTTTGTTGAGGATATAACTTGGCCTGCTCGACCCCTGGAGGCATTGCTTTCAGCGCTCCATCTCATATGCGACACTACTCTATAGCTCGAGCTGTCAGGCGGGTTTCGAAGCCTTCATTCGAGTGGCTATATTGAATCAGGCCTGAGCGATATATGGCGAATATTCATCCATTTTGTTCGCGTCAAAGTGGCTGCGATTCTATTTCGGATCGATATTCGTTCAGCTTCAGTTTTAGAATTCCCAATAAAAAAAGCCATTTCTCCTGACACCAGCGACTGAGCTGCCATTGCGGAAATGGTGCAGTCATTTTCAGAGCTCAGATACGAAGGGGCGATAGTTATGGTCGTACGTTCGTAGACCTTTAGCAATAGCCTTTTGGTGCAGTTTTTGTGGACTACTTGAAAATCTGATCACATACAAGGTGCACTATTAGATATGTCACAAACGCCTGTATAATATGTACACACATTCGGTGTCGATTCCAAAACCACAAAGGAAGTTGTTCGTGACTCATCGTAATTGAAATTGAAACAATCCCTATTGTAATATCCGGGATTGAGCAAAATTGATACATATTTTCAAATGATTGAGGGTTACAATGACTGACTGAATTGGCAATTGGTTGTGCAACACATGTAACCATTATCTTGTTATTTAGATTATTATACTATGATAATCTAAATAACAAGACTGGCAACATTTGAAGGTTTACAGAGGTCTATGACATAGCGGCCTCTGCCTGTCACGGGACCTATAATTGTCTTGAAATGGCAGCGAATAACAGAGGATACATCCCCCCCCCCCAAAAAAAAAAAAAAAAAAAAAAATAGAAATAAAAAAATAATCGCATTTTGTCCCACGTAAATTCATCGTCTAATACTCAACTAATCATCCTAAACCGTTTTTTTATTATAGATTTAAAATGTCTCTTTCTTACTTCCATGTCTCGTTGATGTCATCGACGCATGCAAGTGGGATATTTTTATTATATTAGTTTCGTATCTTTCTAGTTTCAAGCTATTCTGCCACGATAGGAAATGTTGATTGACTTGATCATGCAATGATTGATTTATAATACTCATATTACTGACAGATCATTTCGAAATTGGTCTCTTCGCTTTCACAAAAGCCCATAGAATCGATCTGAAAGGTTTCGAAATGAACAGAGGTCCACTTCGGGCAAACAACTTACGGCGCCATGATGTATGTATTGTCTATTCATTATATCCATGGCGTACATTACTTCAGTTCCTTTGAAAAGGAGATCAGATGGCATCGATCCTGGGTGTTTGATATTGAAAAGCCCATGAACGTCAAGATTGCGGAAATTACTAGCTCACAGCTACCGGCCAAACTGTGGCTTCCATGCATCAAATACGTCCGAAAAACTCGCGCGTCTTATAAAACCTTGACACCCATTTAATTAATTTAAACCAGTGGATATCACCACCTCCTGGTATATCCTGGTCGTTTCGAAACACGAACCCGTAGTTTCTCTGTAATCAAACTCATGTATAGACTACACACTGAGATACATCGATACACATTGAACGTGCTTGGAATGAAAATAAATGATAGATTTGAATCACACCGTTATATATCATAACACAGATTCAGATGTGGGAGGCATAATTTGACTTATAAATAGATGCAACAAAACACAAAGGTGTGACGAAATACCAGGGATGACACGGGCCACTGACATTGTGTAGGTATGAATTATTAAGCACACTGTTCGCGCTGTAAAGCGACTTTATGGATGGCGCATTCTAGGGGCTGTAAACCCGTCGCAACGTCCGCTGTATCATAATATATTAAATTATTTCACGACGTTATATTCAGAAACATCGCATAATACTGGGATTATTACGAGCATCTGCAAGTGATATATTCGTGACGAGGCAATTCATTAATGCATCACAGGAGGCTATAGACACCCGTTTGAGCAGGAGCAAAAAGCAATGCAACTCGATGCTTGCTTTTATATTCAGCTTAAACACATCTTATGTACTATATATATAACCCCGTCTTCATCCCATTCCTCTCTGCTAGCTCACCAAGTGGACAAAAAGGCAGTGTATAGCATGATTCAGCAGCACTGTTGCAGCGAAGCGGAAAACAAACCATTCTTGGTATTGTCATATACACGACGCAAGATGAATTTTCTGCTGCAAAAGTTGCTGGCCACAAAAGAAAAGCTCTCTCTTGGGGATAGAGTGGCTGCGCGTGTAAGGAGAAGGGCTCCATTTACATATCCATTCAATGCTCTGCTGTTATTGATTTACGGAATAATCTCGCGCGGCTTTTAATCGCCAAAGAGTCGATTCCAGGCTGGTGCGTTTGCACAATATGCACGGAGGCTGCCTCTTCCTCGTTTCTGGCCGATTGGCTGCCAAAAGACCACTCGTCTAATAAAAATAACGATGCTGCATTGCTCAGCAAAAGATGACAATGGCCGATATAGAACCCTACTGTGAGGACCACTTTAGTTATTATAATTAATTCAAATGAATGACGAATATATTTATCTCCAGAAATCACGAATAACTCGTAAGAAAACCCCAAAAAACAACATAATTTTTAGTTCCCACGGGCAGAACTTTGGGTTATTCGATAAGCGGTGTCGCATATAATCGGAGTCTTTAATTTGTGTTACATATGTTCTATATTTTGTTGTCGATATGGGTTTCACTGTGAGACTATGCTTCTTTGGTCTGCTTGCGTGCTTGTCCTATGGCTATCCAACTGATGAAGTGGTCATTAATGGAGAGTACTTATTGGTCCTTCATGATGGATCTCTTACAGCAGATGACTTTCCCCAGATCAAAGTCATCAGGTCGTTCAACATCAACGATGTTGTCATCCTCCATGCATCTATCTCTGATGTCGTCCTGAATGGTGTGATCTCTGATGTGAGGATCAAGACCGTGGAACCCAACAGAGCAGCCATCGATGTCATGGAATGCTACGAACAGCAAACCTTTGAAGAACTCTGGGGACTTAGCAGAATAAGTTCACGTCAGCAACCAGATTACAAGACGGCCACTTACAAGTACGAAGATGCAAGCGATGGACACGGCGTTGAGGTATACGTGGTGGACACGGGGATCTACGTGCAGCACAATGACTTCGAAGGAAGAGCAACACACGGCTTTACGGCCCCCGGTATCACAGAAGGAGATGACGATCTCAACGGCCATGGCACGCATGTCGCTGGTATTATTGGCGGGGCGGAACACGGCGTCGCTAAGAAAGCCAGTCTGGTGGCTGTGAAGGTTCTCAACAGTTTTGGAAGCGGCATGACCAGTGACTTAGTGGCAGGAATGGAATACATCGTTCAGCAACACGCAGCCAACAATAACAGCAAATCTGTGATGAACCTCTCTCTTGGGATGTCAGGTTCAGCCGTTGTTGACGAGGCTTTAGAAGCAAGCATCAGAGCCGGGGTCTCTGCGGCGGTCGTGTCTGGTAACAGTAATTCAGATGCTTGCATGTTCAGTCCAGGAAGAGTGGAAACCGCACTTACTGCTGCGGCTATGGATATCACAGATTCAATGCTGGAGTCTAGTAACTACGGAACTTGTATCAATATTCTAGCTCCTGGAAGCTCCATTAAATCCACCTTCATTGGATCTCCGGATGCCACTGCTGTCATGAGCGGATCCTCCCTCGCCGGACCGCACGCTGCTGGATGGATGGCCAGATATATGTCAGCATTTGACCTCTCACTGACCCCGGCTGAGGTCATGGAGGCTTTGGAGGAAATATCCACCAAGGATGTTCTTAATATACCTCCAGGAAAAGAAGAAACCCCAAATCGGCTTGTATACGTGGCGTGCAGTTGGATCCCTGAATAAAACGCACGTGTTGCCAAAAGTAATATCTCTTGAACATATTATCACTTCGATAAATAATATTGTATGTGTTTATCAATATGTTGATTGATATGGGTAAATGTTGATGGATCTCAGATGGTATTGATAAACACTGTAAACCTTTGGATTTAGCGAACCCGCAGAGAAATTAGGATCGATTGATTCTCGGAAACTTTGGCTTAATGGTCATAGCTTTGGACTTTAAAGTGTGCGATTATCAGGGAAAAGGACCAAGGGAAGAGGAAGTGCGGCCCTGGGGCTCTTTGAGCGCTGCTCAGTCATTGGAATGGAGGATCTGTTAATGACAGAAAGCCTGGGGAAAACAGAGACATAAAATGACAGGCTTTGTTTTTGGAAGTAAACACGGCAGCAAAAGGATTTTTTTTTTTTTTTTAATTTAGTAATAGGTTAACAGTTGACTGAGGACACGCGTGTTCAACTAGGTTATACGTGCTTGTAGGGCTCTCATCTCAAAGCAATCGTTTCCAGTTGAATTCCATCATCGGGTAAATTCACAGAGAAGGGATTTGAGGTGAGCGAGAAGAGACGCTCGCATGAATAATTGATCTCACCCTGGGCTATAGCAGGGGCTGGGACCATAAGAAGTAGCGCAAACACCTGCCTTGTGAGGAATAAACACCCCACACATGGCCGGGCGAAGGGGCTCTAGCCCCGAAGTTTATGACCACACCCCTGGTGCTTACTCTGTCCAAAGAATAACCCCCGAACTGCTTGAGGGCAGTCCAAATAACTGAGGAGGAGGGGTGGCGTATGGCTATGTATATCAGAGGGTACGGCAAGTACGAGTGAACAGATCATTAAATGATTATAAAGACTTCTGAAGAATATCGTGATGATTATACAGGTGCGCAGATGACAAGGATTCTAGCACTGAATTGCATATTTAATCGACTTGCTCAGAAATGCTTCTCAATGCGAATATGGGATGATTCTTAGCGGTTTGTATAATGAAATATTTTGATTGCACGCCAATCAATGCTGACAGCACCTGGCTTGACCCCCATGTTCGTCCAAATGGACAATCTATAATTGAAAGCGCCCCTCTGAGCTGTTATTCAAGTCTTTGGCCGGTCAGTCGGTCAGTGTATTTGGTTCTCTATTTTAGTCGGCATTCGTGGCATGATTCGGGTTCAGCTCCATGCATAGCTTCGTGCATTGCAATGAAATGGTTTAACCGAATTGGGTGCTGCTCGAAATGAGCGCTAGATAAGCCTTTTGTTACCCCTTAATGCGACTTTTATGCTTGACATGCTTAAAGTGCTGATAATGAACCCTGCTCACATGCACGCCACGCCGTTTTGATGGTTGCGTTAAATCAGTGAAGCGTATTTGACGTCTTTTGGGGGCATCAGTGATATTAGCACCCATTTAACCCCTGTCTGTGACTTGGTTTAAGCCCCTCTGTTAACCTTCTTTGATCTATGTGGAAAGACGACATGACACCTTTGTTGAGAGTATATCAAAACAAACAAACAAACAAACAAACAAAAACAACAAGAAACAAGTAACTTAAGTGCTGTATACACTAAATATTCATTTTTGTTGAGATGCATGCAGCTATCTCACGAGGGAGATCAAAGAGGGACAGGGAATCTTGGCTTTTAGGCTCTTCCGAGCAATCTACCTTCATCACAACTTGGAGACCCTTTGCTCTCCCTGTTGAGTATCATTTCAGCTTTGAGGTTTTTTCTTTGCTACAGAGGCCAGGACATAGGCCGAGATTGTCGTCGCGAGTCTCCCGCCACCCATTCCACCCATCCCAGCAACTCGCAGTAAGAGCTCTCGCAAGGTCCTCGGCTATTAATTTCGCCATAAAGCACATTCCGAGCTGACCATCTGCAGGGAGACCTAGCTGAGCAAAGAAACAGTATTTCACTGGGTTGTGGTGCGTGGACCAAGGTCAACGGCTTCGCTTGCCTTCTGATAGGTCATTACTGGTCGCTTGTTAACCGGTAGATACCGCCTTAGGACGCAAGTTAGATGGCACCAGGGGGTGAACACCACCATGCATCCACATGCGTATCATAGGTTCCTCACTAAGACCGTAGTTATCTGGCGCTACTGAGGTGGAATTTTGAGTTAACGCCGTAATGTTATAGATTTGCATTGGCTGATTCACATTCTATAATATTGTTTTTTAACACACAATATTCAATGATACAACATAGTAATAGTGTCAAAATGAAAAGGGAAACATGATAATGTAAAGCGAATGAAGTGTATGTCCGTATGATAGCATTGCACAGAATGAGTATACTCTAGAGACATGAGCTATCATTGGATTTTACGGTTCCACCAAACTCACTCGGGTGATTTTATTGCGTCACAATTGAAGGCACGGACCTGCAGTTTGGGCAACTCAACTGAGCCACCGAATAATAATAATAATAATAATAATAATAATAATAATAATTATTATTATTATTATTATTATTATTATTATTATTATTATTATTATTATTATTATTATTATTATTATTATTATTATTATTATTATTATTATTATTATTATTATTATTATTATTATTATTATTATTATTATTATTATTATTATAACCAATAAAATGAGTAGAAATCTTAAATATAGGGAAAATACGAAACAGAACAATAACGCCGTCACAATTTGCCCAAAATACATTGCAATCATCGTTGGTCGACAGAACAGGTAGGACATCAGCTCTTGCAGCAATGTATCAAGTGTGACCGTTCATCGGAAGTCGCATTGAGGTGAAAGTTTTTTGTCTGAATAAGGTTTAGCGAACACAAACCGTCATGTTCAGCAGGCGCCAACATAATTACTTTGTTAATTCTGTGGGAGGGGGGGGGGCTCCAGGGTGGCGATACCTCCACTTCTTACTATGCAGGTGACAAATCAAACAAATGAAACTTCCAAGAAGCCTTGATGAACAGCAATCATTTCTCTCTCTGACTTTAAAGGGAATAGCAGCTGCACTTATACACAGATAACCAATTACACTATATGCAGTTGAATGTATACATGAGATACATAGAAATAGTGGATCCGATGTACATTCACACGTACCATTGACATGTGAGTCAAATACACCCCCTACCTTCCTTCCCATTAGAGGTAGCCGGTATTGTGACCCCATTTGACAAAGCTCCAAGCACTGCCAATAAGAAAAAATCGATTGGTTCTCTTCTCTTTCTCAGTCTGCTCCTGAGCTGACTGTGGAAGCAATGGATTGAGGAGCTGGTCTCATGGCTTGTTTGCTGCGAACCAGGAAGTCACCTACCTGTCTTTATGGATGTTTTATTGCAGTTTGCAATTGTTTTAACTTCGTAGCCGGAAAACTTTGTTTACCTGTTTATATCGATATTTTTCTAAGAAATGAACTGTTCCATATAATATATCGCAATGAATGCACACACGAATATTGATTAGATAAAATACTGTGCGCGAAATGAAATGTTGTTTGGTTGTACTCATTGCATCATCATCTCCACAACGTCATCATCGGCACCATCGTCGTCAGGACCCCGAGTTTTCCAGAAAAAAAAAGAATAATTCTAATTGAGAAATTATGCAAAACTATATAGTCATGATGCAACATTATGCCAATGTTGCCAGTTATATGAACATATATATATATATATATATATATATATATATATATATATATATATATATATATATATATATATATATATATATATATATATATATATATATATATATATATATATATATATATATATATATATATATATATATATATATATATATATTGTTTCCGGTATGGTTGTACCATATATATTATGTCTAAAGAGAAGGTTCGGTCCATTCCACGCAGCACATTTGCCTGCCTGTTTCCATCTTTGCACCTGCATTTCCGAGTTAATACTTAGCTCGAGGGAGAGGGGCGACCAAGGGTATGTGTAGAGCTGCCTTTTTCATGCCCCTTCACTTCCGGTAGGACCATTTCCTGTTTCATCTTCGTATCAATTTGCAAGAAAATGTTCTTCGCCAGCCTTCTCAAGTGACAACGCTCCGAGTTGCTCCTTACAAAACTACTCAAAAAACACGAAAGGGTTTAAACAGTGTCTGTGGGGAGCAGCAGACCAATTGCTACCTTCGAAGCTTCGGTGAAATGAGCTGAAACAGGGCAACATAGCATCATCCATATTTGATTGCGAGTTTGGGGTTTGGGGTTTTTTTCTTCGCCTTCTTGGAAGCACTGGGCACTGATGAGGCCAACGTATTTTCTGGCTGGGAAATTGTTCCTTTTGGTACCTTCCTTGATGGTTCCTATCAGCAAGACTCCAAACTATTGACCTGATTTTTGCTGCAAAGCAATGTTTCCTTGAAAGCGAGAAACACTTGGAGGAAAGGTCAACATTCTCAACAACAGACAGTTGGAAAGCCAAGACATATAGCCATAGGAAGAGACTTGATCACTTCCGAGCGCCTACACTGACGAATCGGCTGCTTCCTGTGTCTGTCATGCGATCTTTTGTCGAAGAATATCAACGACACTTAAAGGAATATTTGTTTTCAACTTACATGTACAAATAAGATTTCATTTCATAAAAGAGAAGCTTATCCGTACAACCACAACGCAGTTTCTGCGAACACAGCATAATATGCAGTTCATCCAGGGGAAAAAAAACACTGTGAATGCATAACGTTAACGTTGCTATATCTTATTGCTGCCCATCACGAGTCCCAGCTTCGGTTCATGTCTGAGAGTAAACCCAAATTGGAGGGGAGGGAGACGGCGCTACGGCCCTTCATTTCGCTCAACGTCCCCATTGCGAACCCCTATTGGGGCCTAAATCGTTATATATTGAATCGTTTGTCGGCTAAATAATCGTTCTTTTCCTTCTTCGTTGAATTAATTTATCATCCACCTAATTACAATGTCTGGACACAGGGATTACAGCGCGAAGCTACGAAGAGTAAGAACTCACAAATACCTATATAATTGGCAATTAACGGAGCCGATCCTATTGCATTGTTGTGAAATGGGACGTCCAAACATTATAGCAACTGTGCTGATCATTGTGCCTCACCAAAAGCATACACTGTAAGTTTAATGGTCGATTACTCGCTTGAGCAAGGAACCTAATTTCGGCCTCGATTGTCTTTTGTAGTATTTTCTTATATGTGTATAACTAATAATTGCTCTACTTGAAGGTATAAGAACCTTTTGACTTTGGGGCATTTGGTCACTTTTTGGTGAACTCCCTTTATTTGGATGACCACATACTTGCAGGATCGTAAGATCAGGCGAGACCACGCCCAGTTTATCAGTCTCTACAGGTGGGCAGCGGTGGGGAGCCACAAACAATCTGCACGGAAAGTGCACCTTCTACCCCGGATTGGTGCGTGGAGGGCTGGAACTAACTGGGGACACCGAATGGCTCAATCGGTATAACCGACTGACTGCAATCCTATGCCGATCGTGGGGCTCGAGGTCAAGGGTGCGAGACCCGATCAGACCACGGGCGTTATGATTGTGAATTATAATTGTAATCCGTGACTCAACAGTGCTGCCCAACTGCGTAACAAGGCCGGGCGCTGTGTACAACTGTCTGTTGTGGTATGAAGGATCAAGAACCCTTGGGATTTATCGATAAGAGTAGGGAGAAACCCCGGTCCCGGGTTTTATGTTCTGGCGCCCGTATCATCCGATTCGTTTGGGTGGAGCCGTAAAACCCCATCACGCATCACGCACGCAGGCTGGAACTAACTGCATTTATGCGTACATAAGACTTGACCTGGAGTCTTTTCAAGCAGAAAGCGGTCACTCGCAGTCTGACAGTCCCCACGCACATTATTCAATGACAGATCATTGACTTGCTGTGCATTTTCATCGTAGTTATTACAAGTGGAAGTGTATGGAGCAAATTTGGGATCAACTATTGCCTGCAATTCGCCAACGCCCCAACCTGCAATCTTCTTGAGCTGATAACCACCGTTTCGGAAGAAGGGAAACCCAACACAACCGTCATTAGCCAGCCCAACGCACAAAACATCCACAGTAATTGTGTGGATTGAAAAGATAGACATATCTACCCGATAATTAATCATATGACTTCATATTTGGATCTCTTGTAGATTTACTGAGTGGTTCCCCAAATGAGTAGTCAATAAACACGTGAGAAGAGGATGACTTGCATATTGGAATATACGCTATTTACTCTACTTGCAAGTACCAATAATATTAATCAGTGAATACGTTGTCATGTCAACAATTCCTAATTTAAATGATGTATACAGGTAAAAGGGGTGTGGTAACGAGAAAACGAAGCTATTCTAGTTTGTAGTTTTTTGATGATCAAGGAACTTGATCAGTGTACCAAGTCGTGGCTGCAGTTTTGTTTTGCAGAGGCCATCAACTTCATTTCTAAATAGTCTTCCTTGGGGTTATTGTATGCTCGTTAAATGGTTCGTCGACTTGGAAGCGATCGACGAGCCATAAACATGGGTTATTATTTATAATGGTGTAAAGAGTAGAGCGGCATCAACTAATAATTTCTCGGATTGCATTAATTGGATCACTGCCCACGGACTCACCTGTATCTTGCCTTTAATTTAAGCATAGAAACTGTTAGCAAATAAGTTCCCTTAGTTTGATACATGTATAGTACTCCAATTTAGCTTGGTACACTTTGAAGGCCTCGCATTCTGTTTTTTTTTTTTTTTTTTTTTTCTTCTTTTTTTTTTTTGAAACAAATTTTCTATGTTGCTTTGTTTGTTTGATTGCTAAAATTAATTTTAAATTATGTCATTATAAGGTCAAGGTCGTTATGACGTTTTTTTCATTTTTTCGCCATATAAGGCATGGTGTCTTGTCAATCTATAACAATAATTCATTGCGCACTTTTTGTGTGTGACAATTTGTGAATGTCCAAATATGGTCATAACCTAATTTAGCCTATATCTTGTTTCGTGATGGTTCGTTCTGAAATCAAATAACATCAATGTTTAGATATGATATAGGCCAGTAATTATATAATGGCATATTTCATGTCAGATCAAGTTTTTACATGATACATGACATTAATGTTGATAATGCTTATAATACGTAAAACGCTATGGTTTTCTTTCTGTGGGCATTATGATATCAAATTAATTCCTCAATTCGTTTGTTTCATTCCTCTTTCTTCCTATAATTATTTTCTTTTCTTTCTTTCTCTAATTACTTCCAAACATATCCTGTTCATGTCTATGACTGATTTCTTGTTAGTAAATTTTGGCTATGGATGCCTTGTTTTATACTTTTCATTAGGGAGGGGGAGGGGGTATATGGGAGTTCATCGCCAAGAGGGTTTTGAGGGTCTGGCCACGCCCTATTGGCCCTGATGAGGTCGCTTAGTCTTCTTGACAAGATAATCCGTGTGAATGGGTGGCCAGGGGCGTATTGGGATAAGATTGTGCTAGAGAGAGAGCGGTCATTATGGTACATTGAAACGGCAGTGCGTGACCTCGGACCATTCACGCTATACAATCCACAAATCCGTTAATGACCTCGATTCGCCTGGGTGTGGAATTGCTCTGAAAGTCACAATCCTGGTCTCGAGATTGTATCGGAAATCAACATATTCAGAGGCACCACGTTTGTTATCTCGTTCGTTTGATTTTTATGTTAATTGGTTTTATATCATTTGACTGCATTGTGTGCCGCTTTCATAACATTTTACTTACCGTTATCAGAATGAGACCTCTGTCTGGTTTGTCCATTATAACTATTTATGAGGATATTGAGTTATTCCAATATTGAACTTCTGATAATAGAGTCCTTGTCATACAGAATCGAATAATATATTAACCACCTCCCCCCCCCTCCGCCCGCCCGACTCTCATCTCGAATCAACCCCTCGCAAATTGTAGAATGATAGTTCACAATGATAATTGTGGACTATCATTCATAATTGTGCTTTTGTTGAAGGACAGTTAGATACATAACTATCCTTCAACAAGAGCACATACATTCAATACTAAAATTCCACATGATCTCAAAACATCCCATGCAGCAGACGTCGAGAATGAAGCCATTTGAAAAGATTGTGCTATTCCAAATATGAAATTATGAAGACCCTGAAGCAAAAAGGAAAGATGGGGTGGGATCAAGGTTGGCACCCAAGGAAACTGAATTGGATCTTATTAAAACGGTGTTTATTCCGAGATGGAAAACAGCCAAGCCGCACCTGCTTGTTTGGCTTTATTGGACTCATGGGGGGTATGTACCTGAAATAGAATTGAGAGAAGAGGGCACATGGTTTTAATGCTTCGTGCCTGGGCAGTTCAGACGGTTGATCGGTCGACTGCAATCCTATGCCAACCGTGGAGCTCGAGGTCCAGGGCTTAAGATCCGATTAGACCACGGGCGTTCAGATTGCAAATTATAGTGGTAATTCGTTTTCGGACATTGTGGTTATCGTTTTTGGACATTACGATGCTGCCCAACCAAGTATAATGAACGATCGCTGTGAACGAATGTCTATGATGGTATGCAGGATAAACAACACGACGAAAACAAACTCTGGATCATCAAGTAGATGAATGAATTGAAAAAAAAAAAAAAAAAAAAAAACAAAAAAAAAATCACAAGAGCTTATGGATTCGACGTCAGGTTAATGAAAATATTAAA
Organism: Capitella teleta; assembly: GCA_000328365.1. Taxonomy (NCBI): domain Eukaryota; kingdom Metazoa; phylum Annelida; class Polychaeta; family Capitellidae; genus Capitella; species Capitella teleta. The sequence continues at coordinate 135,437 of KB306649.1, read as the reverse complement.
AGTCAAATTAATTAACTGGATTAATAGAACATAAAATAATGCAGTGTTTCTAAGAATTGAAAATCGATTTGGTTTTCGAGTTTTGAAGTTGACGATACAAGAATTGGACACTTTTAAGGAGCCATACTCGTTATTTGTGATGTGTATGGTCAAAAGAGTCTTTTGTTTCGCAGAGATGCAAAATTCCTGCTGCAGAGATAATTCATGGAAACATGTTGATTCGTGGCAGCGATAGTCGAGTCGGTTTAAACTGAGAAATTAAACACATCAAATTAATTTAATTCGAACACAAACTTACTGAATATAACAAATGAAAACTAAAATATTGATCAATCATAGAATAACTTTAATAAGACAAAAGGACATCTTTACTTTTAAATTAGGAATATTTTGGATAGGGTTTAAATTGTCGTGAGGTATGCGGTATGCGTTTATGAACTTGCAGAGCGCTCGAATACTGTAGAAAAGTATAATTCGAATACTCCGGCAATTTGTGTCCCATCGATCGATGTTCGGAACAATCCCCCATTTGAGTGAGTAGGTTACCGGTTATAAGTTTCTAACTACAACCGCCGGATATCCGCAAAGTCAGGCAGCCGGATATTGTGACCTACTTTCGTAACATCCGGTTGACCGGAGGTTAAACTACGCTGCGTTGCCATAGCAGTAATGCTTCGAACCAAAGAACAGTGGAAACAACATCGTAGTTAATTATGTATGTGCAGCACATCGTTGTGCCTCATACATACATCGAAGTACAAAATCACAGAAGTTCACAAGTATTGCAATAGCCGCCTTTTATCGAATATAAACAAAGGGGCGGCGCCTTTTCTTGCAATTGGGGAATTCTGAGTTACGACACATTTCTAGCGTATGTGCCGGAGGACACGTTAATAATATATTATGTTTTAAATCAACGACTGGATCCTCTAGATGTCACCCAATTCACGCAACAGGAGGCAAAGTGATAGTACTTCTACGCCCACACTCTTGAAGCGCCGTTCACATATGTGCGTGCGGTCCGTGCGTGCGGGCCATATTTCTCATTCGAGTTATAGTTTCTGTGCTGACAACACTGGCAATCGTCGCTAGAGAAAAATAAAATAAAATAAAATAAAAATGTGGCGTTTGACGATATTAAATAAACGACGCTTATTTCAGCAGGAAGTTCGCATTGCCCTCCTGCTGTAAGAGGCAGGAAAACGTCCGAGACGTGTTTTGCTGTTCATCCCAATTAACAAGAGGGATGAGCATGGATTCCATGGAGGCCAAACTGCATGACCACCCCGATAAATACATGTACTAATTAATAGAGAGCGATCAGAGAAGACATTGAGAACGACTCCAGTTGGTTCAAGAATCCGTTACACTGAGATACGCGTTTATGTAATCTAGGGGTCATAGACACTTTAAGGGATAAGTCACGGATGGGGGTGATAATGCTAGGATTGATGAAGTTCAAGTGAATGTTTGTAGCTAATTAACCGACGAGACGAAGTCGAGTTCGGTTATTTAGGTTATTTAGCAGAGCTCCATAATATGTGGTTGTCGAAGGCTGTTTTGCTCAGGTTGCCTTCTTTCCATTCGTCCTGCGCACGCCCGGAACAAATGGTCTTTCGAATCGTCATCGGTAGCCATCAACTGCCTCCTCGTCTCTCCATGGGCCTCGAACAGGGTTGGCACGGCAGACAATGACCTGACCGCTTACTCCGGAATGCTTGTGCTGGCTCATACCAAGGGCAGGTTCCTATGCACCACGATCTGTTTCAAGACTGAAAAGAAAGAGAAGAGGAATTAAAATGCAGTATAAACATTACTGTTGACAAGATAATAACGTTATGATTGTATTTAACGCGTGAAACGCACGCACGCTCATGTGAACGGCGCTTTATTCTCCCCACGGCGAGAGATTCGTCAGCAATATAGTTGTTACGACTTTATAATCGTTGCGTAATTAGTTTAAGCAAAAGCCGAGAAGGCATTCCTACTTCCGAGTCTTAATAGAGGGGTAATTATTTATCTTCCTTCATTTTCTTCATATTTTCCCCCTTTTTAAACTCCTTTCTTTTCTTCAAAATGGAAATGCCTTCCAATCAGTTTTGCCAAAGAAAGTTTACTTTTGCTGGAAATTGTATGGAAATGATGATTGGTTGTTGGTGTTAATTAAGCACTGAAACACGCTTTGAATTTTATTGTTGAGTTACTACAGAGTGGTATTGAGGACAGGTATATGGTTGCTTGATCTTCACCCATATTGTCAAATTTCTAGAGATGTCTGTAACTTACATCAAACTGTAGCCCACGCAATTTACAATACGTGCATATCAAACATATTGAATACATAGTTAACCATACTGAAACAATATCCAAATATTACTTACCCTACCCCCGGCTTTAAAAAAATTGAATTTGTCATAATTATTTCTATATTTAAAGTAGATAGATACATGTAAATGCACTGAATGTTACATAATGTAATTTAATATTATAATACATTTTTTATAATTCGAATTTTTTCTTCAATAATTAAAAGTTATTGCAATTTGTAACCCTGTATCGGGTGTACTCCCATCAATCTTGTTCATTTAGGATATGACCTTGACAAATTTGCAACAAAATTAATATTTGTATGTCCCTTTTACAAACCAATCAGCTGAAAATCGTATTCAAAATCCTCTAGAATCCGCGTCGTAAAAAGGACCTGAAACTGCTAATTCAATTTTGCTCTTCATGTAAAATTGGCGATATTGTTAAAAGTGTGGTTTTTGGCAAATTGAACAGCATATTATTCTTACAGATATTAGAAACGCTGACATAATCTATACATTGGCTTTAAATTGTGTAGTTGAAATTATATGTTTGATAAGATTAATTGCTGAATTATACGTGGAAAACTCGTTCTCAGACGTCCATTTCAACACTTGGTCCTCATATTTGCTTTTTTTATCTCAAGATGCATTGAATATAGAGGTTTGATATTTTCAGTAAATATGATAGCCCGTCTAATTACGCATACATCCATGTAAAACGTAGTAAAGCTAGTTATGGGAACGAATAAATAATTGCAAAATGCCTTACCCTACCCCCTAATTATTGACCTTAGCTGCTTTGTGAACCTTCGTAATGTTTCCGGATTTAGCGAAAAAAACTGTGCATTATTGGACTAAATAGTTCATACCATATCATGCTATTTAAGTTATTATGACAGTGACTGTACTTGGACTCAACTTGAATGATAAATATAATATAATTATATTCCCTAATAATGTATATCGCATTTAAATGTTCCTTCCTCGATCATTCAAAATTAGTTTATATTTGATTTCTTTACATAAATGTTCGTAGAATAACATATATTCAGTCCATACCAGGTAGTTATGTTTTGACATAATTGAAACTTTCGAGCAAACTTTAGGGTTTTGTTTTTTTAACATGGAGTAGGTAGACTACTTTTGGCTCACCCTGTAAATACATAATTTCTAAGATGGGTAGTTCCTTCTTGACTTGAAGTTATGATAATATTGAAGAGTTTGTTGGTTCCTATTTCAGGAACTTTGAGGATACTGACATTCACATTCTTTAATAAATTACTAAGTGAATGTATTTTATTACACATACAACATTGAACTTAATTTCAATACATGACAAAGAGGACAAATTGTACAAATTGGCATAGTCATGCTGCTGGGCCAAGTATAAAATGCTTACATCTTGAAAGCATTACTGTCAACTTGCCAGGCATTCTCCTGACCTACCTGTCATGGGATGAGCCTCAACATGGGTGCATCAAACAAGCACATTTGAAATTCATTCAAGCATTCATACATAATGAAATCGTGAACTTCATTAACTGGGTGATCGTGAACTTCATTAAATAGGTCCGATAAAAATGATTAGTGTGATTTTACAGAGTATTCAACTTGAACTCATTATTATGGTAAACTAACTAGAGCTATCTGTGTTGTTTGCCTATAAAGATCAAACAAAGCTCATTGCAATGTTGTAACCCTCTGGTTTTTATCTTGAATCTTAGCTGAGATACAGTTCTTTGCGGGATCTTATGCCGGCTGGCTCTTAAAATTATTGGTTCAATATTAATGATCCTTCAACCTGTACTCATTATTATAGTAGACATGCTATAGCTTTCATTGATACTGGCATTTACATACCATTGAATGCTGATTCCAATATACCAAATCTTTCATTTCTACCTTAAGTAAATGTTGAGATACAGTTGTTTGTGGGATCGTGTACTTGGTCGACTCTTTGAATCATTTGTTACATTTCCAGTATTTCTCAACTGACACTCATTACCATGCCAGATTACCTATAACTTTCATTGTTATAATATGTTTTTAATTAAAGACCATTTAAACCTGATTGTAATACTGTAAATCTTTTGCTTCCATCTCAATTAATGGTTGAGATACGTGAATTATTTGCGAGATCTCATACTCGGCCGGATCTTTTGGTCCAAGTCAAAATCTCAAATTCCATTACTTTACATGTTAACGCGCGTTATCAAAAAAGTCGCAAATTTTAGCCTAAATTACTTATGATCTAATAAAAATAAAAACAAATTATTTTAGTTTGTCTTATTTAGATCACAAGCCATCATTTGATACCACTTTCAATGACATCAAATGAATTTGAAATATGTGTGCCCATTAGCCATAAAGCCGACAAGCTTAAAGCCTCAAAATTATTTATAAACATTTCAAAATGCTCTAATCTACACAAATATATGCATAATTTGTGAAAAAAAAAAAAAAAAAAAAACGATTGTTACAACATCATTTTACGATACTTGGGGTGGCTTCATCAATCGTGCAGACGAAAACACTGAATGAGAACGTTATGAATGCAAGAAATCCGTTATGATTTACCTTCTGTGGGGCCTATTATATTAATTTTAATTGGTTTACGCTTTTAATTAAGAGTAATTGAAGACTATATAACAAAGCCTCTGTATTTCTCAAAGCATAATATTAATCATTCACTGGGAAAAAAAACGCGTGAATGCCTGATGACCATGTTTAAGGCCCATATTTAATTACGTGACAATGTATTATACTAGACGTGTACATTTATGGAATCCTTTTTCTCTTCTGCGTCAAATGATATTAATTTCTCATCGATTGCACGATAATTGCCCGAAATATAAGGACTATATGATTACTGTACCCATTGACCTCATTACGCTAATTACTATTAATTAATGATAAGGTACAGGTTGTGTCCTAGGCCCCAAATCATCTAAAGCACCCAAGAATACGTGTACGTAAGTTTGTTGCTTGTGCTCGCAAAAGCTCCTGGTCGCCTTTTTTTCCAGATCTTTAACTGACCCCAGTATAAGGCGAACATCGAAAATCAAATTATTACCACGAACTCGCTCCACGCCTCTCAATGCGCCGTTATTAATTAATAATAAAATATTGAAAACAGAAAAATTATATAATAATCCAAGAATGTAAACCAGGAAAAGCTGCGTCACCCAAAAGAGAGAAAAGAAAAAATAAATAAATAATACGTTTCTCCAAAACGCGTTGCATAGAAATCAAGACTTGTTTTTACCTGACCTCTTCCTGGAAAAGCTGACTTGATTATGCTTTGTTGGGTTCATCGTATTGATGACATTCTGTTCAAGGTTATAAAAACATTTCAGGGAAAATAATTATAGTTAATAGCGTATAGCAGAGAAAAGCGTATATGGTGCTTCAATATAAGAATAATTGTAATTACATATACATGCATGTTTCTAAAGGTGACTATATTCAAGACCTGTTCATCAGCTTGAGGATAATATCTGTCTGATCTTATTTGTTTAATGTAAGCACGGTAAACCAACCAATCTAATATTTCATCCCTCCCATTTTTCATCTTTTTATCTTTTGTTCATCCCTTTTTCTCCCGTCGTGTTCCCTTGCTCATATCTGACTTATATTCCAAGAAAACTTATGTCCCCTAGAAATCCAGGCGCACGATTTCTGAAAAAGAAGAAGCAAATAAAAATAACATTCTGACACGATTTGCACGAAACGTTCTTCTGTCGGCGATATGGGAGACAACGGACGTTATGCATGTGTATACAAATTTATTTCGTTATAATCATAATTCGTCGGTGATTTTGCGATGCTGCCCAACTGCGTACCGTACAGGATTAAGAATCCTTGGAATATATCGATATGTGAGTAGAGGGTTCCTTTTATGGAGCACATGTCACCGAAATGGAAAGGGGGGGGGGGCTGGGAGTCGTCGTAAACCAAATCATGTACAACGACATGAATGTGATTGATACTATTATAGGTTATTATCCACACGTTGCATAGACAAAATACCTTAATAATGAAGGCTGCGAAAGAGGTAGGCCTAGAATCGAGCCGTGTTGTCTTCTTCGCTGAAGTGAATCAGTTCAAGCAATGCGATGACGTCACAGGTTTTTCTAGGTCAATACACATTAGCAGTCCCTCAATTAAACATTACCGGGTCAATTGAATCAATTTATCGTACAATCAATAATTACGTCAAGGGATTTCAATTAGCACCTCCAATGGGCTTATGATTATTAATTACGAAGGACTGTTATGTAGCAGGTGAGCGAGGTGACAGATAATACAGCGTCTGAGTTTTCTGGCACCTGCTCAGTGCTGAAACCCGGAATCACTCCTGAAACACGGAATTACTTCATATATCATTCTTATGTGCAGCATGAATGAGAAGAAAATCCTTAGAGTAGCCCATAAGTAGCCATGACAAGTCAAGTACCTACCTGTTATATGGTATAGGGAAGGGGCACGATGAGTGGGGTAAAAGCTATACCCAGCGTAAAATAGAAGTATTCTGCCCTTCTAGTATTCTCGGTGAGCAATTTTCCTCACATTGTTATATTATTATGCATTTCTTCAAACGCAAAACAATGGGAAACTACGTGTATCTTATCAACATTTGTTTCAAATGCAAAATAATTGGCAACTATTTAATTCAACAGTTCTTCAAATGCAATATAACGGGCAGCCATTCATTAAATATTTATTAAAATGTAATACAATGGACAAACAGTTTATGGGATTTCATCGTCTCCCTTCAGACTCTAGTTCTAGGATAGGACTACCTCGGGGACATGAAGTAGTGAAGCGTAAGGCCTCGTTTGTGGCCACTGGATCCTGATTCCTATTGATTCTCTCTTTCTTCTCGTCTTCGTATATTGTGATTCCATAATCCGTTGCGACGCCACACCTCAAAGCATCGCAAAAGTATAAAGCTACAGACACAGAGATGTCTGAGACGTCTTTCTTTTCAACTATAATTGGAGTCTCTTACTTGAAGTAGGCTTCGACATTATGGTAGCACGTTTGAGACTGCATGCTATTCCCTGAATGCAATGACGTACTCATAAATGCTGTCTCTAATTGTGTTAAATTGCGGCAGAAAGGTTTGTATTGATGACTCATTCGCAGGTATGCAGTGACTTCCTGTGCCACGAATAGACAACGGAAACACGGTGAGCGATCGTCTAAAAAAAGCTATTGGTCGATTCTACTTGTCATTCGCCTGTTTTAGACCTCCAACAAATGCTTTGGTTCCCACTAGGGGTGGTCTATAGAACTCACCGCCGAAGGTGTTTGGCCTGGGGTGGTGTGAATATTTGAAGTCCAGATGTGTGTACACTTCCTCATAAAGCTGTCCATGCATGCCGCTTTACTTGTTTGTCCTTTGAGGGATCATCAGAGTCACAGTACTCAACGTGCTTTGAGTTGTGTCAGCGTTGAAGCCAGCTGATAAAGGACCCCACTCTTGATTAAATCAACTTTAATAATCTGATTTCCAAGTCATAAAACTCATTTCTCGAATTTCTTTGTCTTGTTTCATCAAATTTGATGATGAATTGAATCTGATCCCGGTGATACCCAGGAACTCCTAATTGGACCAAAATTGGACCCGATATAATTTATTGTTCAATTTTTAACTTCGACATTCCCAAAATGGCACAGCGCCATTTTGGTTGAATCACGTGGCCGGGGGTTCATCCGACTGCAAGATGCCTTTGGGTCGTTTAAATGTCGCTAACAGGGATTTAGTGGGCCCCATGTGCCTGCGAATGGGCTCAGAGCCGGCCGCATGCAGGACCCTATCCTGGACGCAGACCCCATCCCATGGGATTCATTCCACGCGATGCTCAAGCAATGAACCTTCGGCAAGGACATGCGAGCTTATCAAGGACCCAAGAGACGGAGATGGCGTGGCTGGGCGCTCTCAACAGCCACGATTCCACTCTTAAGCATATAATGCAATGTTCTACAGGAAAGGCAATCACTTTGCTCATGCTCCTCCCCAGTCATAACGTGACTGTTAAACCTTCTTGTGACGTTATAGTGACGTTATTGCTTGTTTGCTTGCGTGCTTCGTGATGACGTTATGACTTTCGATGTTTGCTACTTTTCCTCCAGGAATAACAAGGGTGTGGAGGTTGGGACCGTGTTTATAAACTGTGACGGACTGCTGATTGTAGAGGGAGGAAGGTATGCGGAAGTCTAGTAGGTTGTACCTCTATATCATACTATGGGATTTCAATAAGGGTTATTCAGCGCTATTAGTAGGCCTACTTCTTTAAGTTCTTCTATACACCTTGCCGATCACATGTCTGAACCCATATACCTTGTAGTAAATATACACCAATTATTGCCGTGGAATTTCCGGCACACAGTCGAGCGTATCCGTGAAGCGGCGGATTGGATGTGAAGAGGGATTTCCGCGAAGAGGCATTCCATTACGCTCCTGAAATAATGCGTTACTTAAAAATTAATTCATATTAAAATTATAAGATACCAAAATGTTTTTTTTTTTTTTTTTTTTGCTCCATATATTGTGCATTGTGACTTGAGAGACGAAAGAGGTCGAGATGAAGGTTATTTAGATTTATTTGAATACTTAAATGACATGAATTATTGATTAAAAATACCTATGCATTTTGCTAGTTTTATTTGATTTGCTTGCCTTTGAATTTCAAAGCTATGTCGTTTTCATTCATCAGCTTTCAACGCCGATTCACTGGCGCTGCTTGAGGAGTGAAGAAAATACATGCATAAAATATTCTTTTCATAACAAAGCTCAGTGTCTCCGAAGTTGGTGCTTTATTGGTGATAAATGCATAGGCCTCATTCCAATTAATTTGCAAACGACCAGATTACAATGTCGCAACCTAAAACAAAGGCGCAGTGACTTCATCTATTCAATTAATTATACAGTGCACAATTTTCAATGCCGATCACAGTTTGTCGGAGGCTTTCCTCCAACAAACCGAATCACTCGAATAGTCAAAAAAGCGACCAATTAAACGGTACAGTAATGCATCTGTTTATCACTGGATTACGTCGTTACAAGACGGCATTTTTATTGCTTTAACATCGTTGGGTCAGAGCAAGACTATTTAGAATAAAAATCCAACTGAAACAGAGGAATTAGAAAAAAAATGGATTATCTGTTTCCTGCCAATTGCGTTGGTGTTGTCAAGCATACTCTCGTAATAACTATTGAGGTTTGGCTGTTAACTTGTTATGCAGGCTATAAATATAATATAGAGATTTCTAGTCACATGACAATTGGGCGAGACATCGTCCAAAGTCTCGTGAAGCGTTTTTCATGCAACGCATGTCTGGTCCAACCAAATTTCTGGCTCTGATGTCACGGTCCAAGTTGAAGTTGAAAGAAAAGCAGGCCCTTGAGTGTGAGAGTTGAGTGAACAACTCGCGATATTTCGCGATATTTCGTAATTATTTTCTGTGACCAAATTCTAGTTTGCAAAGAGTTCGAAAAACAGATGTGTGGGTTTCCTGAAAGCATTGTATGTCAGCGCCAAAGCCGAGATACTCTACAGCATGGATTGATCGCTCACATAAAAAGCCGCTCGAAGTTTGCTAAATTCATAACGCATCGAAAAAGGAGAAAATATATTTTCGGTTGATAGAATTTACATACAATGACATTGAATGACAATGCGGAACGAAAACCTCTTCTGAACTTCTGATGCGTCCCTATTAACGTGGCATCAAGACTCCGTGATCAGTGCCAGTCAGTTTGCTAATCAGCAAACTTTCATTAGTTTTCTGACTTCAAGTTTCATTTAGACCTGGCTGGGGATTTCAAGGATCAACAGGCCTTTCATGAATATCCACTTGACTACTAGAAAAGAGAGGAATTGTTGGGACTCTGCCTGCCTAGCACTGCTGTCTCAACATCAGCTCCCACATGTTTGATGATTGAGGAGATTGAATTAAGCCATCTATGCACATCTATGATCACATTGCTAATTATCATATCACACTCTTTCCTACACAACACACAATTTTGAACACCTCAAGCTTGTGTGTATACTATTTTCAAGGAAAAAATCCACAGTGAAATCATATAATGTTATTCGTGCATGAGGCTTAAACAAAAGTATTATATTTTCAGAGATTCATAAAGTGGTTATTAAGACGTAGAATACTTGCCTTATAGGAGTATTTGCTCGTGGAATGAAAGTAAATAATTATGTCGGCCTTGTGAGTACTGGTGAGTATGAATTCAAAGCGATATATTTGGCGAGCTTCCTCATAGCATACTCTTTCACAGATCATGAGATGCTTAGTAATTTTCCTTGGACTGATCGACCGCGTGAAGAACGTTATCATTTCATCGCCATGCTTTGACGCCGACACACACTGCTTTCAAGAAACCCACACATCTCGTATACTTACAATTCTCAAGCGAGAATTCGGCCATGAGAGTTCCTGACAACCTACCGCTGCCCAAGCGCAGTGAAGTGATAATGATCCGTCTGCCAACAATTGGTCATCATGGTTTGCACTTCATCATCACTCGTTCAGCTATGTCGACTTCTCTCCATCCAAAAGTGTAACGAATTGAGGGTTTGCTAATCTCCGAGTGGGACTCATCCTTGAGCAGCCAATCTCCTTAATTTTGTTGACACTCTGCGGTCTCTCAGATCTTCTGTTTGTGCTCCTCATCATTGCTTTGCTTGTTTATAACCTTGGCTTTGATGTTGGAGTAGGTATACATGCCTTCTTTGATTCTGACTCAATGCTTGTCACACGAAGGGCACAGATAAAACGAATCGCATAATTAGAGGACACAGTCTTTCAGCACATCAAATTCATATTGAGAAAATCTACAAAATGATCCCAGAGCCCTGGAGGCAAGATCGACCAGGTGGCTCCAGGTGTGCAATGAGGAAAATAGCAGGCCATGATGACCACCGGAGGTGGGAGAGTGCGATGCAATTCTTGGGAGCTGCGATATAATCTGACGTAAAGAAGCTTCTTGGCTGGGTCATTGGGAGGATTTCTACATGGAGGGACAAAGGCACATTTGCTCGATCAGTGATTGACTTGATGAGACCGCATCATACGTCATGTGTCTGCGTCTCATATTTTGTGACGGCTAGGGCAATGTAAAAGCCACAGTGGCCATGCATGATGGGCTGCATGACCAAAAAAATAACACACTTCTAGCCTTTCACGCAGGGCTCAAAATAAGCAAAAAGATTATACTCGCCACGTGGAATTTTTACTCGGCGAAAAATATTTTTACTCGCCAGAGATTCCTGACGAAAAATATAGCATAACATGCAATTATTTTATGTCATTTTCTCAACCAATGTTTATTCAGGTCGACCGTCTGTGGTCATGCACTGCCGTATAGCGAGCGCACCTTTATCTAATTAGCAGTGCGTCAAAAGCATCCAGTAATATCACTCTGCCACTAGAAAAATATGTTTTTCTCTTCTAGGTTATGCTCGTATGTTGTAATGGCCACGTGTTCACCGAATTAGGTGAGCCAAGCCAACAAATAACACGTATTTAAACTAAATGGTTAGCGTTAAGTGAAAGCTTTTTATAAAATATAAATGAATGTAAGATCGGATACATAGTGCAACATCATACAGTTGAAAATTACAATTGTAGTACTAATGGCAGGAGTCCTGCACATAACGAGTTGAAGTTTTTGTACTTCAAACGCATCAAACTGATAATCTGAGTTGTTGAATACATAATTTTAGACTATAAATTGATCAATAAAGCAATTTTCGAAAGCAAATGTACTTTGTTACTAGATATTTAGACCAGCCGTTATGGTATACCGAACACGTACAGACCTGCAAATCATTTCATTACACGTAATGACTATTAGCATCAGAAATGAGGATATAATTATTTACCCTTTTCTTGGTGGCGGTTTTCTGTTATTCGAATCAGGAATCGGAATCGATTCATGTTATTACAGAATTTTTATATGTTATAGTTATATCAATATATCTCAGTTGTCATGCAAATTGTTGCATTGACATTTACACACATGCAGTATACTCCAAGCACATACATCTTACTAAATTAAGAGTTTTAATTTATTAGCTCCAATTGCAAGTTCTTGATGGTTACCAACGCAATTAATTGCATATA
>KB306649.1:80347-109727 GCA_000328365.1 Capitella teleta | reverse complement strand
ATGTATTGCATCCTTTATATATGTGTATTTAATAATATACATTTGGAAACAAAAGCCATATTTTGGCCTTTTCCTTTGATTGAATCCAATTTGATTGCATTTACTGTACGTTTTGGGCAAAATCTTCATCGTGATTACAGGTAAATGGTTTAATACCTGTGTGCATGCATAGATTATTGACTTGTAGACATGTAATTCGTGTGTGAATTAGAATATGCAGTAGCAGAATGCTATGGATCTCTGCTTGCTACTCTGTACATGTCATTTCCAAGATGGAAATACAAACGAATCAACTCATGATTCCTGTCCGCCATGATGGAAATATCACGTTCCAACATGATAATTATCACGATCAAACAAGATATTATCATGTCCGAACGTGATATTATCACGTCGGAACGTAATATTTATTTTTCTACCATGCCATCAATGGGGATGGCAAAAAAAAAAAAAAAAAAAAAAAAAAAGTACGTTCGGGCATTATAATACCATGTTCGAACGTGATATATTATCATGTCGGAGCGTGATATTTTTTTATTTTCTACCATGTCGTCAAAGGGGCTCCGTATTAAACCAATAAAAACATGTATTTTTATTACAACTTTGACCGTTTCGTACGTTATGCTCGCTGAATGCGTTATGCCGATGTGTGCGTTATGATCACCCAGTGCGTTATACTTGCGGTCTCACTAAGCACCTCTATTCCCCCAATCCTTTGTTGTGCCTCAAACGACATCGGTACGTGTCAAGTTCAAGGTCGATCACAACGCACTGCGAAAGACTGTGTTGTGAGACTATGTCGATTTCTTATTTCTAATTACTCATAATGACATATAGGCTGACACGATGCTGAAATAACCGCTTATAGTGAGATAAAATATGACACGCAATCTGGTCACCCACTCAACTTTACCTAACTTTGCACAATTGTACAATAATAATATTCTACAACCATCATTACATTTGGATTTACATCCGATAGAAAATTTCAAAAAATATATTCATAGTATCCTAATTGCTAAATACGTATAATATTTTCATCTTTTTTTTTTTTTTTTTTTTTTCCATTGTATATATTTCTTTATCTCTTTTATTTTCTTTTGTGTTTGACTCAATATTCTCAATTTCACATGTATGTTATTGTGATGTGGCACAAAAACGATTTCGCTTCAGTCACTACATTAGTATATTGCACGTTTGTTTGTTTGTTTGAATGAATTAAATGATTATCATTATTATTATTATTAAAAAAAAAATGTGGAAGCAATGATCAGCAATCATTACGTTTTTATTATCATTACGTGACAGGCTTGGAAACCGGTAAATCGTAATTTTTATAGTTATAGTGACATATGATAGCCTTCTATGTTGGTTTCAAGCAAGATCAGGCTATATTGTAACATATTATTTATAAAAAATATTTAGTCATACGGACAACCAGTGTGTATTCATCGTTTTTCGAGTGTGAGGGATCGACAGTCATTGAGTCGTTTGAGGCAAAACACTTGAGGTGTTTAGTAAGACCCTTATACTTGTAGCATATACTGCCAATTTTCGTGCTTCGTGCTCGTTTGCAGAGTCCCCAAGAGTGTAACGCGCAATGGCGGAATGGACCGTGCCTGCGAGCAATCTAGGTAGTAGTAGAAATCATTAGTTGATATACTTTACATACTTTTTTTGTTTATTTTTTGTTTATTTTTTTTCTTTATCAGCAAAGTGATGGCCTACAGTCCTACACTACAACCACTTCAAACCTATTTACCTCGCATATAATTTCGCCTCTATTCTGAGCAAGTACTAAGCATGCATGCTCATTTAGGAGAGGTGGTAGCCGAGTGGTAGGCGTCCTCGAAAGGGTTTGACGCTGGCCACTGGAGGTTCGAAGCCAGCCACCAACCTTGTGTCCTTGGGTAAGGTACTTAAGTCACGCTTACCTCCTTGGACCACATAAGCCTTAGTTGCTTCAGGATTCCGAGATTAAATAAGCCCCCTCCCCCCCCCAAAAAAAAAAAAAAAAAAAAAAAACTATCCGGAGAAAGGGGTCTGTACCACAGAATATATGATTTGCACCACACCAGCTAAATAACGCATGATACCTCAGATATTATCATATACAGTAAAAGCTCGTTACAACGACACTTATTACACTGACAAATTCACTTATCGACAGCTTTTTGGGCGAAACCGATCTGCCACAATGTTAAAAGCCCGATACACTGACAAAATTAACTGTTCCGACACTGACAAGCAAAACGCCAAACAAATGTGCTTTTAACATTGAAATCTAGCTCATTACAACGACAGGCTGTCGCCTTGAGGTCGCTCATGTTCAATGACACGCGACTGTCTCCGATGTTCACTGACCCACGACGCACGACTCACACAAATTAAAGTTCTGATGTTGTTGGCATGTTATTGTTGCAATGTTTGCCTAAGCCTTGGTAAAAATATCAAAGATTCAATTCAATGGTTTGTTGGTAAACAGCTCAGATGAAAGGAGTAAAGCTGTGAATGCCGACGCTGAACACAGAGAGTGAAATGCACATCTCCCGCTCAATTAAATCAACGGATAGGTAGCGGTCGCCTTTGTCGGCTTTCAAAGCGTTATTGTTTGTTTTGATTACAAAAGATAAAAGTCCTTTGATCGTTGCCGATGATCGGATAAATACTTTATGAATATTCAATGAACTCCGGCGACAGAGCATAATTAGAAATTGTGAAGAGAACAGAGACTTTGAAAAACATGTAACTCCTATTTTATCATTATTAAAAGATATTGAATGTAAACACACTAATGTTAAGAAGCAGAAAACAATGTTTGATTTCTTCAAGAAATGAATATGTAAGGCCTAAACTATCCTTCAAATCCATAAAATTGTTCTTCCTTGTTACAACACAGTATGCATGCTAGGTAATACTACATACAGTAAACCAATAGGCATTATGGAGTGACCATCATGACAGTTGGTCGGTGCGTTATGGGCCAAATTCATTACACTGACAGATTCGTTGCAACGACCGATTTGCCTGAAACCAAACATGTTGTAACGAGCTTTTACTGTAATGACAAACATGTAGTTCTGTCCAATCAAAGTTCATGGTATTGTCGCCATTGTAGGTCGAAATGTGGTCATGAATAATTGAAATCATTCGCATGCATGTCGATTCATCTAGTGCAACGAAGCCGAACAAAAGTTCTTTGCTCTGTACTATCCTCCGTCTCTATGCATCCCACATATACATGTAAAGACAGGAATTGCGCAAATGGGACACATCATTGGATGCAACGTTCCATGTGCTCTCACGTCTCGTATACAAGCGAAACAATGCACCGCTCCGAACCGAAGATGAATGCGTTGAATACCGATCAGGCCTTGGCCATAGGTCTTGTAAGCAATTGCTCCGGTGGACACACAAGCAAAGGACCTCAATCAAAGTTAATAGTCAACCTAGAAGCTGCCTGACCCCGAGATTTTTCCCTTTTAACATTGCAAAGTGTACTCATTGAAGGGCAGAAGTCTAGCATAAAACCCCTTTGGACTATCTAGAATTGCAAGCTGTAATTAAGCGAATCAGTTGGAATTAAAATGAATAGTTTATTTTATTCATAGAAGAACCATTATTATCAATACGTGTACATTTGACACATTCTGCAGACTAGTGCAGAGACCCGAAAGTGTATTTTGCAAGTATGGAAGGATAATTTGTGCAGCTATTGTGTCAGCTTGTTTAACAACTGAAAGGCTGCCACTTTGCTCTTCACATTGAACAATGAATTGATGGTGAGCATATAGATAGCACCCAATAACAAAAGGGTTTAGACATGTCAAAAACCATCCAATAACTAGTTAGTTGCATGCTATCTACGTCACGAAAGAATCAAAGGAATCGTGTCAATAGGATTTAAAAAACAAAAGCTACAAAAACATTTTATTGGCGTTGAAAGAAAGTAAGATAATCGTAATTAGGTCGATGTATGCATCAAGACAAGAAGGGAGGGGGGGGGGAGTAAAAACGCCTGCCGGACATGTTCCCACTATCACCAAGATCGGGTTTGATGTCGAATTTGTATTCAGATGCCATCTAAAGGCAGCTTTGTAGAGAGGGTTGGGCCTCTCTTAGCTGCCATTAGCAAATAAAATGGACAATATAGAGCACATTGAGGATATCCAGGTCATTGCGCCAATTCCTAGGACTATCAGAGAACGTACACATGCGTTCACACTTTCTCTTCCAACCAATACAATTTACGAAAGAGTCGTGTCAATGTATTCCTCTTCGACGACTCTATGTCTCCCCTGACTTCACTGGTGATTGATGGCATCACCGTGACACCCGAGGATCAGATATTAGGGACATTATGTTATCTTGGAAGAAGCGAACCTACACTTCCTCGGTCGCTATGCATGCCTCTCTTCCCCAAGTTTTACGACTCGTATATTGAGTGTGTTGTTTCCCAGGATAGATATACAAGAAATCACCTTCCCAGAAGAACCACACACGTCAGGAGACCCGTGTCAGATCCTAAATTTCCGGAAGAGAGAGGAAAAGCTCCTTGAAAAGGTGTTTGCATCACGGATCAAGCACCAACTCAGTGTTTACACTCAGTTCGAAACACTCCAATCAGCTTACTGGAGCATCTCTGACACGGAGCCTATGGATGGCTATTCCCAATAGAGCTCAAAGTTAAGCTGCGAGCGTAAAATGTTAAAACCCGGTTGTCTTGACATGCTAAGTACAGCAAATGATAAAGGGTACATCCCAAAAGACAAATACTTCTCTTAGGAAACGCCTTTTAAAGATTTACGCACCCGTGGTAGGGTGCAAGGTACACATACATGTATCATAATTATAGTTCGAGAGGTTTATACAGTATATAAGTTTGCTGAATGTTTGCGTTCCGACAAAAGAAAGGAAACTAATGTGTTTACAAAGATGAAAAGATGATTAGACATGCAAGTACAAGTAGTGTCAATATGTAACACCCAATTAGCCTCGCAGACCGGTCGTTGTGCCGTCGTCAGCTTGTTAGGCAATGCTGCTCTTGCTTAGTTATATATTGTTTTCAATGTCACGTATGATATCGAATGGTGTGAATTGTGTAATACATGTAACTTCCAAATAGTTGTATATTAATGAAAACAGTCTGCTTCTATGGGGACACTTCACACACATAACAAAGGATCGCTACCAAGAAATAACTCAACTTACATATTTGCCCAATGAGAGCCTCTCTTAATGACTGCCAATGTCATGCCAATTGCCAATGTTATGCAACAGCTGAAGCACGCAGACTGCGACCTCGACTAGGACATTCGCATCTTGACGTATTCTATACAGCTCTCCTTGATTTATGACGCTATCCTCCTCTTACTCTGTTTTTCTTGCCTCATGTCTCCTTCGAATTCCTCCCGCTGCGGACCGCCAAAGGAGCTGCCGGGCAACGTTTCCTGAATACACGGAGTCACACCCATGTTGCCAACCGAGTGTCAGCTCCGTTGTGACATGTATTTGATTGCTTTTCTGCATTCAATTGTGCGATCGCATTATTTGGCTCATCGTTATGTTTGAGATACTCGCATGTCTCAGTGGAATAGCGGCTTGTGATCGGTTTAGAAAGTCATCTTAGCACACAGTCCATGTATATAATTATGCGTAAAAATATTCGCGAGTACCAACATCGTAGTCTGGCAATCAAGCAATCAAGCTTATTTCACAAAGAACGAAGCGCGTGGTTGCTTTTCTCCTTTCTAGGAGCGGAGTGGAGGGATTAGTATTGGACCTCGGAATGGACGGCAAGCAAAAAGCTCAGCACCAGAAAACCTTCTTCTAACTGTGTCCACACCTATCCCGCCCCAATTTCGACGATAAATGATGCTGTGGAAGGGAACAATCGATTCCGGGAATGGAGATTTACTCGGATGGCTCTGCCCTAGCGCCAATTGGTCAGCTCTGTCTGTCCTTGCTCTCGGACAATGCAAAAGTGCCCGCTTTTTACAAACGTGATATAAACATGGGATGTTGTTGGAGGTGGACACCAAAATGATGAAAGGCCAGATGGTGGACGCGGTATCGCAAAAAATCAGAGTGGCAAACGGTTGAGGCATGGGTACAGATTGCTCATTCACAAAATGAAATCGACACGTCTATTGTTTGGGTGATTTTGACGTGAAAAATCGTGTCCTGCTGTTCTCTGTAAAAAAAACTGAAATTGACACGCATGTCGATTTCGAAGCCGCCGCCATTGGAACCCATTTCACTGGTCACCCGCGCTAGTGAAAATGTAGGACCAGAGAACCAGCAAACGGGACCCATTTGACTGCTCTTAAAATTTCAACAGATTATACTTGGTTTATTATTTAATAAACCAAATATATAACTATATTATATAACCAATATAAATATTTGGTTATATAATATAATTATATGAATCACACAAGAGCACACGCGACGGCTATGATTAATCTTTGCTATTTTAGGGCGCAATAAAAGACTCTACCTTTTCGTAGTGCCATCGTCTAGGGTGCCTTTAGGAGACAATTATACCTCACAGCTATGGGAGGAGGTTTTGTTTAAAGCGCAATGGAAACTAGCATCAAAGGTATCCGCTGTCGTTTTCATAAGGTTAGCAAAGCATATTGAGTGCAGGTGCCATTTAGATCGAAGGCAAATAAACACAAACAGAACGTTGCAACTCGAATGGAAACTGCCACAGGCTTTGTTTGCTATTGGGTTATGTGTGCTGCAGAATCATGTTTCGATGGTCCCGTGACTCCCGTCATCTGCTCCACAAATAGTGTTTGCATGTTCAACATAACATAAATAAGAAACAACATTAAACTTGAAATTATCATTTTAAATTTGAGATGGTGTTGAAGTGTCTCCAACACAACTTTAACTAATTATGATACAAGAAATACTTTTTATGTTCCATTTTGAAGAAAAAAAAAGGTATTTGGTTCAGAGTTTTTAGTTCACGATCTTATCGGCGGAGAAAAATGACTTCAATTTGGATTGATAACAAAAGTCAATTCATATCAGAACAAATCAATTCAGATACTTTTGTTTATTTGAGGTCCATGGTGACGTATTTATTGCAAAAGACGGAGACGTGAAAGTCAGAGACATGAACCGGAAAATTTTTTGGAGTAATAAGAAAAATAAAGAAAAAGGAAAAGAACCAAATGAGGAGATATTTTGATATCATAATGCAATCAAAAAAGATTATAGGCACTAACAATTTTTAATGTCAAATATTTTGTAAAATGTTGATCTGACAACAAATTTGTCAGTTATAAAACACTGGATTATATTATTAAAGTATTTCTACACATTGGTGTAATTTGATTTCAAAACTAACCATTACAAAGAAAGACATATGTTGAATTAGGTTATGACTATATTTAGACATTCACAGTTATTTTGATATAATAATGCAATCATAATGAAAACTATAGTATTTTACGCATTATAAGAATTAACAATTTTGAAAGTCCGATATCTTGTATAATGTTGATCTTACAACAAATATGTCAATTATAAAAACACTGGTCTATAATATATCTACACATTGATATAAATCGACTTCAAAAATAACCATCATGAAACAAGATATATGCTGAATTAGGTTTTGATCATTTTTGTACATTCACAGATTGTCACTCAAAAAAGGCGCAATCAATTCTTGTTATAGATCAACAAGACACTAAGAGCAATACTTTATGTTAAATTAACTGTAATCTATGGATAATATTCCCTTTATTGCGAAATTTTATTATTAAATAGCACAATAATGTTATCAACTACCACTGAAAATTATAGCATGATATCGTGTTTGACGAAGAAGTTACATTAGTTTGAAGAGTCACATTTTCGCATTTTCGAATATTACACAATAATTATGCAATTGGGCATGTAAAGAATGAGCTTACATTCTGTGATAATGTTAAAGTGAATAATTTAAAGAACAATCAGAACGTTATGATGAATATTGAATGAAATAGAGGTGAACTGTTTTTTTTGTCATTGTGACCTTGACCTTTGACTTTTGACCTACAAAATTACTTCGGACACGGATAATTAGAGTTAGAAAGAAGAAGGAAACGAACCAATTGAGGAATTAATTATAATGCAAACAGAAAGAAAATCATAACGTTTTACATATTATAGGCATTATCTACATTTAATGTCAAATAACATGTAAGATATTGATCTGACACCAAATATGTTATTATATAAATATTGGCCTATAGTATATCTACACATTGATGTAATTTGATTTCAAAACTAACCATCATAAAACAAGATATAGGCTAAATTAAGTTATGACCATATTTGGACATTCACAGATCATTGCTACAAATTGACCAGACACTAAGGGCAAAGTTTTGTGTTAGATTAACTTTAATGTATCGATATCATGCCTTATATGACAAAAAAAAAAGTTAAAAAAAAAGTCATAACGACCTTAACGTTATAATGACATAATTGAAAGTTATAATTAGATAGAACAATAATATTATCAACTATCACTGTAAATTACAGCGTGATATCGTGCTTATTAAGTTATATTAGTTGAAAAGTCTCAATTTCACAATTTCAACTATCATGCAATAATGATGTTACCGAGCATACAAAGTACAAAGCCCTCTTTCGTTGGAACTGACGCATTGAACAACTTCACGATTAATTGAGAACGCTATGATAAATATTAAATGAGTTAGAGGTGATCAAACGTATCAGCTATTTATGGTCATTGTGACCTTGAAATTTCGCCTTTCACCTTCGAACTTTCAGTGGTAATCCTAAATAACTTGCCTCATTATTAAGTGCAGCTTACTCATTAACAGACATGAGCGAATTCAAAATATTCAGTACCAAACCTTGTTCATCTGAATACGGAAGTAATGAAATTGGCTAACGTGTTGCCTAAAAAGTATTTTCCCAAAAAAACCACTAATTTTATGAAAAATCCAAATTCCTTTGAAGACTCGACAGCACAGGGTTAACTCGAACGTATAATAGTTACAACATTTACAAATTTCATAATAATCATCAATTTATGCAATTAAATGGTTTAATTACTGCTATGACCTTGGCCTCAAAGCAACCTCATTCAAACTCATAATTTCGTAAAAAGGCTATACCAGCAATGTACTCTGCAAATTTCAATGCCACAACCTGCTTAACAACTGAGACATTTACATTTAAAAAAGTATAAATTATTATTATACAAAATTACGCAAGAACGGTTCATCTGAGAGCAGTAATGGTGCCATGCATTGTTGTACATACTGATGCACTGGATCAATTAATGAATGAGCTAGAAGCGAGCAAATTTTAAACTTTAAAAAATCTCTGTGACCTTGCCCTTTGACCTAGCTTTGACCTACAAAATACTTTCGGACACGGATATTGTCATACTTGATAGACGTAAGAAAAATGAATGATGAAACGTTTTTAGTTACGGAGAAACGGTTGACCAAAAAGTGTACTCGGACACACGAAAAAAATAAATAAAATAAAATAAATAAATAAAAATGAAAAATAGAGATCAGTCAGAGACGTGAATATGATTTTTTTTTTTTTTTGAAGTAATCAGAGAATGAAATAAGTAGGAAACGAATAAAATGAAGAGTTATCTTGATATCATAATGTAATCAGGAAGATAATCATAATGTTTTACGTATTATAAGCATGAACAACCTATAATGCCGTATATCTTGTAAAATGTTGATCTGACAACAAATATGTCATAATAAAAATACTAGCCTATATTATATCAGCACATTGATGTAACTTGATTTAAAAAGTAACCATCATAAAGCAAGATATAGACTAAATTAGGTTATGACCATATTTGTACATTCACAGATTGTTACACACAGAAGGGCACAGTGAATTATTGTGATAGAGTGACCAGACACTACGGGCAAGGCTTTGTGCTAAATTAACTGTAAAGTATGAATATCAATCCTGATATTGTGAAAAAAAGTTTAAATATATCATAACGTAATAACCTTGACCTTGTAATGCCATGATTTATAATTTTAATTAGACAGAACAATAATATGATTAACTATCGCTGAAAATTACAGCGTGATATCGTGTTTGACGAAGAAGTTATATTAGTTTGAAAAATTACATTTTCACAATTTCGACTATTACGCAATAATGATGCCACTGAGCATACATAGTACGAAGCTTACTTTCATTAGAAATGACGCATTGAACAATTTAACGTTAAAATTAGAAGTTTATGACCACTATTGAATGAAATAGAGGTGATCAGACTTGTCTCCTATTTATGGCCATTGTGACCTTGACATTAAATGTCAAGGTCACAATGTCAATAGCATCAAATTTTGATCTTGGACCTAAACAATCTATAACAATGCAACATATAGAGTTTTTTTCAAGAAAAAAGAAATATAAAAAATAAAATCACACAAACAAAACCACATATCGAACTCATAATAAACGTGTCATTTGTACGTATAAGTGAGATAACCTCTATTAGTTTGGGCATAACACACGCACAAGCATCCTAATAATGATGTTTGTCGCAGGTAACTGAAATAACTACACAATAGAGTTGTAGCTATAACTAAATAATATAACTTTAGCTTGAATATTAATATAACTATGACACCTCGACGCACATTATTACCATGGTATGGGCACTTGAGGTGTCAACCAAACGTACGTGAAGCCACAGCTAAAGCTGATTTGGAGTGGGTCCTTTGTCTGGCTCAGGAGTGTAAAACGACCTGTTTCTCCCTGCAGACAAGCTTGTTTATTGGTCCTTTTAGAGGAACAGATAGGCCGTTACTCTGATTGCCAAGGACAACAAAAAGAGAGACAGTCCACAAGTGCAGAGAGGCGATATCACGACACAATGATCATGGGGCAAATGTATAGGCAATTAGAGATGCAGAGATACCTCACTACTTACGGCATAAAACGCCATGGTACCCATAGCGAAGGTTCAACTCTTTTGAATATATTTTTTTTCCTATCGTACAAAATAAGTTTTTTTGAAGCTCATTATTTTAATGAGAAGGAAATGGCTAAAAAGACAATATATAATCCTGTCCTCAAAATAAGTGTGCAGATTCACATATTGACCTTTAAATGGGAGATAAACATAGAAATCTTCTCCTCTCACTCATCACGAGATACGTGCTTATTGATGTTTGTGCACATTATACGTACATCGTTCCATTAGAATAGCGATTCATCTATAATGAATACGTTGGAGCCAACCTTTTCTAAATTTGTATAGATTTTTGCTTCTTTAAAATAATGATTTCCTCTGTACTCCTCTACTGCTAGCTTCCAGAATGTGCTCATGTAATGACCATAATTATTGTCTCGTATGTGCCTTTGGTTTGATGTTGAAGTGCAATTGTTTTTATTTCTGTCCAGCCACGGAAATACACAAAAACGTTATGTTTCCATATCTAAAACACGAAATAAAAAGTAATATTTCTATATCTAACAGTTGACATAAACAAGCCATGTTTCTTTGCGAAGCTTAGCTTTTTAAAACAATTTCCAGTTCCTTTCTTTATGCAATAATGACAGGTTTTATTACATTGTATTGACCGTGATTAATCGTTATGTTGTGTGTTTCTGAGTAGACCCACCTGACAGGTCTTCGCTGAACGCTTATTAGAGAAACCTTTCAAACCCGACCAACAAGGCAATAGGTTTTGCCTTTTGTAACACAAAACATCATCAAATCATAGCTTACCGTAAACACTATACAAATTACTTATATAATTTTTTTTTAAATTATGTTCTATTATGTTCTATTCTCTGTAATGTGAATATTATAGATTATCGGACTAGATTCACTAAAATTACCGTACAAAAGCATATGAAGGTGGCGCTATGCGATGCAAGTATTAGTAAGTGATAAGATTATTGTTATTGCATTAACATATTGATATGATTTAATTATAAAAAATCAAATACAATTAAACATGATGATGGGTGTTGGCACAAATGTATTCTTGAATCGCGTTGTTCTTGCGGAAGGCTCGTGTTTGATGGGAATAATCGATAGAATGAATTGAGAGGATGACTCCTCTCTTTAATTATTTCGTGACATCTCATCAACGTACCTTTGCTTGATCGAGTTTCTTTCCCAGTGTCCTATTGTGTGTCTCACCTCTCAAGGTCTTGCAAGGTGCAAAGCCCTGATCAGTTGAGTTGCATGACGAAATTTACACCAATGAAATCAACACAAATTGCAAATTACAAGGGTTCTATCGAAGGGTGTGTGGAATAATTAGAATATTGAGTGTATTTATTTGTTTATCGTGGCAAAAAAAAAAAAAGTATTATTGAATATTATTTTACTGTATATGTCCGGATCATCCAGTGCGGTTGTATCATAATTATATTACTTATACTGGCTTATATATTATGACAAACATCCAATAAATCTCTTTAGTTCACTATTTGAGAATAAGCACCAAATACCATCAGTCACAGTCACATGAACAGTTTTAATTGGATACAGGAAAATGAAAAAAAAAAACAGAGAGGAAGACTGAAGGGATACTTTTATGTAATATGCAAGTGTATAATTTATGAGCTTATAATTATACTGTATACTTAATTGGACAGTGTGCAGCATTTTAATTTAGACCTCAAAATTGAACGAGGAACTCTACCCCCCAAAAAACACAATTTTTTAGGTGTCAAAATTGACTCGATGATTCGTTGGTTCGACCACATTCAAAGAATTAAAAGAAAAAATTAAAAAACATCGGCATTATATCAAAAACAAAGCACATCTTCATTTGCTCGACCCTGAAAACCTTCTATTACTCCGTCATATTTCCATATAATCTCCCAATCATAGCCCTTTCTCTTTAATATACGTATATTTATCTTTACATTTCGTTTCATTTTTCCACGTTCTTATTCAATATTTCTTCTCTTTCCTTTTCCGTTTTTTTTATTTTTTTTTTTTATTTTTTTTTTTCTCAACGTCAACCAATTAACTCAGTGCATATCCTACCATCACACAGTTTTTGTTTGTTTGTTTGTTTTTTGTCTTTTTTTTTTTGCCTTTTCTTCAGGGGACTAAATACACTGCATAGTGTCAGTCTCCTGCCCTAAACAAATTATTTTCTCTCTTTCCACTGATGTCTCTCTGTTTGTTCAATAAACTTATTCTTATTCTTATTCTTATTCATAATATATGTCTACTCGGAAAATCACGTTCCCATCAGACAGATAGCACACAAACGACATCACTGCTGTGATAACGATAACGTGTTTATGTACTTGGATTTAACGTATTGCTCTGACCAGTGAATGCCATAACAGTCATTGCGATATACACAATTCACGTATTCAACGTGTCACAACTGCATTAAATGTAATTGATATGATATCTTAAAAACATTAATTATTATGTTATAAAAAAAGGTTGTAAAATGGTGTAAATAGGATTCAATTATAGTAGATAGTTTATGGATGTTTATTCACCACTGTGTGCTATGCTTGCGTATTATCTCACACAGAATAGAGATGTATTATTTATTCCAATTATGTAGTATCTCACCTCTGTATGGATACCAGGAAATTAGTCTCCAAAAGGTGTGGTCTTCAGATAATTGTGGCATAAAATACCTAATTTTGCCCTTTGTGTTTAGTCTTTCTTCATCTGCTATTTGAACTAAATTCACGTTCAGATAATTCCTGTTGCATAAGCCAAAACATAACAATTCTCGTGAATGGTATTTAGTCCATCCTCTTCAATCATTCAAACCCATTAAATGCATATAATTTCAGTAAAACCAGGCATCTCATAATCATGCTACTTCGACAAAGTTCTCTTTTCTCGGGAAAGACAGGCTCTACATGACGTCACATTTGCGGCTGAGGCAAATGTCAGGACGGAAATCAGAAAAAAAGATTTGTCCTTCACCCACTTTTTACCGTAAATGGATTTCTTTCACGTGATTTGCATACATGTACTTGTAGTGCATATGGATTCCATTCAGTCGGAACGTGCTCATCTTTACCTAGTGATGAAGCGATGATGGAATTAAATGTCGTGACGAATATTTTTTTATTCATTCGTTATTGCAAGAAGCAAAACCGTGTTCCATATCAATGGAATCTTTCCTGAGAAAAATGCAAGCTATCACGGTCAAGACAAGGCTTGCATTGGCCGCGAAGGCGCAGTGGTAGTGCGCTCGCCCAGTGTGCAGAGGGTCTTTGGTCCGTTTCCCGGTGGCGCAACTTGCCAGGTTCGGATTTTACGGCCTGAAAACACACAGAAAACTCGACCACAGCATGACACATTGCATGGTGTCGAAATGTTGTACCTGGTTGAACAAAGATGGTATTGTCATCACTAAGTGGTTGCTTCCTTCGTGTCACATTTGGGGTCATATATATATATATATATATATATATATATATATATATATATATATATATATATATATATTATGCAGTATATATTTTGATACCATTGATTCGTCTTAATAATGGCATTATATGCATCGATTTATGTACATGTTGTTGAAAAACCATGAGTGCTGTAATTGAATCCTGATACTTTTTCACCCAACCTTCCCAATTATTTGCGTTGTATTGGGGGTAAACAAGGACAGGATTGCCCGAATCATGGCTTACAAGCTCAGACAGTGTTAGCGAGACGCATGACCTTGTATTTATTTTTTCCTGCACGTATACAGACTTCAAACCTACTCAATGTTTATTTTTCTTGTCTACTCATAAGGCTCATTGCTATTGCATATCCCATTCAACATGATATAACAGTATAATCACCTCTCTTTGACGCTACCGACAATCATCTGAGCGGTGACCAGAGATTATAGCGGAAGCTTTGTGGGTTTCGTTGCTTTCACGGCAATGCATAAACACAATGGGCTCGATCATTGATTCAATCGATCGGAAATAAGTGACTTGTAACAACTTGTAAGGCAAACCAACCGTTTTTGTGCTATTTTCATGATTATATTGTATTGCGGTCATGTTCCTGTGTCTTTCATTCATTCCAAAAGTCAATAACTTTTGTTGGTGCGTGCCCCATAATGTTTCCATTTCGACCATTCTTTCGACTATGCTAACGGTTATCAGTTCACAGTTCTAGTGTTTATACAGTGCGTGAAAAACGACCTTATTTACCAGCATTATACACTCACAGCTCGCCTTTTCGTTTGGTCATTGAACAACACTAGTAATTTCAAATCAATTTTCAAAAAGTTGAGTCTACTGAATACAGGTGGTGTGGTAGACTGTGGTCGAAATATCCTTTCATATTTCTTTTTCGATTGCTTATCTATTTGATTAAAGAAAAGAAAAGCTTTGCAATGGGGGTCCAATGGTGGAACATTATTTATTCATCAATCAGGCTTTCTACCTTGAATTATACGTAATTGCCTAATTTGATTTAGAAAGTGATCCTAATTCAGTTGACCGTCACTTGTACATGCAAGCATTACACGTTCCTTGTACACGGCCCACTTGTAAAGTGTGAAAGACTCAACAAATGACCAATAAAAGAACACGAAATGTGAAAAAAATATTGATGACGTGCAGTGCGTGCGAAGGAGGAAAAACGCACACTCATGCTTCAAGTCATGAACAGTAAAATTGCAGTAAAAGTTCCCGCAGAGGCTCAATTATGTCGTTGGGAATCATTCCCTAAGGTTTTGGGGATAGACTTTGGTCTGCAAACAATTGTGTCAGCCCATGTCATGCCCTCATTCTTGTCTATAAATAGGAAGAAACGTGTCTGCCAAACGAATATTCGCTCTCCTGAGATGATTGAAATGGTTGTAATGCAATACCCACCAGGAAATCCCGAAGCCTCAGCTGTTACGATCAGGACCATTAAAAAAGTCATATATGCTCTTGCTCTAAGTGTACTCGTCATAGAAATATAAAGGAGTAACTAGAATGCTTATAGGGGTCATGTGATCGGTCAGAATTGAAGCCATCTTGAAGGGGACTTTGCCATACGAACAACTTGACATGTTGTTGCCATTAAATTCAAAACCAATGTAAATTGGCGTTTTAACATTGCAAATCATTCTAGTACTTCTATGGTACTCATTTCTTAAGACTTGAACACTACACGTTATTTCTGAAACATTGGGAGCATGTGTGCATTCATTAATTGCGATTAATCATTAGGAGTGATTAGCGAAAATGCAATTAGCACCTTAGTATAGTACATGTACTCTATGCACCAGAGAACAACATTATGCAACCACAACATCTTAATATTATCGCATGAGCAGAAGAAAAAAAAAAACAAAAATAAAAAAAAACAAAAACAAAAACAAACATTTATCGTGGTTCTACGATCATGCTTTATACTCATGTTTAATTTTCACCAGTTATAATAGTAATAATAATAATGATTTATTCGTATAAATAAATATGCATGATTAAGGTAGATGGAAGAAAATCAAAAACAAAAAAAAGTTGAAAGGCATGTACCGCTCTAAATATACCAGTACTTCTGTTTTCTGAGCTCACTTATTCATTCATTTACTGCATTCATCCCTACTCCTTGGCCTTTGAAGTTGGGTTAGGTATTAGAATAAGCCAACAGTGATGTAGCATAATCTTGGACATTAGAATCTCGACACCACTAACGAAGTCATTATATTTAAAATCGAAACAGGTCAGCGAGAACAATCAAATCAGTCCTGACTTCTGGCGGGGGAGGATAAACAACCTGAAACATACAATGTTTTAACGTAACACAGAGATCTATGATTCAGTGTCACTTTTAATAAGGAAGACGTTGTTGGAAGCTGGCGATTGCAAGTTTTGTTTTGCAGACACTGTACCTCTCGCAGATTGAAAGAAACGTTCTAAAAATACAAATGATCCCGGTCAACGGAGCCTCATATTTGAGGCAAGGCACGCGGCCGTGGCGTGGGCCAGGAGGTCAATCATCAATTTACACACTGGAAGGTTTTACTTGTCCTTGATGTATGGCTGTGTATGTACAACCCCCCCCCTCGCTGAAACCTGACACATAATCACTTCGGAATCCTGACAATCATGACAATCATGATGAACAATATTTGATTATTACTATTATTATTTTTTTTTTTATTCAATCATAACATAAATCAATCATAACATAAAAGGTGCGAAAATAACGTAGTGGCAGAAGCGTGATCGCTTTTGCGCCACATGAAAAGTACAGTTATAATGAAATGAGTCTTGCACAACAAGAGAGTGACAAAAAAAAAAAGAATAAAAATAAACAAAAAATAAACAAATAAACAAATAAACAGATATATAAATGTACATACATATGCACATACACATACATACATACATATACACATATACATAATATATTATGTATGGAAACATTGAGAGAAAGTCTATTGCATTTTAAGTATTTAGTCAGAGCTACAAGATCTGTATTAAATTTATCTTCCATTTCATTGATATTTTTACTAGAGAGGAATAAATTTGTATCGTCGGCATACATTATAGGATTGCAGGATGTTAGAGCATTCGGTAAATAGTTGATGTACATTAGGAATAACAATGGGCCAAGAATACTCCCTTTTGGTACACCGCATGTTACAGGAGGTTCAGATGAGACACTATTTTCAATTTTGACTGATTGTTTCCTATTACTGAGGTAGTTTTTCAAGAGGTCAAGAGCATTGCCACGAATGCCATAATGTACTTTTTTTTTTCATTAAGATATTAAAATCTACTGTGTCAAAAGCCTTTGTAAGATCAAAAAATAAGCCCATCGCATGTTTCTGTGAATCTAAAGAGGATATTATATTGTCTGTTGTGACAGCTAAAGCCATTTCACTATTGAATTTTTTATGAAACCCATATTGATAGTCACTAATTATTTTATTCTGTTGTAAAAAGACATAAATTCTATCATGTAGTAATATTTCCATTAATTTTGAAAAGGCTGGCAAAACAGAGATCGGCCGATAATTTTGTACCTCCATGGAATTACCAGCTTTGTAGATTGGAGTTATATTGGCAAACTTAAATTCATCTGGTACTTTATTATGTTGAAAGATTAGGTTTATTATGTGAGTCAATGGCAGAGAAATTTCATCACCGATCAATTTAATTATGTTCCGTTTTAACTTGTCCTGTCCTGCTGAGGATGATTCATAGTGTGTTGTGATTTTATTCAAGAACCTAGAATATGCATCACACGGATCATTAGAGCTGATTATGCCCTGCCATGATTCATTGATTATTAAATGTTTAAATTTTTCTATATTATTTTGTGTATAGGACCTAAATGATATAATAACAAATATATCTAATAATGTGTTCATTTGTATATCGCGCAAATATTCAATACAACGTTTTAATGCATAAAAACTTGATTAATACATGTTTAAACATCAAAATCATAATTATTTCCAACATAACAGTTTTCAGTGTCACGACTAAGCAGGAATGTCTGTAGACTGCTTTTAGAAGGCTTTTAGAACTCGCACTTAAGGTCAACGTGTAAAATCAAATCAAATCAAATTTATTTCGGTTAAAGCATATAATAGCAGAAATGAATTGTACAGTTAATATACACAAAAGTACGCTTAGACTGGGGAGACTGGAGCGACAATTGTTTGTGTGTCACCATCAACAACATACAACATTTGATCAATTAATTTGCAAGAGAGAGCAGGAGCAAAGGTAGCAGAGAAACGTGTGTGCAAAATGAAGAAGCAGAGGAGAGGAAAGGAGACAGATAAAGAACAAGGAAAAAGGTTTTGATTAACCGAATTATCTGTAGCTTTGTACAATATGTTCAGAGACATATTTTTAAAAGTCAGTTAATGAGTGTGAATTAATGATGTCATCTTCGCGACAAATGTCAGAGTTGAAAAGTTTGGGCACATGTATGGCGTTTGTTTTCTGGCGTTGAGATTTCCCGGAGCAGAGGCACAGTGTAGAGAAGCAATTTGGGATGCTGCTTGCGAGAATGGACCGCCATCAGGACTCTCATCTTTTTGGAGTCAACCCTTCAACGATGTCCTATATATTTTCCCGATTCTGTGAAACGGGTACGGTCCGAGACAGAGCTAAGAGAAAAAGAACTAGAGTGGCCCATCGGTGCCAGGACAGTCACATCCGGATTCGGGATCTCCGGAACCGATTCCTCACTTTTACAGTATCTCCAACCGTCGAAAATGGGTTACATGGTTACCTAATAAGTGCAGACACTGTCAGGCGACGGTTCACCGATGCTGAACTCACTGCGCGCCGTCCATTCCAATTCTGGGTTCCCCACTTCATCAGATACGTCTCAGATTGGCCAGTCAGTTTGAAACATGGACTCTTAGTTCGATTCGGTTTCTTCTGTGCCGATAATAGGCAGCGAGTGTGGCGAAAATGCGATGAAGATGCGGCGAGAAGAGCACGACTGTATTGGTGAGTATAACCGATCGGGAGCGCGCAGTGTAATGGTCTGGGCGGCCATTATCAGATAAAAATGGCATCCAATCATGATTGGATGCCATTTGTAGTCAACTAATCCAAATTTAAATGGCATGCTGTCATAAAGTGACAATGAATCCTTCGTATCCGTACTAAGCGTCATATATTTTTTCCGACTATTTGATCACCTTCACTTTTCATTACAACATTTAATTGAAGCCATTTTTTTTTCCTATAGAGTATTTCCGGCATCAGTCAAAGCCTTCGACTAACGTACTGACCCGTACATTTGCTCTTGAGCCATTTTCATAAGTTCCTTCTCAGGTTGAAGGATAACTGCAAAATAAATTATTAATCATCAGCCTTGGCATGTATTATTCCTTGTGTCCCTGATCATGACCACCATGCAAACAACGTAAATTAATATTTTTGCTGGATTTTATGCCATGGATTTGACTAAGCTCCAAATCGAGAATCAAAACGAGAAGGCATTCGATGCAGATCGCTGATGCAAAATTAAAATCATGAATTCACATCCAAAAGTAATCTCTTTTCGCCTACATTTCCATGTAAATTGTATAATATGTTCGTAGTAAATTCTTTGCCGGCGTTGTTACTGCAACAATAATCCCATGATACTATGCGCGCATGCGCAAGGAATTTGCGATATTATAGTCTATGGTCGCATTAATTATCGCTCAAACGTGATATATTCTTGCCCTCGAAATGAGTGTTATAATAATAATAATAATAATAATAAATTTATTCAAACACGTAAAGTTTGGCAAACAGTGGCAGTTGATGGTGACAGAAACAAAGTTGTTTATGCGTCACCTGCAAATGAATGAAAACGTGAAAAAAAGAAGAAACAGAAAACAGGAAAAAACAAAAAACAAAAAACAAAAAAAACAACAAAACACACACACACACACACACACACACACACACACACACACACACACACACACACACAAACACACACACACACACACACACACACACACACACACACACACACGCAAACATAAGAAACACACATACACACATACAGAATACAACAAGAACAATTGGTATAATATAAATAGGTTTTAAACATACTTTGCGATAAGTAAATATTTTAGGGTTTTTTTGAAAGAGAATATCGAGGAGTTGCTCAAAATAGGAGCGATTATATTATTAATATTATGCGGTATTTGGTATTGTAAGCATCTTTGTCTGAGGGTTGTTCGGCAGAGGGGTTGAATAATGTTAGAATGACACCTGGTGTTACGACTATGGTTTGGATGAGTAAGAGTAAATAATTGAGAAACAGAAGGGGGGAGCATATTACTTAACGAATGTTTTGTTATTCGTTTTTTGCCTTAATTTATATAACAATAAATATTCTAGTGTATCAGTATTGTAATCAATATTTTCACATTTAAATATAGTATAGTTTAGAGAAATACACAACAAAAACGTAAGTAAAAAGTAAAAAAAATGAGATTTTTGGCATTGGTTCGGGAACAGGACATAATTATATACTATCATTTTTTAAACCGTATACTTACTTTTGGCTCAATCAAGGTAACTAATTGGCAATTTTACCTATGTTATATCAAAGAGATTTTGTCCAATTTTGAGTATGTTAATACGGAGGTCATTTTGCATGTATTCCACTAAAAATAAATTATGTGGCAATTTTGCCCGGTTGCGCCCTATATTGACTGGCCTATAGTTGGTAAGTGTCCAAAGATAAAATTGAATTTTTTTTGCTTCATTCACATTTTTCTCTGTAGATACGTGTTTTTATTATGGCAAAATTTCAAAAGAAGTGTAATTGAGTCGAATTGACAGTAAAAAGCAAACATAATGATGTCACTGCCCCGGGTTTGTTCGCGTGAGAAGAAATTGATATCTTGTCAAGTTTTACCGTGATCCCGTCACGATTTATATCCTCCTCCTCAAGTGATTGTCACAGAAACCTTTTCAGACAACTTTGCAGGCGTCCATAATGCCCCTTCATATCTCTCTTTTGTTATTACCCGTGTATGGAACCGATCATACTCACGATACTCATTGTTATACAAATGGAACTGTCGTTTTTCTTGATGAAATTTCTAGCTAAAGTAATAATGGGTTGAATATTGAATCGAAGTGACCCTGAAAGCAATTGACGGTCTCCAACCTTACCGAATCATATAGCGTGTATACCTTGCCTTGGTGGTTAAATTAGCCTACTTATATACAATGCTTGATTGACTAGCACGTATGGAAGTCGATTTTTCGCGGATCTGATTATGGCGGTGTGCTCTAGGATTTCTATAATTTTTCGCGGCACCTGTTTTTCGCGCTCAAGCGTTAACCTCAGGATAAAAGAGACATGGCACTTTAGACGTGCGTGCCTTTGGGCAAACTTTATTCATTACAATAATTATAATATAATTCTTTTAACATCATATTTTATGTTTATTAATTCGACCTAATTAGGCACCTATGTAAATGCCGTTCAAGGGATCGTTTATTTATTGAGGATCGATATTGATTTAAAAATTTAATTGGCTAAATGGTCTGTGAACATGTATAGACGCATAGAATATACAGACAATATTCGCTAGCAATGATCCATTTAATTGTATTAAATAGTATTGTTAGTGCAAAAAAAAAAAAAAAAAAAAAAAGAATGCGAAAAACAAACATACTTTTTAGTTTCTTGTTTGTTCAACATGCACGTACTATTTAATTTCAATATATATATTAAAGAACGCAACTTGCAAGATTAAAATATATGACAAAATCAGCCAGATAGTTAGCTGAGATATATATTTTAATTCCGTACTTAAAAAAAAAGTTCACAACTAATAAACATGAGAACAATGCTCTATGAACTGAAAATTCTGTAAAATGATAGGATCACCGTGTTCAAATGTTCATTCGCTTAGCATTATCAACTGTTTTAAGGAGCATAAACAACATAAAGGCGAAAAACACAGATATCCTATAATATTGCTCAATGATCAATCATGCTGTGGCAATAACCATGTTTATTCACCCAAGCAAAATAAAATAACTCGATCATAACCTATCAGTGACGTCATAGCGTTACATGCAATTACAC
This sequence comes from Capitella teleta, assembly GCA_000328365.1. Classification (NCBI taxonomy): domain Eukaryota; kingdom Metazoa; phylum Annelida; class Polychaeta; family Capitellidae; genus Capitella; species Capitella teleta. The sequence goes on along the minus strand of KB306649.1, from coordinate 87,181 downwards.
GTTAAAAAGAGAACGCAATATAGTGTCATAGCGCCTTACCTTTCAAGGAGATGCAACGCAATTCCGGTGATGCATGCCTTAGAACCGGCTGTTCGAATCGACGTTTGAATCGACTGATTCCCACTCAATTTAGCAATAAAACATATATAAAACAATGTAATTGGGTAGTTTTGCCAATTTATGCGCCAATACGTCGTCGGTATTAGTCAATATGACCTCATTCTCAGGTATACTTTGCATAGCGTTATTATTATTATTATTATGCTAGAGTGTTATGATTTCCATTCGCTCAAAAGTGTGTATTACAAGTACTCGAGTACACATTTAACTGACCAGCGTAAGAGTTAAAAGCGAAGAGAGTAGAAGAAGAAAGAATAAGAGAGAGCACGCAGATTGACGCTACCCTCGTTTTATAGAGGTTCGTACGGGCATTTCGTCACCAACGCATGCTAGATTACGTGATCGGTACACAGCTATCTCGAAAAACGATACACAAGTGTAGTTAGTAAACGAACTGTCGCTATAATGCCCTAAACAAAGTCAGCCATAATAATATGTGAGTCCCATTGGAAGAATGAGGCAGAAGCTAGACAGGTTCCAGCTTTGAATATTTCTCTTATTTTATTATTGTTTGTTTGTTTTTTGTTTGTTTGTTTGTTTTTTTTTTTTTTTTTTTTTTTTTTTTAATATGCCACCAAAATTGATGCACATCCAATTATGCTTGTCTAATGCCGTGTTAAACAGACTTATCCTATACTCAGTCCCTAGATCGTGCGCTGCAGCCATGCTGTATCAACTTTATTTTTGTTTTCTATTCCGCATCAATTGGGATTCTAGTATACATGTAGTAGTACATAGCTGAAAAGTATCGACGATGACTCAGAATGGCAGATGTATTCGATATTTTACGGTTAACACTTAACAGCCGATATACATATCGTAGGGTTGTGCCTCCGGCAATTGTCATTCAATATAAATTTCATATTCCACACAAATGTATCTGTAAATCATATTTTCATTATTGCCTCGAGCAGATACTCTAGCTGATTACTCTCACATGATAAATCAGATTCCTGGCCACCGGCAACTGAGAGGTTTGGGATTATTCGTCTACATCGGGAATATGCTAGGATCTATCAGTTGCTATCCTCAAGGGCTTCCTGTTTGCTCGAAATCTCAAATACGTCGCAAATGATACAAATACGTTAATAGGGGTAACACTAACCAGAACTGTTAAACGTGACCACATCACACTACGCTTAACGTCACAACATTGGATCCATTTGAAAAACGAGATCCAATGTAAAGTGCTGTGCAACATTCACAACGCTTTGCACTCTGTGTCATCTCCACATCTTTTTTCTGAATAAATTTTTTCAGCCTTGCCATCCACTCTGGCCACTGAGACCATCAGATAATGCTTTTAGACCCAAGATACATTGATTCAATAAACACACACGGGGTACGAAGGATTGAGTGTGAAATAACAAAATTATCCGTCAATCGAGTTAAAAGTACCACAGCCATTACCATATTTCAATAAAAGAATGAAGTTTTATGCACCGTCAATTTTACAGCTTGTAAAGTTGTCGCGATTTTTTCGATCAGAAAGAGAGCGAGCTCTTGCTATGGTTTTTGCACCTATGAAAATGCCACTATGAACCCATGACTTCCATAGCACTTAACATTCAAAATTATATGTATTGTTAATAAACGAATGCAAGCATACAATAGTGCAAATAAACTTACTTTAATAATAGTATATTTTGCGCGTTATAAATTATTCAAATATGTATGACGTGTTCATGATAATATGATAACAAATTTTAAAGGCACATACAGCCTCATTTTCCCCGAACTAAACATGATTTTCGTAAATATAAAGCCCACAACACCAACAATATGTATTTCATTCTCCATAACATCAGCAACGCACTTGAGCACAAAGAACTTGTGTTTCCTACGTGCCTAGACCATTAACCTATGCTATCAAAGCTCCCACTACTCCTGGATACCTGAAATCGTGTATGACCGATGTCAGTACACTGATAGCTCCCACCGTGTTCGCCAACTTAGCCCCGATATAATTTCTTTTATTTGTGTACCACTGAAACAAATCTGTCTTCTCATTGTGCCACGTTATTCTCGCTGATAACCTGCAAACAAAAAATCGATATAATCCTCATCCCTATTTCATCATGGCACTTCGAGCATCAAATTAGTTTAGGTAGGATGTTTTGTCTTATATTGTTTTTGTTTTTTGTTTTTTCTATTTATGCTCTTCAACCTTTTTTATATATCTCATTATGCAAAATACACTGTCTTATGGATATCAGCAAATGACGTCAATCCTCTACTCTTAATCGTTTATAGCGAATAAAATATAATTCCATTCCACTCGCATAATTATTATGATTGTAACCTCACGGAAATGCCTACTCGGTGCAAGCGTTAACATCAGCTTCTTCACAGCTGTCGCTTTTATAAGTGTGACTCACAAAGTGAAGCCACCGTTTCTGGATAAGTACGTACCCCTTTGGTGTTGGGGTTTTTTTTTTTGCAGATGCATTTGGAGAAAATTGACTCTCGATTTGACAAATTGCTTCTTTTTTCGCGATAACAAGCGTTTCTGTTGATTGCTTCGTCCGGAATTGTGGTCTTGTTTTTGGGCGTCGAATTGAACTGAACCTTCTCGCAAAAAGTGCTGAGGGATAAAATAAGAAAGACTCATGGGAATCCCTTCGGACGATTTTCCCTCCATATAACTGTTCTATGTAGCACACATTCGTTATTAGTTTCTCATAATGTATTACTGCTCTGAACAGCATGTGGGTGTTGTGGCAAATGTAAGAACTCTCAAGCGCCGCATAAACCCCCCCCCCCCCTCCTATTAAAAAGGAGGGGGGGGAGAGAGAAATCCACACGTATACACCTAATTAAAGAGAGAAATGGAGAGAGTGGGCCAAAAGTAATCTACTCAATGTTAAAGATTTCAATGTTTTTAATGATACTGCGCATTTCTGATAAAGTGTTAGAAAATAGATCACAGCGTAAATATCACACAAAGATAAGAGAAATGAATACTTGCATGGTATGGTTAGTCTAACATGACACATGCTACAATTCATAGCATTTCTATTACAATTCCATCAACATTTATGCCGAGTTATCTCAATTAACAGAATGCACTCATCATTCAGATTAGAATCGAGGAATCAGCCGATTTGCGACAGCTCAAGGCAATGTTGCTCCGCGCTGTCCTAATGAAATATATTTTACGCACCGGAAATCAACATCATGCTACGAATTTCGGCTTCACAATTGCGCACTTTATGCATTTTCACATAATATATTTTTTTTTTACCTCCATGCTATAATTGTACTATCGGGAATAATTGAATGTGATTTTGTTTCAATGCTGTGCTTGTAGCAATCACTAAATCTGATTGTACACATTCAAATGATGCAATGTACTCTATCAAAACAACGTTGGAACCCAACGTTAACTTTAATCATGTGTATTGATACTATAAAAAACCATCAAATATGTGGCGCCAGAGAGCCTTGGGGTATTTTTGCATAATTCCACTCTGTCTATTGAAATCGTGTTATCTTACCCCTCCTCTGCTCCCCTGGAAACCCCCGTGGGTAAGCGACCGCACTAAGACGCATTCGATTAATTGCATCTTCCCTGAATGGCGGCTAATGACATGAGGCAAATCAGTTCAGATATCACGTGTAGTCAGTCACTCAAATTGAGTGTCACGAGTGGGAGTGGTGGATTGAGCTGTGTACGCTACCGGATTTCGGGGTTTTCGGGTATTTATGTATTACTATTTGGGTATTGTACTATGTGACTATATCTGACGAAACAAGCATGGTTCTAGGTAGAGCGTTTGAAGGAAGGAAATGACCAATCGATTACACCAAAACTTAAGCCCTGGCCATTTAGAGTATAGCACGAGAACGTTTTAACTTGTGATATGACAATCAGTAAAACTAGCAATAAGAGACTTATACTATACGCCATTAATTTGTCATGCTACACATAAGGTTTTATATTATGCGTCACATGGTACATGTTGACTTTTTGTGAGTTGTTAGGGGGAAAATGTGAAAATTGTTCCTATGTTGCTCGGTTTGTTTGTATGTATGTCCGTGTACACGTTTTGGTCAACCGTTTTCCCGTAACTAACAATGTTTCATCGTATATTTTTCTTACGTCTTTCAAGTATGACAATATCCGTGTCCGAAAGTATTTTGTAGGTCAAAGGTCAATGGACAAGGTCACAATGACAATAAATATATGATAAGTTTGTTTGTCTCTTTCTCATTCAATACTTGTCATAACGTTCTATTAATTTCGTTAAATTGTTCAATGCATCATTATCAACGAAATGGAGCTTCGTACTTTGCATGTTCAGCAGTCACATCGTTATTGCGTAATAGTCAAAATTGTGAAAATGTGATTTTTCAAACTACAATTACAAACTACATTACAAAACTGTAATGTAACTTATTTGTCAAGCATGATATCACGCTGTAATTTTCAGTGATAGTTGATAATATAATTTGTCTATCTAATTGTCAATTTCAATTATGTCATGACATGGTCAGGGTCGTTATGAGGGATTTTTTAGCTTGTTTTCTTCATATAAAGCATGATATCCATACATTACAGTTATTTTAAGAAAAAGCATTGCCCTTATATTAGTGTCAATAATTCAGTGTGCCCTTTCTAGTGTAACACTCTATGAATGTTCAAATATGGTTATAATCTAATTTAGCCTATATCTTGTGCCTTGGTGGTTGGTTTTGACATCAATGTGTATATATATTATAGCCCAGCATTTTTATAATGACATAATTGGTGTCAGTTCAATGTTTTACATGATATATGACATTGAAAATATTGATAATGCTAATAATACGTAAAACTTTAGGATTTAGTTTCTGAGTACATTATAATTTCAAAGGTTTCCCATTTTTTTTCCCTTTTCTTATTCTTTCTTCCTTAAATCCGCCCCCCCCCAAAAAAAAAAAAAAAAAAAAAAAAAATCCTGTTTTCTTGTGTTTTCTTGGGGTTTTTTGGTCACTTTGGTCAATTGTTTCTCCGTAACTAACAATGTTTAATCATTCGTTTTTCACATGTCTATCAAGTATGGCAATAATCGTGTCCGAAAGTATTTTGTGGGTCAAAGGTCAAGATCACAATGACCATGGACAGGTTGCATGTTTGATTGCCTCTGTCTTATTTGATAATGGTCATTAGCGCGGTTTACCTCATGGTTGCTAGGATACGCATGGGTGATCTAGCAATGCGAAGGGCTGGTTTCAGCGACATAATTAACTGTCTAATAGTCCATTAAAAGAATTGACAAGAATGGAAATATAATCCACAAGCTTTGTTATACCATGCAAACATACAAAGATGACAAATAATGATATAATGTAATAACGATAATAAAACGTTATAATGTAATAATAATAACCAACGGAAAACAATATGTTATTACTAATTATTGGCCCAGAGTAATGTATTGATCGATAAATGAAAGGAAGGAACCAGTCTCATTTATTTTTGGTAAAGTAAAATAAAAAAAAAAAAAATAATAGCATCCGGAAAAAAAAATGGATACGAGTGTCAGAGAAAAAACTACGTTATTTACAAGTAATCATATAGAAATAAATCCACGCAATAAAATATATCAAATGAAAGAAAATGGCATCATGCTTAATTATGATAATGAAAATAACTGCTCTCGCCTTCGAATTTGCCAGAAGGGAAGTAGTAATCTGGCGATTACGTGAAACACGAAGGGCGTCTTGTGGGTTGAATCTCCTGCACACTGAAACAATAAAATAATAGTCCATTAAACTGGCGAAACCAGCAAAATAAACAGTAAATCACATTACATTAGATCCCCCGGAGAAGAGGGCAACGTCATCTTTTTGTTTGAACTCCACGTTCGGTTAAACATCATCATGAGCTCGTTGGACATCGTCGAAGAGAAGCAAGACCTCACGGTCTCTCCGATTTCCCTCCTCCCAAATCGGGCAGCATATGATTTTACCTAGAATATGGAATAAATGTATTTGTGGATTTAGTTTTCACAAATCACATTCTCTACTAAGGACCGATACTAATTGCTAGTGCATGTAATTAAAAAATGTTAATGAAATGGAAATGAGATGATTAAAGATACTAAAATGAGATATACTCCGCAAGAAAGCAATGCGAAGAACTACTAGTACCACCCATAGAATTAGAACTATACGGTTAAACTGTTGGGGGAATTGGAATACAAATAGACATTAACGGAACATTCAAAATTTGGGTCACACTGTGAATGGGTGATATATTAGTGTGAATCAATGGCAAGCAGTTCACGTGACGAATAATTACGGAGTAAGAGACCATAATACTTATTCTCGGTAGTGTGCACTACTCGCATGCAATGGATATTGGGTTGAATCAATCAAAGACAAAATTAATGGTAATTAATGGTTCAGATGCAGACATAGCCCCTATTAACATTGCCCTTCCCCCTACTCATATTTCGTATTGCAATGACTATGATTACCTTGGTGCCCATTTCACTGATGACAGAAAAGCATCTCAATCCATTGCCCTTCAGTGTAATGACAATTCCAAACAATTAATCAAGCTTCTTAAATTTATGCATAAAAACGTTGACGTTGTAAAAAGAAAAGTTTTGGATGCTGCATTTATGTCCTCTATCATGTATTCATGTGAATCTTGGTTAATGCCTCCTGTTAGGAATCTGAATCTAATGTACACGAGACCCATACAATCTTTCTTGTCTGTTCTTA
>KB306649.1:59599-73583 GCA_000328365.1 Capitella teleta | reverse complement strand
ACGAAGAAATAAACTTGGAAATTAAAAATTGAGAGGTTCGACTAGGAGGGGGAACAGCGGTCGAATGAATTAAAAATGAATTAAAAAATCCTAGGGGATCTGAAAATTAAACTTTAACAAGCAGCCAGCGGTGACGACTGACTCCAAGGCCACGCGCAAAAGCTCATGATTTCGGCTGCAGCATGATCAGCTGTTTACACAAGTGCTTCACTGGGTTAATTAAATAATCTAAATAATATTCAAATTATTTAATTATGACTTTTTGGGTAACTAAGATAAAAGAGGTTTCTATGAGTCTGTCTTATGGCCAATTTCTGACCTTTTGGATTGAATCCTTTCTACAATACACCATACAGCATACTATACAACATAAAGCATTATCTTCAAGTGGAAGGTCACAACCTTCTACGATCCAATGTCTTGACTGGGAAGAAGAAGAAGAAGGCATCATATACGTAGATTATAGTTAATTTAACACAAAATACTGCTTAGTGTCTTGGCGATCTTTAACAATAATTCAATGTGCTTTTTTTGTGACCATAGACCTAGTAACAGACCATGCGATATCTCGCGAAATTTCGTAATTATTTCCTTGATTCAATAATTTAACCCAGCTGGATAACATCTGAAATTTCCTGTTGCAAAAAACTCAACAATCTAACGCATCCGGATGATTTAATCCATCCGCGAGGCCAAATTACATATATCTTGCTTTGTAATGGTTAGTTTTGAAATCAAATTATATCAATGTGTAGATCTAATATAGACCAGCATTTTTTTAATTGGCAAATTTGTTGTTATATCAACATTTTCAAAATATATGACATCAAAGATTAATAATGCTTGTAATACGTAAAAAAAAAAAGATTTTCTTTCTGCCTGCATTATAATATCAAAAAAACTCCTTATTAGGTTTGTTTCCTTCTTCTTTCTTCCTCTAATTACCCCCCCCCCCCTATAGAAAAAAAAAATCGTGTTCACGTCTCTTACTGATTCTTTGTTCTTTTTGTCCGTTATGTATGCAGTGTGCAGGGCGCCATTAATTTATTTTGTTATGTCAAAGGTGTTTCATTTGTTCCTGGTTGTCTTCATTTTCTATTAAATCCGACTGTTTCTTTTGATTTCTGAGTTATTGATTATACTGTTTGTATATATTTGGTGGCTTTAATTTACCTACTGAAATGCACATATTGACATAGACAATTTAGGAATCGACCAATATATAAGCATAAAAGTAATAATAATAACATATTGTAATATAGTGGTATTTAATAAACGAATATTAAAACTGTTATGATCCATGGGACTTAGTACTCAGTTAAAGGCATTAATTACCTCATGCACCTTCCTCGTGTGCCTTCTTAGACTCGAAAAGCAAGCACATGATCTGAAGCAGTAGCCACTCCTATACCTTTTGCTGGAGCTCATTTATAATTATGGCCTGACCCCTTTACCCTGGCATATTTAATACGATTAGCGAGTCTGACGCGCGTGCGATGCTTGATGTAATATTCATGCCAAGCGGACGGCGAGAGGATCCCTTCATTGTCCTAAACAATGAGCGAAAACCAGAGTGGACCTCGTCCTCTTTAAACATATAACCAGTAAAATCTGACAGCTGACAGGGAACTTACCCACACCTGCCGACGCTCCAACTTCAGTTGCCGCTTCGACTCTGATAAAGCCAGACAAACCACCGATTGTAAAGTATGATTTCGGTATATTAAAATGGTACAATTACATCGGATTCTTATGGCGTACATTCTTTCCTGAGCTTCTACTCTTAGAAGTTGGATTGGTGTATATGATTACCCCGTATTAATTAGTGTAATATCCTGGACCCGTTGGATACCTACAAAAGCAAATTCATTCCATGGTCCAAATGTACACCCTGGTTTTCCCATTGCACTTTCTGCCTGTGTAAAATTGTTTTCCCAACCATTAGTTTTGGTGCACATGGTTGAAGTTCATCTAACAAACGCGTCGTCCGATTGCAGTGCAATATGGATCATTTCATCCAGGGCTGATGAGAGTAGGGAGGAGCAGTGTTACATTCTCAACATAAGAGACAACACTCATGTGATGCAGTTCTACAGAATTGTGTGGTTTATTGGATACAGACATAATTATATGTGTTCATATACTTTCTTTTGCTAATATTGTAGTTTTATGTGGGCTCGCGTCCAGTTCGTCAATTCCTTACCGTCAATGAAGAAAAGATACAACCAATTACACGGCTTGGCATCGATTTTTAGTGTCTTTTTCTCCTGGTCACTGCGCTTCTTGAACAAAGTACCTTAAATATATTTGATAGATATGTTTGAGAAAGAAAGATGAAGAAATGAATGTCCCATCTGAAAAAAAAATGCGGCATACACTAAACTACTATTAACTGTCCCTGTACGTCGAGATGCGAACACCTCAAATGTTGTGTATATGTCACAAGTCATGTACGTAGTACGTACAATCTGAACCACCAAAGTCCCTCATTTCTCGTGTTATTGTTATATTACAAGTTCAAAATCTTCCAACGTTTTTGTGCTAGCCTGTAAATAGCCAAGGCTTAGGTTTTGGTATACTTGATTGGTCATTTCCTTCCTTCGAAGGCATTCTGTTGCGTTTGATCATCCCAGGCGATGTAACAAACCTCCACAAAGTAAAATTCGCCGTCTCACCCGCTCAATTCGCTGTCTCATCTGTCTTTACAGACAATAAATTTAGATTTTCTCTACAATGAGAGGTCAAACTTCAGTGAAATTACATCCAAACGACAGATACGTGACATATCGAACATTCCATCACCTCGACACGGTCATTTGTAGTTGTACAAACATGTGTGCCGAAATGTCGATTCTGAGGGGAAGCGGGGTCAAACTGTGCGAGCTTACGTTTGAAAAATGTGCATCCCACAGCTACATGGTTGATACTGGGTGATAGCCAGATGAACTGGTTGGTATCTGCACATCATTATTATTCGTGATTGCTCTGTGATTTAATCCTTAAAAAAAAATATTTTTATTATTTACGAGATATAATTATTATGTTTTTCGTGTTTCTCTCCATTTATTTTCTCTTGTCATTATACTTTTCTAGTTCATTTTCATTTCATTTTCTTATTTTATTGTATTGATTACTCTCTTTTTTTCATATTGGTGGCAGCATTTATGTTGTCCCCTGGAAAGACTCTGAATTTTGTACATAATTATTATTTTCTTATTGTATACATATATATTTCCAAATAAATTAATCTCTCTCTCTCTCTCGACCAGTTAACAGTAATATGAGTCAGTCGGATCACTGATTGCAATTGCACCTTGAGAACTCCTCAACTAAAGTGAAGGCGGTGTAAAAACGACCACAGTAGTGTAGGCCACATCAAGTCCTACACGTTCAATCTAATTATTGTATAAAATGTACTCACAATACCCATCATCCTACAATTTGGTTCACATACTTCATAATATGTATACCCATATTTGTAATTAAACAACGATCCATACACGGTGGATTGGGGAGTAAACACAGCCGCACACCTTGCAATTCAACATGCTCGGCACCTAAATTACGTGCTTGTACGTAATTCTGTCCTGAGGGAAATCGTCTGGCCGCTCAGCAAATTAGTTTGACCTTGCATTCAATAGAACACAGTTTGAATAATTCTCCGATTTAATGCTGCTTGCTGTGAAGGATATTCAAAACAATAAACCATCGTGCCCAAAGTAGGTCAATCAATACTAGGGAAATATTGAAAGTTAATCAACATAATGTTATACAAGTCGCCCTGTGATACCATGTTTTTGTTGCGTGAAACGGGTACATGTGAGTCACGACCTTTGGCGACCATAATACCATAGGCTTCCTTTCTAAACTGATCGTGTTGCTAGTTTCCGAAAGGAAACCCTTGATCTCTTGTTTCGAAACATCAATTAGCAAGTTATCAAACAAAGCATTCTTAATCGCTGCGTGATGCTATACACTAAAATAAATCAAGCACGATTGGAGATTTGTGAACACATCTAGCACGGAAATGTTTAGCCTCTGCGTATATTCAACCTTAGGGCTATTTGACTCTTCCCGGAAGCTTTCCTTACAGTCGCACGTTTACATATGGGAACACAACCATTAGTTTGATACTCGGGGGACTGACACACCACTGCACTACGCACGCTTTGGACCCTGATAGAACGGTGGATAATGTTGTTTGTCTGCGTTCCTGTTTAATATAATAAACTAGCTATTGGGTTCAATGAACTGTCGTACTATAGCGACTCACGGGTTCCTATATGTGAGATACAGGAAGCAAAATGCAAGACATTCATCGATTGTGATCATCCGGCTTGAAACCCAATGGACGAAGAGAAAGTATAATTCCATTCTGATGAGTTGGATTGAATGAGTTATGATTTCGTAGAGTGAATCTCATTTTTTCGAAATGGAAGTGACTAGTACTATCAATACAAGTACTCTCAATACTAGTATTCTAATTATCTGGTATTTCTGAAACAGCCGGTATCAACAAACCGACGTGGAGGCCAAATGACTCACGTTGGCCTATCACTGTAACACCAGAGCTATAGAAAGATGAGACTAATACTTGCTTGTTAAATGTCGGAAAAGTATTTCATTCGGTCGAAAAGATGCTCACCCATTCCACTAATCCAGCATTGTTGCATTATTGATCATTGTTTTTTACAGATGTTTTTGTGTAAGGTAGTTATCACTATGTAGATGAGTTGCGGGCTTATTTTATCCCTTTTTTTCCGTTATGTGTGGCGCAACACTCATGCAACAGCCTGTTCTCTAGTTAGAAGAAACTGCAGCTGTGTCATCTACTAGGGGTGCAGACGGCTGAGCCGAGCTTCTTTTAACAAGCATCCAGTTTTGTCCAACCCGAATTCAAAAATATTCAACGATTCTTGCGTTTAGAGATTCAGGCCGCGAAATATGAACCCGGTGAGAAGGCTAACGAGAAGTCTAAATTGAAATAAATCCCGACCCACTGCAAGCCAGGCAATCATCCTACTTCTGGACACATTGGCAGTCCCATTTATTTTGTTCAGGTTATTGTATTTACGATTGTTAGCACAGTGGGATGTGCTGCAATAAAAGATTCGAAGAGCTTTTCCACGTAAAGATCATCGATTAGTCATTTGGAGGTTCTCGAAAAATGCTCCATGGTCTACTGTGACGACATCGTCACCTTTTCCTGAAGACCAGAGACAAATTAAAATCCTCTGGAGCAAGTAAGCCTCTTTGTGCGTCTCCGTGAAGCGAGATTACTGCTTAAACCTTCAAAGTGTATATAGCTTCGGCTTATCTCAGATTGATTTATTGTGACATTCTTAGAGCGCTGATGGAATTAACCCACTATCTAATCGAAACGAAGCTATTAAGAATCTTTGTCTACCAAGCGAATTCCTTTTGTTATTTCCTTAATGGACAAGGCAGGTTATTTCAGGCAGGGTTCAGGCATATTAGGATAAGTGGTGGCTTAGAGGTTAGTGTCCTCGCTTCGAAGCGTGCTGCCTAACTTGTGTCCTTGGTGAACCACTCATTTTCTATACTTACTTCCTCGAATAGTTTCGTCAAATTAGCACTAAATGGTAAAACTTATGTGCCTACACCTAAACATAATTGCAACACAATTATTATGAAATCTGATGCATCAAATGGTGCTTAATATTCTAGAAACAAAATACAATCACTTCTGGGACAAGGCACATTTTCAATTGAGAGCAACATTAATTTAATTGTATTATTATATAGAGACCCCAGTACCTAAAGATCTAGGTACATTATACTTACTTATAGAGCTAATTATTTTGAAGGGATTGTAATATATAAATCTTATACCCCTGGATCCAGGTATCCTATACGGAGAAGACCTAGAAGTAATTTCAACGCAATTTAGTTTACATGAAATGTGATGCATCATAATTATGTTGTTCAATGTCCTTGAAACAAAATGTATGATAATGCCACTCGGGAACCTTTTGTGGGGGTTATTTTCCAAGGCTTAAATGCAGAAGGGAGTGCAAAATTTCAGAAAAGAGTGTGTTTTGACTATTCGTATCGCAATCTGACAATATTAAAATTTTGCAGCCTCGTTTGCCACTCCCATGCCATATCTTACTCGTCATAAAGTTCATAACTCGTCATAATTAATTTTAACATGCAACATTTCAAGGTAAGGTTTACATATAAATTAATATTTGAAACATCTGATTGGAGAGAGAGCCGTGTCTGATAGGAGAGAGAGAGAGAGAGAGAGCAAGTACGGCAGGCAGTATCTCATCGAAAATGACAGCAAACACAGAAATGAAATTGCACTCCATCAATGCGTGACAGGACGGTCTTAGGAGAATGGTGGCAATGCCTCATTGTTCAAAGACATTGGCCGCGTCTGGACCATATCTGAGAGGAAACAGATATGCCCATGATTTACTCCCTTAAAGAATATCCTTAATCCATTCCCATTATATAACAAACCAATTCCCCGTCTACACCCAGCTGCATTTAGAATGAATTACTTAATATGCTATAAATTATTCATTTATGCCAGCTGAACTTTATAACATCACCAAAGGAGCAGTAGACGATCGTGTCTAGGCGTTTATTTGCATCGCAAACATCGTTCCTTGCAGATTGAGGGTTGTTTGATAACTTCTCAGCAAACAGAGAACTCATTGACACCGAAAGCTGAAATTTGGCATGGATTTATTACAGCTGTCTGGGTGAATGTGGGCCGGATTACAGGGGTCTGTGTGTATTGCTTGCGTTAGTGTTCATAGAAAGCCACGGATTTGGTTCTTGTTTTTAACTGACAACCACGAATTGTGATGTGCGTTGAATAATCTCATGTTTGTTCTGATCACGTGCTCCGTAATACACACGGCAACCTGCATATCACGTGAGTGATCGAAGTGATCAGCTCTAGCCGAATGTACTTTGTGTAATCCCTTAAAGGTGGCCGTTGGGTTGTCATTTGTTTGTCCCACCGCGCGCACACATTGTTATGCGTTTGACCAAAGAGACATGTAGTTTAAATACGTATTTGTGACATCAAAACATGCCGTCCTGATTTACGTGGCCAATTATGATAGGCAAACAAAGATGACGACAATTTTTTGTTTCAAGTTGACCAAATTACAACACATTTTATTCATTAATGCGCAAACGATGTTGCAACATACAATGGCAACAGTATTGTAGAGTACGAACTATTAACAGCAATTTGCGTCATGCCATTCAAATTTATCACTTGTTTAGTTTCACGACCGATGAAATCACAGGCGAGGCACATAGAAACAAAAATATTCACCCCAAAACACAGCACGTGTTAACATTTTAAAATATCGACTCAATTATGCTGAACCACAAAAATTATGTCTTTGAATCAAATATCAACATGGCGCGACACATGTGCTTTGGCAATCGAGAAGCACCGCAATAGACACTTGAGTGATGCAACGGCCCCCATACAACCCTGACCTCTGACCTAATCCAAAATTAAACATCTCAGAAACAACATGGAACACAGAAAGAACGCCTGTACCTAAAAGGGTTTGCTGAATCGTGCCTTGTAAATGTTGAGATTATCTCAGAATGTTTGCTTCAAAAATAGTTACGAATTTACTGGATTTCTACTTCATTTCTTCATTTTATTTTCACCCTGTTTGATGCTACCTCATACTTACGTAAATGTACGTAAGTGTACACAGATCCGGTTTTCTTACAGAGTTTTACACAATCTGGCATCGCCCTTGCACTATAATTGTGCTTGAAGGTGCTGTGGTTGTGATTTTAACACAAATCTTTATATCCTAAAATTAAAGCCAGAGAGTTTTTATTGAAGCGCCATACAATACATATACTCAGATTAAATTTCAGCGAATTTAACAGTTATGTTTCTTAATATTGAGTAGATGAATACTTTTGACCCACTCTGTGTGACCTGAACAATCTTGCATTCCATCATGATATTACATATGGAAATAATCGAGGGACAGACCATTTGTGGCTTAACAAAAGTATTTGATCGTAATATAATATCACAGTGCGCAATCACGAAATAAACAACATAATAAAGTGAGCTACTCATTTGAACCCTGAGTTCATGCATCTTTGCATCACATCACATCACATCAAACCCACTGATTGTACTGACTGTTCTCAGAATACATCGGGTCCGGACGAGATGAAGAATTGTCGTCGGTGGACGACCTCGCTAGGGAACTATGCATACGATGCTTCCAATCATGACTGTGGTTGAAATGCATCTCCGCCTGGCAGGAGTGCAGAGGCAACTTGTTGTCGGTGCTCGCCAAACCATTTGAATCTGCAGCTTCCTGACTTCGTCCACCTCTCGAAGACACAATTACGCTGTATTCCTTTCTGATTGAACGTTGAACGATTTCACTTTTCCTGATTTCAGTTCGGTTTTTATGAACACATGGACAGTTGCAGCAACTCACAATCCACATAGCTCGTTTGCGCAATTCTGCTCTAAATGCTCCCTTCGTCCAACAGTAAACTAAAGGATTGAAACACACGCTGGTCATCGCAAGCCAGTGGAAACTCAAATACACGTTACCATTGGGCACAAACAAGTTCTTATCAGGGTGAAAATTGAGCAAGATGTGATATAGATTCAAAGGAAGCCAGCATATACTGAATAACAGTACGACAACAACGAGCATGCGAATAGACCGTTTCCTTGATTTGAGGTGAGCTACCTGCTGTCTTTCAATTGACTGTCCGATCATCTCACGTGACCACAGTTTATACACAATGTGAGTGTAAATAACACCTGTTAAAAGTAAAGGCACGACGTACTGGCAGATGAAAGTTGTCAATATGATGTATCGCTCGTATGTTCGCTGGGGCTGAGGGTATTCCACTCTGCAGCGAAGGGTGTCGTGAAGCAAGAATCTTACTTCAACGACTTCTGAGAAGACGGCAAAAGGCAGAGACATAATGATTCCCAGCAGCCAGATGACCACAAGCGTCACTGAAGCTACACAAAAAGATATCCTCGGTCGCAGTGGGCACATTATCACGCGGTAACGCTCTAGTGCAATTGCTGCCATCGTGAATGTCGAAGCATACACAGAAACGTTGAGGATAAAATTGGTGCAGCCACATATGACATGACCAAAAACCCACTCTTCTGTTGTATTTCGGATAACGTTGAAAGGAATGTTGAGCAGCGTCAGCAGAATATCTGATATGGACAGGTTTGTTGTGAAGCAGTTGGTGACAGTTCGCATTCTCCTGTTTTTGAACAGGACATAACACACAACAAAGTTGATACACAGGGAAAGCAGGACGAGTGGCGAATAGGCACACATGATCACTGACAATTCCAGGGGTGACTTTGTGAACAAACTTCTAGATATCTTAATTTCAAGGGGATCTTTATCCGTGTTGTTGATGTTTTGTCCGACCAAATGGTGAAGGTGAAGAAGACTTCCTGATGTAACATTCGGATCCAAGTTGATGATGGACTTCAGACGATTGCTCAATTTGCTGACGTCGGCCATGTTTGACATTTCGTGGTCTAAAAAAATCAAGACGTTAAATTAGATTAATTTACACAATACTGTTAATACGTGTGCGTGTTATATTGTAAGGTTAATTCACTTAATCGATAACTCGCGTTGTAATAATCACTGAGAGGTCATGGCATGTATTATATGAAGTGAAGTAAAAGAAGCAAATGAGTATAAAACAACTGTGACTTATGTTACTCTGAGTTACGATTTTCTACTCATAATAATTTTATCTCCAATTACCAAGTGATTGAAGTTGCAATCTCATCGGAACAACACCGGCTGACTCTCATTTCAAACAAGACTATGGAACAAGCCATCATCTAACTTGTGTTATACCCTATCTTAATTAGATCTGTAGCCCATTTTCTCTCTATTTTGTTACCCTTTATATATTATTATGTCTTAGCTTCTAGACAAAATGACGATGATTATTTCTCCGCAAAATTCACGACTCAATTGTCTCTTACGACCCTTGTACAATTCTCCTTGGAAGACCGAGCGAATGCACTATAGAGAGGAACTGAAAGAAAGGTGTGAGTAGGAAATAAGCCACGAATAACGGTAGGAAAAAACGTGTATTGAATGTTGCTGGCAACGTTTACGAGACAAAGGCTAAAGAGGTCCGTCGCTTTAATTATTCAACACGCTGTGTATTTCTAATTATCCCTCCCAATCTAAGGGCTTGCAATGACAAAATTTTGACCGATATCGGTGTGGAATATCAGCATACATCGAATGGAATAATCTATGCTATCATAATAGCGACCTATGACTATTGTATTAGTTTTAGTGGCTGTTGTACTAAAGATCGCCCATTGAATCCTGATTGTTTGGATGCCTTACGATAGGAAATTTATGACTAGATATGATATCATAAATTGACAAACATGATACTGTAGATCTACCTAATCGTAATATGATAACACCAACGCCGATGCTACTTTAGGAAGCATAATTACGAAATATGTCGTGACCTCTTTTAAACCCTGCAACCCAAGCCGACCGTACTGACGTAAAACGCACGTTTTGCATGGCACGATATTATTATTATGATCGCATAACATGAATAACAATCTCAGGTTTATAATCCGATTAAACCAGGTTTATATATACGGTCCTGGTTGTGGGAATTGTTTAAACTGCAGGTATAATTATCACACTAATTGAAAATATGATAACTTAGAAATACCGTTTATTTACATTCTTCATTCACATTATGGCATAGACTAGTCTAAACGAGAGCTCATGTCTATGGACGTGAAAGGAGAAATAATACTAGTAATTCACTCCTACATACATTGTTGAAGTCATGCGGAAATCAGTCACAGAAAAAGAATGAGGCACTTGCCCTAATAATCTACTTAAGTCAAATGGAAGAATTTCTTGAATAATTAAAGGAGCACTGTATTCTCCAGTGATTATCAAATATAGCGGCTGGAGAAGAGAAGGTTCTTGGTGGCCAATGAATCTGAAGTTGAAAAATCCCCACTTGATTTTCACCACCCCTCACAATATTTCTTATCGAGACGTTTATTTCGCACGCACTTATCTGACCAGAGGTAGCTGAATGTAGACGTTGCTTGTGTGGCATCCATTGCCCTTGTGACACATTACTTCCTTTTGTATATGTAATTACATGTAATATGAACAAAACTATGATTTAATCATTATATGAGTGGTTTGCTGCGTCATGCCGTTATCTTAGATGCATCTAAAGCGCTGATAGAGAGCAATGCATATGACTGCACACTGTGATGGACATTCGTCCAATCATAATAATATATCGCCTACTCAACATATACACTATATACGAACCAGCAATTGGCTGTTAACGCTTGCAAATAAATGCAAACGGCCGAGCGATTTCGGGGAGTGTTTACTATATTGAGTTGCTTAAACTGGTGACCACTTGGGAAGAGGGACGATGGCCAGTGTGGCGCAGCAAAGGGGAAGACATGCGAGTACTATAGCACCATCTTCAAAGCTCAGCTAATGAAGCTTTATATGCTCGTGCTACTTGATCGCCGTTTCAATCCGAATGTAATACAACTGAAGATGCAAACCGATTTCGTCAACGTCATATGATCAGTATGAAGCAATATATATCTAACGGCCATATTGCCTTAGGTGCGGAAGATAAGAATAGCTTTGTATATACAAGCACCTTACACACCTGGATTGTGATTTGTAAGTAATTCGACAGGGTTATACGTGACATGGCAATCCGGCTGCAAGTCAATATAACCCTAGGGTTCTTTCCAAATTTTGATGTTAAGATCTTGCATATAGTGAATTGCAGTTTTGCCCCCGTTATGTGCATGAATTAGTTATTATTGATATCGCCTGTTATAACAAGCAACTTAGCTAATTCCGGACTTCAATGTTAGGATCAATCACGCTCAGCTTTAAGATGCATTGAATCCCAAATAACAATACATACTAGGGCGGAATTGGTAGAGCCTATTCAACGGTTGTGCAGTGACGGTTTAATAGTGTGTACACGTACAATCGTGGCCCTTACAAGCACGCGTATCACTACTAAATGTCGTTTTCCATCCAATCTATTGATAGGGAACACCGCTCAGACATTTGCCTTCTGGGGCGGCGGCAGCCCTATTGATATGTATTCATAATGTCATTGTCAATAAGCCGAATACAAAGCAATCACTTTAGACAAATGCATTATACAGGGCTATGCGTGCCTTGCTTGAGTTGTAAATTTTGGAAAAGGTATATTTGAGACACGTGTTAAGATCTTCAAAACCACAAGCCAAACAATATGTCAGTTACGACTCAAAATGTTTGACCCTATATATTATTAGCGCGGTCAAATATTGATCAGTGTGGGTCTATTGGTTGACACCTGCCGCCAAGTGGGCGGCTTAGCGTGAGTAATGCGAATAGATCAGTAGAATTATTCTGGCTCATTCATCAGGAAGAAAAAAGTTCACCTTAGAGCTAACTTTAATGTCATTTGAATATGATTGGCAGACACCTTTACTGCCAATAAGTCAGTAATTAATCTTGGTACATTCGTTTGATCCAATATCAGTTTTTAACGAATAGCTCGCTAGTTTTCCAGTTCTCTCATTATTTTGAAGATTTTTTTTAACGGAAGCAGACTGCCTCTAAAGCTAACATGAGATGAGGAGGTGATCGATATGGTGCAGACAGCAAACCCCCGATTAATCGGAAGTCTACGTTGCACTAAATATATCCGGATAATCAAACACTCCGGATTTCCCGTCTCAAACGCTTGATAGCATCACTCACTGCGCTGAATGGTCATACAATAAGGCATCCTATTATGTGTGCCCCTGGTATGGAACACACTGATAAGAGCAAATTGGCGGAAGCATATACATTGCTTGCACTAAAATGAACCAGGGGGAAGAGTCTGGGCTGAGTGGAGAAAAACCCAGACGGGAAAAAAATCTTAAGATAATTATATCGAGCTTCGTAGAAATCTACAGTCAAATACTCGACGTGAAATATAAATTTAATCATTTTACACACTATGTTTATCCATGCCTTTCTCATTGACAGTAGACAAACCATTTTCTTGATGAATGACGTTATTTGCTGTTACGTTAAGATAGGTTTAGGAGTAGGATATATCTCCTGTCGCGTTAATCCATTAATTGTTATGAGATTGAAGCAATAATACTTTAGTCTTCTGTGATATCTATTTGTTTCACTTTATCGCAAAATTGTCGACAAAGATATTTAATTGTGCTATCGTTCAGTCAGCCATGACGACAGATCCTGCGCAGGCTACGGAATGTGTTTAGCAGGAAATGTAGACCTTTTTCCCAAAAGAATACTAAGAATGTCTTCCACGATTAAGTTCCGATTTTTTTGCCAGGTGATAATGATTGTTCTTCTTTATCAATAAATTTTACATAATAGAACAAAATCAAAACTCCAAAAATGACTTATTAAGAATTCGAAAATACGAACGCATAATCTCCGATGGTAGTATTATCCTGTATATAGTGATTTTCTGTAATTCTAGACAATACTATTATTCCAATTGATGACGTTACTAACTTACTACCAAGAAAAAAATTCACGCTTCAATGGGGCAACCCCGTATATTCACAATCCCTTACACAATGCCATATTTTCATAATCCATTCATATGATTGATACAAAACGCAATAGAAGGTAATGCAGTTTTCTTGCGGGGGGGGGGGGGAGTAATTGTTGTCGGGAGACTTTGAGGGGAATGTAAACTGGGTTATTTCTGGAACTCAATTCACACACCCATGGGATGATTTATTTGGCTCCACTGATGATTGCCTTTGGTCGGGTCAAGGTCAAGGGGGATCAATACCTCATAGGACATGACTGATACATCCAGATAAATATAGATATATATATATATATATATATATATATATATATATATATATATATATATATATATA